>OZ038504.1:18890335-19020335 GCA_964036315.1 Acanthosepion esculentum
AAAAAAAATTACATGAAGAAAGTTAGATCATGTAAACATGCTACAAACCAAAGAAACTGCTTTCTGAGCCATACTCAAGAGATTTGTTCAAATGGCCCAAGATAGGACAAAATATTGGTGAAGAAATCCAATCTCTTGTCTGTGATATCTCATAATTCCAGAGAAAAACTATGAAACTGAACAGGATTTACTGAGGAAGAAAAACTGTATGCACTGCTCTATGAAGATTGAAATTACACCCTAAAAACATTAGCTAAAGGAGTTAATCTTAATGGCTGCCATATCTGGTCTAGTGTTTCTGCTATGTCTCTAGAGATTAGTGACAAACTATAAAGAAAAACCTGTAATGTCATTTGTACTAACCTGGCATCTTGGTTTCAGTCACTTTCCTATTGCAGTAACATAGCTTATATGCCTTTTCTATAAATATTTTCATGGTAATTGTTCAGATGATTTTTCTTTTTCGGTTCCTCGATTTCAAGTATTTAAGTTCAGTGTTAGATTGGTAGCTAGGTCCCAATTTCACTGTTGAAATTGCTAGATGTAATGATAAGTTCTGTGCTAATAGTTTCTTTCTTTACACTTCTCATGTGTGCACCTCTGTTCTGGCTTCTTTTATTTTTTCTTATGAACTCTGGTCTTTAAAAATTTAAATACAACATCAATAGTCATCTTTTGTCTCTTTGAATCTTGTACTTTTATTGTTCTTTCTTCTCAATAAGGTTTTCTCATTTTTTTCACATTCAGTAACCCAAGTTCACTGTTTTCATTTTTCCTTCCTAGTGTGGAAAGTCAACATCATGATTATGTCATTATTTTCCCTTCTAGTTAAATGTGCTATTCATTTTAATTGTTGATGGTATTGAAAGTCTTCAAGTGATTTGGTTTCTGTTATTTGGTAAAATTCGTTATGATTCTGTAGTACCAGTCTATAACGTCTGATGGAGACCTACAAGATTCATTTGCTTGATGCCATTTTTAATCATTGATCTGAGAAAATGGTTGAATGGAGCTGAAAGTTTAGACATTTCTGAATGAGTTTGATGACATGCATGGCATCCATATGAGGGTCTAGATCTGACCAGGCTATTTAAGAATATGACATTAGTTCTGAGGTTAATGTTTTGGAATAACTTATCGTTTTACAGTTTTACAAGATTTTTCTATGATTTGGTGGCTAGAAATCATAAAGGTCAGCTGGTGAGAGTTTATAAATGATAACAAATTAATCTACTCAAAAAACTGTTAAAATCTTTCTGTTTTTACGCAAACACATTTATTGTATATTTTAGTGTGCATATCATATATTTCTTTTTATATACTTATTCTTAAAAAGTGTTCCAACACTTAGATGCATTAGAGCAAATGATGGAAAATGTGACACAGATATCCAATGGTGCATTGGAATAGTGAAATATGTCTAGTATTAAGATACAGGAAGATTTTGTTGGAAACAAAAAAAAAGAGTTCTGAGCTGCCATGTAATATCAATCTTCTAATATGGCAGTGAATTTCCTCAGAGATGAAAAGAAGACTTGAGACAATAAAGATATGACTCTAAAGAAATATGCTGAGAATACTATGGAGAGAACATGTGAGCAACACGGTATATTAGAGAAAATAGATACAAAAAGGACACTTATACTTATAAGAAAGACATATTTGAAACTTCTACAGCACATAATGAGAAAAGAAAACTTAGAGAATTTGTCACTCACAAGACTTCTTTTTTTTTTTTTGATCAGATATATTTCACCAGCTATTACATAAAAGATAAATATATAAGTTCTGAGCCTATAACTTCAAAAGAATTCTTAACTTTACTAATTTAATTAGTTGGGAAAATTCTGAAACAAAGGCATTCAATTACCATTGAGGCTGTTGAGAAGGGCTAAAGTGTACACTTTCATCCTTTTCACGAAGGCCTTAAATGTCAAACTCATTCTTAAAAAAAATAAGAAAAAACTTTTGTAATATTTTCAAAACTAATAATAAAGTTATTTTGTAACTACCATTAATCAATTTCTTTATTTAGTATTTCATTTCTTAGAGGAGTAATTCTAAATAATCTTGTATTATTTCGAACTATTGTTCTCATCTTGTTTGATATAGATGTTATAGTCACAATGTTTCAACCAGGTATCTTCTGGTCATCATCATCTGTCCTGATATGAGATATCTGTTGGTTATTATGATATTTTGGATTTTTTGGATATCACAGGGATAAAATATCATAATAATCAAAAGATATACAATATCAGCCAATCAATGTACACCTGATGATAAACAGAGTGTACTTGGTCAAAATGTAGTCTCTAATAACATCTATATCAACCAAGATGAGAACAATAGTTCAAAATAATATAAGATTATTACAAAAAAACTTTATTTTTGGCTTTGGGTTAATTAAATCAGAGAGAGATGGTTCCTTACAAATGAAATGGTTGCATATTATAGGCCCTCAAAATGGATAGCTAAATTTATTACACTTTGTTATTGTATAATTGTTGTATTTGAATGTTGCTTTTGAGTACTTCATAGGATATTTGTTCTTATTTTTAATAAATTTTACAAGTACACACTGGAACTAGATTGTGATACACTAGGATCATAAACTTAAAAAAGAAAGCTAAATTGATTTCATAAATTTTAAGATTTTTGTATAACTTTTATCTGTCATAAGTGGTCACTAGAAGTAACATTCGGTGTGAGGGGCCTCAGTATATAATCCTGGTTGCTTTCTTTAGTCGTATCTGAATTTTGTTTAGTTTAGGTTTTTAACACTACCCCAAATGAAATACAAGGTTACAAATGGAATCTACAACAGTGGTGATATACTGGAAGACCTAAGTAGATATATTTTCATAGCACTGCCTAAGAAGCTAGGTACAAATAAATGTGAACTCCATCAGACAAACTGCCTAATGAGCTATATAACTAAACTTATAATTTAATTTCTGATGAATAGAGCTCACAGCAGAATCAGTCTGGAAATAGGACAAGAACAATATGGGTTTGTTAAAGCCACTAGGACCAGAAATGCAATATTCGTGCTCAGAATGTTATCAGAATGAGCAATACAAATGTGCAAGGATGTGCATCTGTGCTTTATAAATTATGCAAAAGTGTTCAATAAAGTATATCACAAAGAACTGTTCGAACTGCTAGGTAACCTTGCTAGCTTAAAAGACACCCTATCGGGTGGCATTTAAACTAGCTCCTGTGGAGGGCTCTTGATTGGGCCTTCAACTTAGGAGTTTGAGAGTCCCTAAGGCTTTGCATATTCTCAGCATTGGAAGCTATCCTGCCTGTCGTTTGATCTGGGTTTTCATTTGTACAGGACTTTCTTATTCTCATTGCAGCTTTGACTCTTTTGATTGCAATCTGGTCCATTGTTGGTGGAGATTTCATTTTGTGAGGCATATTGTTGCCATATACAATGGGCAACAATAAACTACAGAAGAACTCAAAATTGATCACTGCATTTAAGCATTGCATTAATATTTAAGTTTACCTCTTCAATGATAATTCTTCTGCCGCCACTTAATTTAAAAACAATTTTATGTATGTAGGTCCTTACTTTCTGTACAAACAATTATTTTTATTTCATGGGTGACTTTCACTGGATTTCGGTATTAATTTCAATTATTCCCAAATTTATTTCCAAGTTATAAAAAATGTTATTATACAAAAAATTGTTGCAAAAATTACATAAAAAATTGCTGAAAACAATTGCAGTAATGAAAACGTGGGAATCCAAAATTTCAGGATTGTGGATCCGGATCCAGCCTGGAATGTTTTTAATTTGCTCACGGAGTCGACCTGATTCCAAAATGGTATGATATGTTGGGCTACGGCCTCTAGGATTAAAGTTAAAAACCTGTGACACACTGACATTCACATTTATTTATATAGAAGTATAATTGAATAATCCAGAACCTATACTGGCAGAAAACTGCCTGCATATGGATAGAAAATGAGTTCAATAAATATACTAAACTAAAAAGGGGTATAAGACCAGGATGTGTCTTCTCAGCTGACTTATTCAATCTTTACAGTGAGACAATTCTGAGAGAATTAAAAGTCCTTCTAGGATTCATTATTGGTGGCCACAATCTGAACAACATAAGATATTCACTATTGATAAAAGACTTAGAAAAGAAACTACAAGAACTCCTACAGAAGGTATGGAACAAAAGCAAGAAGAAAGGACTAAACAACAATTGCAAGAAGATGGAATGCTGAGTTGTTAGCAAAAAGAAGAGCCCAACATGCAACTTACAAATTGGAGATACCAAAATCAAACAAGTACAAAAATATAAATATCTGGGAAACATTTTAATAGGATGGAAAGTGTGACTCTGAAATCCGAGGTCACATTGAGATAGCCAAAGAAACAAAGAAAAGAGTACTGAACTGTTATGTAATATCAATCCTCCTATATGGCAGTGAATGCTGGACAATCTACTCACAGATGAAGAAAAGACTTGAAGTAACAGAAATGTGGTTCTACAGAACAATGCTGAGAATACCATGGAATGAACATGTGAGCAATGATAAAATTTTAGAGAAAATGGAAACAAAAAAGAAACTTAGAGAGAGTTGAAATTTCTAGGGCACATAAAGAGGAAAGAGGGCTTGAAAAATTTGATACTCACAGGACAAATTGAAGGCAAGAGTGACAGAAGAAAACAATGCATAACCTACCTAGCAAGTTTGAGTAAATGTATCATGGAGCAAGGTTTAGGAGAGATAACAAAAAGACAAAAGCTATTAAGGGTTACAAAGGACAGGAAATTGTGGAGTGCCATGATTGGCAACATCCTGAAGGGACACAGCATATAGGAGAAAATAAGGATTAACAAAGGAAAAGTTTTTTGGTTGGTTGATTTTATTTAGTGGCATATGAACCTCTATGGGTTATTTAATGCCAAAATCTAAATATTTTGAAAACCATTGCATGCCTTCAACTACAGATAAAATGTATTGTTTGGTATTTTGCTGTAAAATGTATTGTTGGTCAAATGACTATGCTATATGTATTGTTGATCATTTTTTTATATAAAAATGTATTGCTGGCATTTTTATACTTTCACATTATTTTGTTTTTGTGTGGGGGTTCACTATTTGCCCATAGCTGTGACCCTAATTGGTGCTACCACCCTGAGTCAGGGTGGATCTGGGAATATCAGCAGTTAAGAGGTGGTTACATGCTCCTCAAAACCACCAAGCTCCCAATCAAAGGCCTTGCTGCTAGATGTAGTTTATCGTCATATCCAGGACTAAAAGGAAAAGTAAAGCATTTTCATGGCTTTATTATCTAAATACTTACATCCATGGCAAATAATGCCTTTATATTGAAGACAAGAGAGGCAGAGAGAAACAATGAATAACCTACCAAATGTGTGTAACTGGAAAGTAGAAGAGAGACCAGGTGGGATAATAATAAGGGAAAACATGGCTTAAAGCTACAAAACCAGGAAGGTGTGGAGAGCCATGATTGTCTGCATCCTGAAGAGACATGTCACACAAAATAAGTTAAAAATTCTTCTTAATCTTATCTATCAAATGTCATAAATACTTGGTAGGATTTAAACTCTTAAATGTTTCCCTCAATAACAGTAGATAGGTTTGCCTATTGGCTGGTTCACACCCCTCTCTGTTTTTTTAACAGGAGTAGAGCTTTATATCTTGTTTCCTGTTTAGTATTACATTTCTGGTTCCTTCTAAAATTTTCTCTTTCTCTTTCACTCCCAGTAGCCCCTTGTGTCTTAGTGGCATTATTGCCTTTCTTGTGGTGAATTCATTAACAAAAAAAAACAAATTATTCTTTATATCTTCTAGGTTTTTTCTTTCTGAAAGAAGCTTTGAAAATAGAATGAATCTTACATCAAATTTTGATCTTTACTTGTTTCTGTTTAGCTTTTTTGGTTTAACCTGATATAGTTCATACTATTTAGTCATATATACCCAGCAAATTTTTCAAATTATTTTTTATCCAGCAAATACTTTCAGAAAATAAAACAAGCAAAAGTATCCAAATATAAAACCATTCATATTTCAATCTATTGGAATTTCATAATTTGAAGTGTAAACAACTTTCCTCTTATTTTACTTGTTTGTATTTGGTTGAGATAAGTAAATATAAATATTTTTCTTTTTTGTTTTGACCATATGAAAACTGACATTTCAGTACATATTACTAGCATGTTTTTCTCTTTGCTTGTTATTTATTATCCTATAAAAACCTTCAGAAAAGAAACAATTAAATGTAAATCTAAACATTTTCCCCCTTTTTGAATTTCATACAATGAGTTTTTACTGGTTTTTGTTTCTATTCTGTAAAATATTTCTGTTGCCAATTTCTACAAACATAAAAATCAGCAATTTTTTCTCCTTATAAATATCAAAGTTTTTACTAAGTTTTGGCATGTACTTGTTTTCCATTTCATATTTGTTTTTATCTCAGGAAGATACCCTGAAGACGAGGGACCAAATTGTTAAAATCAAAACTTTTCTTTCACCTCATCTAATTTTGTGATGTTTATGTACATGCTCTACTATTTTTTTTCCATTCTATTCAGGTAACAAAAGCCAATTAAAGAAAAACGGGGAAAGTATTACTTTGCAATAGATTATGTTTTATGTGGGCGTGTGCACTCAAAAAGAACTAAAAATGAATAATTCATGAGACAGGCAGTAGAATCCATTTATTTATTCATTAACACTTTGTATCAATATATGTGCATGTGTGTACCTATATATATATATATATAATGTGTGTGTGTGTGTGCATAAAAGAGTGCTGAAAAGTTCTTAACTCAACTCATTTCCCAAAATCTGAGCAAATGATAAAATATCATAATTTTTTGAAGGGTTTTTAATTAGGTCAAGACTTTTATTATTTTTTATTATATATATATATTTTTTATTATATATATATATATATATATATATATATATATATATATACAGTGAAGAAAATAAGTATTTCATTCCCTGCCAATTTTCTGAGTTTGCCATCTTACAAAAATGGGAATAGTCTATAATTTTCAGAGTAGATCCATCTATGAAAATGGAAGAAACACCAATTGACTATCAATCTCCTTTAGTCTGGAGCTCAAATCAAATTACTCCCATTTTCACATATCAATTTGAGTATACTATATTACAAAAAATGGCTTAGCAATGTTGAGTTAAGAAACTCAAAAAAACATTCAAATGGATTTCTTGTCAACAACAGTAATATTAGCAGTAATATAATACAGCTACCTTCACTGACAGTTCCCTGCATTTTGGCTGCTAACTGGTATGAAATTACACACATACATAAAACTACACAAATATGTGACGCACTCATTCTCATATGTAGACAAATTCTATTTTTTATCATACTAATGCAATTGAGTTGGTTGTATTGTAAAGAAAGACAAACAAACTTGTGTGAAGTTATTTTGCAAATAATCTTTGTAATTTATTTCTTTCAATTTGAAAGAAAAATAATATTCAACAATAAAAAATTTATTTAAAATTCTAGAGCCATGTTTGAAGATTGCTTATTTCTTTGTTTTCACATGCCTAAACCATTATATATATATATATATATATATATATATATATATTGATAATATTAGTGGTAAATATACACATACACATGCAATTATATATCTAAAATATAAATATATATACATACATACATACACATACATATATGTATAAAAAATAATTCCAAGAGGATAGAATCCAGGTAGAACTCAATGTCCAGGACAGAGTAAGGATATAATAAAAAATACTTAAACACTAATATTCCATGATTATAATTTATTCCATTGGAATTGTAAATATGATCCAATTCATCAGACCTACAAATTCAAAAAGAAAACAGAAAAAACATCTCCGGGAATAAAAAATAAAATTTAGTGAGAGTGTATGTATGAGAGTGTGGGGCGAATGCTAGAGTGAATGAAAGCCAAAGGGAGGGGTAACAGACGAGAGAAGAATAGGAAGGTCTAAAGATGAAGGGGGGATTAAAATTTAACAGAGAGAAGTTTTAAAAAGGGGGAGGCAAAGACGGTTTAAGTGAGAAAAATATGCATATTTTCAAAAGTCTGATACACCAAAGATACACCGGAAGAGTGTATCCATTTCTTGGTGACATACACACACAATAGACGATAAAATCTTAAAGCTCAGAAGATGAGAGATAGAGAGGAAAAGAAAAAGGGGGTGGGAGGAGGTGGGTTGGGGGAACTAAAACCATAGGGCCTTTCTAAAAGGGCCGCTGTGTAATCAGGAAAATTTGACACGCCTATATGTGTATATGTACGTGAAAATATTAATATTTGTTGTGTATGTGTGTATATGTATGTGTTTTTGAACATAGAAATTTAGGTCCTTGCTAGTTTAGATAATCGTTGTTTTTATATGTTTATATTAGATTTGTGACCTGTAGTCGATATTACCTTTGTCAAATTTTCTTGATTACACAGTGGCCCTTTTTTGTCCCATTCACCTTTGCAGATCCTCTCCAAATCTTTCAGGTTTGTAGGTTGTTATTGGGGAACTCAAAGCTTCAGCTCCCTCCACAGATTCTCTAAAGAATTAAGGTCCAGAGACTGACTAGGCTACTCCATTATCTAAATGTGCTTCTTCTTGAGCCACTCCTTTGTTGCCTTAGCCATATGCTTTGGGTCAATGCCATGCTGGAACACCCATCGATGACCCATTTTCAGTGTCCTGGCTGATGCAAGATGGTTTTCACTCAAGAATTTCCTGTACTTGGCCCCATCCATCTTTCCCTCAATAATAATGTTTCCGCCACCATGCTTAATGGTTGGGTTGGTGTTCTTGCGGTCCAAGTCAGCCTTTTTTTTCCTCCAAACATGGCAAGTTGAGTTGATGCCAAAAAGCTCAATTTTAGTCTCGTCTGACTACAGCACTTTCACCCAACCCTCCTCTGAATCATTCAGGTGCTCATTTGCAAACTTCTGATGGGCACATGTGCCTTCTTGAGTAGGGGGACCTTGTGGGCTATACATGATTTCAGTCCACTACAACGTAGTGTATTACTAATGGTCATCTTGGTGACTGTGGTCCCAGCTGTCTTGACAACAAGCTCTTGCCACATAGTTCTGGGTTGTTTCCTCACATTTCTCATCATCAGGTTCACTCCACGTTGGGAGATTTGAGCTCCAGCCTGAGGGAGATTGATAGTCAATTGCTGTTTCTTCCATTTTCATATTATCGCATCAACAGTTGACTCTTCTCACCTCGCTTCTTGCCAATCGCTTTGTAGCCCATTCCAGTCTTGTGCAGGTATACAATTTTGTCCTGGATATCCTTAGACAATTCTTTCATCTCTGATTCTTTTTAACTAATACGATTGATTATATAACCAAAACATTGGCCCCAGAAAAAACTAAAAAATTAGATTTTATTAAATTCATAAATTTATTGGTTAATAAATATTCTTCTTAAATTTTAAATGTTTAATTTTAGAAATCTATATATAGATATATTTTATTTTTATTGTAACCAAATGCACTAGAATTATAAATAACATGAAACACTTATTAAAAACATTATAGATATGTATGCATCTTCATTTGAATGGGATAATTTTAATTCCCAGAATGAACATAGTGTGTTGCTGGGTAATTAGTCAAACAATCATTTGTACCTATGCATATCTGGACATGTGAGTCATTTGTTGCAAGTAGTAGAGGAAGCTGTATGTGTTCATGTTATATTGTTGGTGGAAAATGAGTGAGGAGATGGGTAGTTTCTCAAACATTAAATGTAAGAATGTATATTGAATATAAGAATGTAAGGTTCATGTTTTGGTTGTCGTTCCTGATGCCACACACTGGCCAACAATCATTGATAACATCAGGCATTGAATAAAATATAATATTAAGTATGAGAGATTAAGTCATGTGTTATCACTTGGTACAACAGATATTGAAGATGTTCAGCAAGCTAGTCTCATTTAACTTTTGCTACAGTGATGAGATTGATAATACCCTAAAATTGTGACCTTGTGCCAGACTAAGCAAAACTTAGTAAATACATAGGTGTATTGCTATTGGGTAATTCATACTTGACTGAACTTAACAATTGCTTGGTTCCTTACCTGTTTGCTAATTAATTTTACCAGCCATTATTTTGATTCTTACAGGGTGCATCACAGTTATAGTCTTGTGCCAGATTAAGTTAAGTTTAGTAATTTTAATAATTTAAACAAACTTTAGAAATGATAGGATGGAAAGTGTGACATGAAGTGGAAAGATTATATTGAACCATTGCTAGGTTAGCTGCAAAGAAAGTTGGCTGACTGTCATGCTAGATAATTTTTCTCTCCTGAATCTAGCCTAAATATCTATAAGTCAACCATTTGTCCAATATTGCTGCCACATATGGTACGGTGTTCCCACTATATACTAGAGATCCTTGATAAAATCCAAAGAAGAATCAGCAATATTACTGGTCCTGATCTCAGCTTCCATCACTTTCCCGCATCCCATAAAGTTGCCTCTGCATCTTTTCTATAAATACTTCCATGGCAACTGTTTGGAAGAGCTCTTCACCTGGGTACCTAGACTTTATGAATTTAAGTGCAGTACTAGACTAGTGACCTAGTCTTGCCAATATACAGTTCGGTTGGCTAGATGTAACTGTAAGTTCTATGCTGAAAGTTTCTTTTCTCACACTTCTTGCTTGGGGAACTCTCTTCCAGCACCATGCTTTCCAGCCAACTTTAATTTTCAAAAATTTAAATGCACAGTATTTACATTAGTCGGACTATTGTCCTCATCTTTGTCGCCATATTTGTCACAACGTTTCGGCCGTTGTACACTCCGACCTTCTTCAGATGGTTGGAATTTCGAATGCCTTTATCCACTGTGCCATGTGTCCTCAAGGACATATGGCACAGTGGATAAAGGCGTTGGTTAGATCCAGTGACAGACCCAAAGAGTGTGAGTTCAATACCCGGTTAAGGCAGTGGAGAACTTTCAGAGGGAAAATTAGCAGGAGATAACTGATAACTGACATTCATCAAACATGGCTCGTGGAACTAGAACAGTCTACCCCAGTGATCGAAATAAAGGGTTCAGTTCAAAATTCCAACCACCTGAAGAAGGCCAGAGCGTACAACAGCCGAAACGTTGTGAGAAATATGGCGACAAAGATGAGGACAATAGTCCGACTAATGTAAATACTGTACATAATACCTCATCTCAGAAATATAGACAGAATTTAAATGCAATGCCAATTTCTTTCTACTGTCCTCCTGATCACTCTTCTTTTGTCCTTGCTCCTTAGTAAAGTTTCTATTTTCTAATTCTTCCACATCCATTAACCTCTTGTGTCCTAGTGGCTTCACTGCTTGAGGTGAAATCGATTAAAAAAAAGAAACAAAGAAAAGAGTACTGACCTGTTATGTAATACCAGTCTTACTCTATGGCAGTGAATGCTGGAGTGATGAAGAAGTCTTAAAGAAAATTACAACAAAAAGAACACTAAATTTCAACCCAAACAAGGCAATAAAGCCATTATGATACAAGGGGTTAATTGAGAGTGTAAGAGAATATGAGAAAAAGAAAACATTACTAAGGAGAGAGAATAATAAAAGAATTATGTAGACAGAAAATAACAATTGACATTGCATTTAAATTTCTGAAGATGAAAGTTGACAGCAAAGCAAGAAGAGAGTTCCACAAGTGAGAATTGCAATAGAAGAAACTATTAACATAGAACATAGAGACTTACATGTCGCAATTTCTTTGGTAAACTGATGTAAATCTAGTACTATGCTTAAATTTGTAAAGTTGTGGTACCAAAGAGGAAAGTTCATCAGAACAACTACCATGAAAATATTTATAGAAAGGCATAGAAAAGTTATGCTATGCTCAGAATCAGGAAGAGACAGCTGAAATTAATTCCATGGGCGCATAATGAGGAAGGAGGGTTTGGAAAACTTAACCCTCAAAGGACATATTGAGAGCAAGAGAGAAAAGGGAAAGCAGCAAGCCTTTTACTTAACAAGCTTGTGTGAATTGATGGGGGAACAGATGGGGACCTTAGCAAAGGGAGAATATTGCTAAGGTCCACAAGTGACAGGAATTTTTGGAGAGTCATGATTGCCCACATCCTGGAAGGAGGTGGCACATAGAAAAGTGGAATAAATATTGTAAGAATATCTTAATCTTTGCCTTGTCAGTGGTAGAGTCTGAACACTTGAAATGACATCTTGTTAAGGGAAATATCCATCAGCTGGGTGTCTAAGACAGTGAACTATTGGTGAGAAACAATAAGGCTGAAATCACCTGAAACTGATTAAATCAATCAGAACTTAGAACAACATTCTGGTTCTTCGAACTGTACAAGCTTAAGGCGTCTGGCTTTTGGAAATAAATTCTGCAGATAATCTTCTATGATGTAAATAAATCTATTATATTAATGTCATGTTCTTTCTTATTTGTCTTAGCAGATTTTGATTCCTATCAAGTTGTTTTTTAATTGCTTTTTTTCTTTATCATTAAATCAGCCAATATAATTTATTCTATAGTCTAAATGGGTATTGATTAATCTCTGTTAATGTTGTCAATGAACTGATTTGACATCTCGGCTTCAGTCACTTTCTCACTGATGTAACATGGCTTCCTTCTGTCTTTTCTACAAATATTTTCATGGCCTCTGCTCTTACCAGCTTTTTTCCAGGTGCTCTGACTATATGAATTTAAGAATGCTACTAGATTGGCATCTAGGTCCCACACTTTTACCGTTGAAATAGTTAAATGTAACCACCACTTCTACTCTAACAGTTTCTTTTCGTGCACTTCCTGCCTGTGGAACTCCCTTCCATTTCCTTGCTTCCCTGATATTTACAATCTTCAAAAATTTAAATGCAATGTCAATCACCATCTTCTATCTTCTTGAATCTCATTCACTCTCTATAACCCCTTGTGTACTAGTGGCATTCCTGTTTTGATTGGAGTGAAATGATTAAAACAAAAATATTAACATGGGCTCTAATATCACCCTTTTATTCTAATATTACTTTATAGGTTTTATAACATGAACCCAACTCTTGGCCCTTGTCCTGGTGCTGCTGAGTATCTCACTCTGCCAGTTGATCCTTTGCAACCAGTTTTTGTAAAGTTTTTTGATTTGAGGAAATCTTAGGTGAAGTTGGTTGAAATATCTTCAGGGGTGAAGCTTGAAAATAAAGAAAAATAAAGAAGCAAATAACTTTCAGGACAGACAACCAATGCTTGCTTGTAGGAACAATAATTTAGAGTTTATTTGTTGAGGGTTATTGAGGTCAGTTTAACCTTTTCCAAATCTGCAGTGCTGTGGGCTACCTAACTATGTTGGTTTGTGAGTTAGTAAGTGTCAGTATTATTCATAACCTATTCTAAAAACAATAACAATACCCTGGGTTTGTGACTGGTAGTTGGTTCAACAATTCAGTCAGGAAGCTTTAATCTCGGGCCTGCAGACAAAGTTGGTCTCCAAAACCTGGTCTCTAACTTTTCCACATGAGTGTCAGTCTGCAAGATAAAGAAAGTTTTTTCAGTTGACCAATTCTCAGGCAGTATCTGGCAAATAATGTGTTGATGGCAAATAGAAAGAAAACTGCATGAACTCTTAGACAAGGTAGTAAAAGAAGGTGAGAAGAAAGGACTAAACTGTCATATAGGAATAAAGTGTTGCTGCACGGTCAACCTCATCTTGAATAATCAGATCATGTGACGGGTAAAGGAAAAATATATATATGAGAATTAGTAGCAACTGACCAAGTATTGTTCGAAAGTGTTTGAGTGTCAACTGGTTTTTCAGTGTTGATTGGTTTTCTCAGACTGCATGTTGTATTTTGGTTTAGCCGAAGCTCACTGAACGAGGAAATTTTGGACTATACGCTAAGTTTTTTGTTTTATATTTCTGTTATTTTTTAACCTTTTTGCATTTGATTTTCAGTTTGTCGTTCTTTGTATATTTGTAAACTTTAATTTTTAGTGTATTTTCTTTTTTGTGTTTTACCACCCTCCTGTCTTTCATTTATTTCTTACATCTGACTTGTTTTTGGCCAGCCAAGTTTGTTAATTCCATTTTGTTTTGTTTATTTACCCTCAGACTCTAGTCCATTTTTCTTCTTTTAATTTCGTTATGTCTAAAACATTCTTTAGTTTTTTATTTTGTTTTGAGGAATTTAATTTTGTGTCAGTTTTGCAGCTATTTGGTTGACTTTCCTCGGCTTTCATTGACTGAAGTGGCTAGCTGTGAGGGTGAGATCATGGAGAGCAAAGTCTACTTTGCATTGAAGAAGGTCAGCAGTGACAAGTCTCCGGGACTTGATGGTTTGCCCTATGAATTGTACTTGAGGCTGTCGCACATCATTGTGCCAATTTTGACTGTCATGTTCAAAATCTGGTTCCAGCAGGGGTCCATTCCCAGTAAGATCACCAGGGGCCTGATCATACTGTTGAAAAAGGGCAAGGATAGAGGGTGGGTATTAGATGATTACAGGCCCATAACTCTGCTAAACACAAAGTTAAAGATTTTGGTTAAAATCCTGACAGAGCATTTTCATTTAGTTGCTGAGATTCTGTAGGGACCCGATCAAATTTATGCTGCGAAGGGCCAAACAGTTCAGAGAAACCTGTATCTGATCCACATGATCCTAGAGGGTGAAAAAGTCAACGAGCAAGCCACACTGATCAATTTGGATTAGTGCAAGGCATTTGATACAGTCGATCATCGGTACCTGGATGCTGTCCAGTAGGCCACCAGATTCAAACACGACTTCTGTAAGTGCATTAACCTCCTGTATTGCTCCCCCAGTGCTGTGGTACAGGTGAATGGAAAGCAGTTGTGTGCTTTTGTGCTGTCTTGGTTGGTTTGTCAGGGTTGCCCACTGTCGCCCCTACTTTACACTTTCGTGTTGGAGCCTCTCCTTCACCGGCTGAAGGACAGGGTTAGCAGTCTGGCCCTACATGGAATCACTGTCCCTGGTGGAGCTCCAGCCAAGGTTTCCACGTATGCCGATGCCGTAACCACTTTTGTGTCATGTCGCAGTGACATTGAGGTGGTACAGAAGGCACTTGAATGGTACAAAACCTTCACAAGGGCCAACATTAACCACAACATATCTTGCAGTTTGTGGTTAGGTTCCTGGAAGGAGGCTGATCTTCTGTAGTCATTTGGTTGGATAGACTGTCCTGTCAACATTCTTGGAGTGTGGTTTGGACCTGACCTCCAGTTGGAGAAATTTGGTCAGAAGTACAGGCAAAGGTTGGAGCATCAGTCGGGACTTGGCTCTGAAGGAGGTTGTCCTTGTAGGGTAGAGCTGAGGTGTGTGCCATTTACGTCTTTCCTCTCATCCTTTATCGCTTGTCTGTACTTCCTCTTTGCAAGAACCATAGGAAGCCAATTGAGCACTTGTTGCCCACCCTTTTGTATGGTGAGCGCAAGCAGAAGATCTATAAAGAAGCCTGCAACTAGTGTCCGTGTCATGGGAGTGGGGAAGATTGCCACATTTGGTGAGTCATCGACATGCCTCGAAGTTGGTTTTCCTATGCTGTGTTTTGACAGAGGATTTGATTTTGGAAGGGAGTGTTAGGGACACCTTCCTTAGCCTTACTATCACTCCTCCCATTTCCTGAGCTAAGTGTCATTGTAGATCCGGGAAACTGCCAACTTTCCTCAGCAAGTGTCAAGCAGCCTTGAGGGTCTTTCCTTGGTCCAGTGACCTTTTACAGCTTTGAAAGGTCTTGTATCATGAATTAGTGGAGGAGGCCATGAAGGATACACTCTGTGAGTGGCTCGGCTTGTTGTTGGCTGAGTTGCACTCTTTCTGGTCTTGGGCACCAGTGGCAAATTACCTCAGTAATCCTGAGTTTTCACTTACCTGGCAATTGATTCAGAATGTGCCATCTCTCAATGACAGGATCTTCATATGGGGCTGGGTGGGGATTTGTCCGACTGTCATCAGTGTGATATTGGATTAGAAGAAACTGTTTCACACACCTTCTACCATTGTCCTCTGTCAGCAAGTTGGCAACTCATATTGCTCACAATATTCTCGTGCTCATCAATCATAATGTGTCGCCCTTGTATTTTGGGGAGAAATGAATGGTGTTTCTGATGCTACTAACCATGGCTCAAATGGTGATATAGATGATGTGGATGGAGGGAATCTTGTGATACAAACACTATTCTCATCAGGCTCTGGTCAGATTATTTCAGCATCAGATGAAGGTGAAGATCAGAACTGAAAGAAAGCGCTTGGTATTGACAGATTTCAGTGAAAGGTGGATGAAGCTTGGTTTGTGTGAAAGGGGCTAACATTGAGTTCCTTTTTTAAGTCCTCTTGGTCACAAGGGTGCAGTTTCCTGTGATCCCTCCCCTTGGTTAAGGTAAAAGCTACTTGATTTCTTAGTTAATGTGAATAAGTGTTGCTCCTGGCCTGTTCCCAGCACTTTCTTTAGTTATGATCCATGTCAAGATCCCCAACCTCCCCAGTTTGTTTTTGGTCCCCTTTTTTCATCTCAGCTGGGTCAGACTTTGATTTTCTCATTCCATCATTTATTTTACCCTTCCCGCTTCATTAGTGAGTGTGCTATTTGATTCTGTCTGCTACAACAGCCACATTATTTTGAGGGAAGGTCCTACTAACATCTGTTTTGTTTTAATTTGTTTTGTTACAATATTTGTTAATTTTTGGGGTTCGTTCCCCCCACCTCATTTCATGATTCATGAAATTTTTATACATATAAACTTTGCAGGAATGTTAAATGGAGCATGCTATCTAGTGGTATTCGATAGTTACACTATATGGCCAGAAATATTAAAATGTAGAAAACTGACTACTGCGGTAACAATCAATTTCCTACATGAGATTTTTGAAAGGTTCAGTGTTCTTTACAACAGGATTCAATTCACATCCAGTGAATTTAATTTTTTTGCAAATCAATAGCAATAAAACATATTTCAACTCCCCCATATCACCTAAGACAAACAGAACGGTTTGTCAGTGCATTTAAAAGGGTACTAAAGGGAGAGGAGTCAGCTGAAGTAATGCTACAACAGTTTCTGAGTGTTTTCAGAATAACACCAAACCCGAACACTGTGTCTGGAATGTTGCCTGCAGAGTTGATGTTTGACAGGAAGATTAAGACCGTTTTTAATAAAAAAGAATGTAAGGTGAGAGCATCAAGAAATAACAATATAAGTATATGCTTCAAACCTGGAGATAAGGTATTTTTTAAAATGTATCAACCTGGAAAAGAATTCTGGGAAGATGGTGTTATAAAAAACAGATTGGTAAAATGATATACATGGTACAGAGACAAATGTAGGAACATAAGCAACACCTTAATCAGTTAAAATGTAGATTCACTAATTTAAAAAATCTCTGAAAAGAGGTACATATGGTCATTTTGTATGACACGTTTGATGTACCCACGCCATCAGTCATTGTTGAACGAAGGTTTTATGGTAAGAGAAAACGAATAGCAACAGAATTTCTAAATACTGAACTGAAGTTGAAGAAATATAGACACCAGAGGAAGTCATCTCGAAGGGGGGGTGTCATATAAAGTGTCACTGCTGACACTTGGGTTGGAACATGGATCACCAGAGAGCAAACGCAGTCGACCTCATCTTGAAATAAATAGATAATGTGACAGGTAAAGGAAAAATATGTATATAGGAATTAGCGGCATCTGACCCAGTTTTGTTTGAAGGCATTACTATTATTGTATCTGTGATTTACAAAGTCTCTCCTACAAATGGGCATTACAAAATAAACATCAATTGTAAAAAGACAAAATGTATGGTTGTCAGCAAAAGGAACAGCCCAAGATGCAAGCTATGAATTAGAGACATCAGAATCAAACAAGTACAGAAGTTTAAATATCTGAAATGCATTTTAATAGATGATAGAAAATGTGACAGAAATCTGAAGACACAGTGGAATAGCAAAAGATGTCATCCAAAAACTAAGCAAAGTATTAAGAAACTGGAAAATTTTATTAGAAACAAAGTGTTGAACTTCTATGTAATATCAGTATGGCAGTGAATGCTAGACACTTTTCTCACGGATGACAAAGAGACTCAAGATAACAAAGAGAGATGTGGTTCTATAGAAGGATGCTGAACATATCATTGACAGAGCAAATAAGCAATGAGAAAATTGTAAGGAAAATGGAGACAAAAAAGACACTTATACTCAGAACCAGAAAAAGACAGTTGAAATTCCCATGACACAAAATAAGGAAAGAAGCCTTTGAAAATTTAACACTCACAGGACATCTTGAAGGCAAGAGGAGTGGAGAGAAACAATAAGAAACCTACTTAACAAGCTTGTGTAAATGAATAGCAGAACTGAGAGTGGGAAGGAGAGTAAAAAGACAACATTGCTGAGAGCAACAAAGGATAAGAAATTGTGGAGATCCATAATCATCAATTTCTTGAAGGGGAATGGTTTATAGAAGATCGTACAAGTAGTAGTGGAGCATGTAGGGAAGAAGGGTGGTGCTGTCAATGACTCAACTTTTTGTCACTCCCTTCTATTTTCTCAACTCTCTCTCCTATCCTGAGTCTATGGATGTCTTCAACTCTCTCAGTCAGTCTGTGTGGAACCATGGTAGGCCCCTGTATTTATGGGAATACAGTTCTTTCAAGGGGTCAGGTTACAAGTCAGTTTCATATGTGAGTGATAATAGGGCCACGGAAAGTGGTTTAGTAATTTCATCTTCCAGGCATATACTGAACTTTTTTGATCTCAAAGCAGAATTATGAAGTAGTATTAAAAAAATAACAACTGAATTTTGGTTAAGATTTGACAGAGGCACCTGGTTGAGGTCAACTCTTAATTCTTTTAGTGGCAAGTGGGGTTGATGGATGTGTGCACATTTTTCATTTACCTGATCTTAATAGCTTAAACTAATTAAAATCCTATTAAGTTATGAGTTCAGACTCAGATAATAAAACGCTTTGTACCAGCTTATCAAGTTAATTCTAATTCAAACAGGCCTCCAGTTTTGATTCACTTAGTTGTAAAATTCACATCACTAACACTGTTACATTCCTCCTTCAATAATTTGTAATTTACCTGACTTGGTAAATTATAACTACAGCCACCAAATATAAATTCACTTACTTGTAAAATCCACATCAGTACCTCTGTTACAGTTCTAATATTACTTTTTTATTTTAATATTATTCTAATATTACTTGATAGGTTGTAATATTACCCAATGAAATTTTAATACCTTCTTAAATACCTTCAAGACAGAGGATCATCATTTGCCACAGATCTCTTTTCTGTGAATTACTATGAATTATTGGGAAAGATAGTGGAGCAGTTTCCCCATTGTCTTCTCCATAGTTTTGAATTCAGAGTAGTCCTTCTCCTAGTCAGGCCACCACCCAAAAATAGAGAGTCTAGTTTACTTTGCTATTTACAATAAACAAAAAGGTTCTATTTTAAAAAATTGAATTAACAGGTGAGCATGAAAAAAATTAATTTGTAAGTTTCAAAAATTAAAATATTCAAAACAGGTTTCATTTTATTTTCAGTATGAGCTTTTAAAACAATTTATGATCCCTCTTCAACTGTTTTTTTTTTCACATTCCAAACAATGAACAAGAAGGTTATTGTGATCTTTACATGAAAGTCTTTACTTTATGAGCATGTCCTTGTAATTCACAGGAATTTTATGACTAAAACCAGAAATTCCTTGTAGTTACTTGACAAGGGTATTTAGAATGCTACTTGGCTGACTATGAAACTTTGACTTGCCACTTGCTGAATATTAAAGAAAAACATTTTGTGAAGTGTTTAATGTTACTTTTGTGTCAAATTTAAGATGGTATTGTGCATTACTCTTATGAATTTTGTCTGACTTTAAAGGAACTATTAATAGGATTTTTGTGAGATTTTTAATGTGATTTTTTTGTATAATTTTAATGTGGCTTTTATGTGATTTTTAACATGACGTTTTATGACATTTGACATGATTTATAATGTAAGTTCTGCGTGACTTCTGTGATTTCTTATGGTGATCCTGTGTGCAGTTAGTGATTTGCCTCAGAAAATGCCAAAATCCATCAGAGAAACCAGGTGCATCAGTGGGTTTACCTGACAGATGACCTCCTAGTTGCTAGCTGCAGATCTGCACCTTCACTAGATGTCAATGGCTGCCCTTGACATGTAAACTTGTGGCTGATCTAGCTGCACCTAGAATATGCACATGCGGGACAAACCAGGAGGCAGGGAGATATATAAACAGCTACCCAAGAGCGAAGAAAAGAGAGTCTCTTACATCTTCACAAGAAGGTACATTTGGAAAAAAAACACAGACTCATTCACTGACAGTAATTGATGAAGTCTGAAGTTGAATAAACAATGATGTATGAAAAATTTAGTCTTGTTTTTTTCTTATTCTGCATATAATAACATTACACATATGTAAATTTTTTTCACTTCAGCTATCATTTTTAATATGACTTTTAAATTATTTTTTGTCACATTTTAAGAAAATTGTTTCATTTGAATTAATAGAAATGTGATTAATAGAAAACATTGTATTTTACTTTGAGGCAAAATTATAAAATTGAAAAAATGATTTACAAAGATGTCAGTAATGGACAAATTGATTGGAAATTTTCTTCGAATGACAAAACTCAACTGACCAGTTTTAAATCAACCAACATGGAGTCTTTTCTGTTAAATAGATGTGCAAACTGTTAACACAGATATTGGAATTGGTAAATTGAGTTAATATTCTAGATAAGCTTGTTGCCTTCACTTTGTGCTGATTCCCTTGGAAAAGGCATGAATCCATCTTTTATCTTTTCACACATGACAAATATGGCATCCAGCAGAAGGAAAATTGAATTCACATCAGATAGACATATTGATGTCAATTCCAGTGGCAACTTTTCAACTATCAGCCTTTAGTTTCTCATGATAGATATGGTGGTTATATTCTAAGCATAGCTTAGATATGGCACAAGGTCAAAAGAATGGGCACCAAGTGAGGATCAAACTCACTACTCGTAATTGTTCTAGAGAGACAAGCTTGTTAACCATTACATCACATCAAGGTGCTCATTTCATGATGGATATGTCTCTATTATGTAAAGTGTCTGTGACTTTATTTAAAGGGCTATGGCACACTGTGTTTTTTTATTATTTAAAATGCTTTCTGCCATGCAATGACTAGTACACACTTGTCTTGTTAAACTATTACTGGTGAATTGCAATCTCACTAAATTCTCCTTAATTGTAGAATTGTACCAGACTAAGTTAAACTCAGTTTTGCCAGGAAATACAAGAGGTCTGAATCAAATTTAGTGTCCATCAGAAATCTTTGATCTAAGAAGAGTTGATCTGTGATGACCCTAATATTTACTGTGGTCACCTTCACATATAGTTACAAGCTTATCTACACATGCTGTCATTTCTGTTTTATACACATATATATTTGAATTAAAAATATAGAATTACTAAACAGATCAAAATGAAAGAAATGAAAACTTTTCTCTATGACACTGACAACACTAACATTGTTAATAATGACACGAGGGGGGGGATGAAAGTGCGCAAACAAAAAACAATTTCTGCATAAATTTGATATGTTCTAACTTATACACAAGATGGAAAATGAAATAACAAAAATTAAACAGGCAGACCTTGTTGGTTAGTTTTCATAAAACTTGTTTGAAGATGCACATGTGTGTGCATACACACGCATATTTTTTTTTTTTAATCGTATCACCCCAAGCAAGGCCGGAGGCCACTATCACGCAAGGGGTTAAAGAAGGGTTGGAGGAAGAGCAGATAGGAGTGGCAAGGGAGGGGATGTGGAGAAAGAGAAAGACAAGGGGGCCACAAAAGATCCGGAGCGAGAGCAGATAGGAATGAAAAATGAAAGGATGTGGAGAAGGGAAGTGGATAGATCAAGGCAACTGGAGATGTCGATTGACGCTACACTTAAACCGTTGGAGATTGTATTTGTCAGGGAAACAGTAATAGGGAAGGGAGTTCCATAGGCGAGATGTGCGAGACATGAAGCTATTGGAGTAGAAGAGACGTCTACATCTAACAGTTTCCATGGTGTAGGGGTGGGAGTGGGATGCCAGCTTGGTGGGGCGTTTAAATTCACGAGGCTGGGGGACAAGCGAACGCAACTCCTCAGAGCAATTACCGTGGAAGTACTTGTAAAAAAGGCAGAGCGAGGCAACATCACGTCTGTGAGAGAGCGACTGCAGACGAGATGACAGATCAGGGCCAATCACATTGCCTATCCATCTCTGGATCTTATCAAGAACCCCAAGGCAAACAGCAGGGGCCCCAGACCATATATGGCAGCAATACTTCATGCAAGGGCGAATGGTCGATTTATAGGCTTGAAGGATCGATTCCGGGGAGAAAAATTTCCTGGCTCGGCACAGAGAACCAACTTTCTTTGCGGTGGCTGATGCAACTGACTCGATGTATTTGTTCCATCTCAGATCAGCATATATATGATATATCTGTATATCTGTGTCATCATATTTAACTTTTTATAATATTTTTTATAAATTACGCACACAAATTACTAAATTTTGAATAGGCTGAGATAAATAGATATGAATCATATAGATAAATATGAATCAAATAAATATAAACAAGATATGAATAAAATAGATGTAAATAAGGTAGATAGATGGATAGATATGAATAAGATGGATAGATACAAATAAGATAAACAAAGATAGATATGTATAGGACAGATATATATGAATAAGACAGATAGTTATGAATAAGATAGAGAGAAACATGAATAAGATAGATGGATAGTTACGAATAAGATAAATAGTGATAGATATGAATAAGATGGATAGATGCAAATAAGATAAACACAGAGATATGCATAGGACAGATAGATATATATGAATAAGCTGAGAGAGAATAGATTTAGATAGAAGCAGAGATGCAAGCAAAATCCACTTTACATGCTTAATTCAACACAATTTTTACTTGTGTAAACCAGAGAATCAATGGGAATAATTACAATGAATCCTTGCAAATCATCCATTAAAATTTAGATAAAAATGTACTTTAAAAACAACTTTTAACTGTAAATGACATGAAAATTGTTATGGTTAATAAAGATAATTTTTATATTTTCATTTATTTCATAATTACATCACAATTAAATGATTTCTGAGAAAAATATTTATTCAAATTTGACTTAACATTTTTTTTCATTAAGCAAATTCCTACAGCCAGCAGTTGCTTTTTCCAAATTTTTGAGGACTTCTATGTTCCTTTTCATGTTAGAATTGACATTTAGATAAAAATCCTTCATGTCTTCAGCAAGCTTAACTCCTTTTCCAAATTCTTTTATAGAGATTTCTTTTGTCATATTTTCAGCTGTTTCATTCTCTTTGTCTTCTGAATCTTCAAATGCATGTCATTCATTGAATTGAAGATCATTTACACTTAATTCTTCTACATGTGAATCAAGCTATTCCTGCACATTTTCTGGATCCACATTGAAACCTATATTACTTCCTATTGCAGTTATCTCTTCAATTATTTTGTCTGTGGGACTGAAGCCAAGAAAATCATTAGCATAATGGGGCAAAATATATTTCCAATCTACTTGTATATTGCTGAAAGTAACCTCCTCCCAAGAAGGTTTAATGTTTTCAATTGCTTGCTTTTTGTATTGTTTCCAAAATTCTGCACACACACACACACACACACACACACACACACACACACATATATATATGTTAATGACAATACAAATCAATAATTCTAGCAAAGTATATATTTCAAATTAGGACTCTGCAATTAACCTTTATTTTTGTTCTTTAGTATAAATACGATATCGAATAATAATTTAATAGATATATCGGACTCTTTGACCCTGTGAGTGGTTTTACAAGAAGCTCTGGAGTCAGTCAAGAAATAAGACATGAGCACATACATACATACATACATACATATATATATATATATATATATATATATATATATATATATATATATATATATATATATATATATATTCAAATTAATAAATAATGCAAGTTAATTAATATTGTGAAATAGTCATTCAAAGAATAAATCAATAAAGTTAATGTAATTAATGCCGAATTCACTTTGCGAACAGATTAAGAAGGCATTACCTTACTGACCACTTGCTGAACGACGAAATCTTTGTTTTAATTTATTGTACAGTGGATTAGATGTTTGGTCCATATTGTTCACAAGTACTGAAATTGAGGCAAAAATAACATCTATGCCTGAAGATGGTGAATGTTTTCACCAAAAGTACTTGCGAACAATATGGACCGAACATCCAATCCATTGTACAATTAATAAAAACAGAGATCACGTCGTTCAGCAAGTGGTCAGTAAGGTAATGCCTCCTTAATGTTAGCAAAGTGAATTCGGCATTAATTACATTAACTTTATTGATTTATTTTTTGAATGACTATTTTACAGTATTAATTAACTTGCGTTATTTATTAATTTTAAAATATCTTTGATCTGCAGTGAAAAAATTTCTGAAATCTTTTAAGACATTAATTATTGGACCAATAGTCCATATCACATCAACAGAAAAAAACACTTACAATAATAGAAATTTTGAATTACTACATTACTACAATATTAAAAAATCTAGTGTTGCATTTCTGCACATTCAAAAATATTCTTAACTGTTAATGATTGCATATTTTTTTAATAAAACATCTTTTGACAAATATCACATTCATTTTCGTCTTGGAATTTTTACCTGAAATTACCTGAAATTGAGGAAAAAATAACATCTATGCCTGAAGATGGTGAATGTTTTCACCAAAAGTACTTGTGAAGAATATGGACCGAACATCCAATCCATTGTACAATTAATAAAAACAAGGATTGCATTGTTCAGCAAGTGGTCAGTAAGTTAATGCCTTCTTAATCTGTTAGCAAAGTGAATTTGCCATTTATTACATTAACTTTAATGATTTAGTTCTTTGAATGACTATTTTACAATAAGAAATCCTTTGGTATATAATCCAAATGGATCCTAGTGATAAGAAATATTCAAACAGACCCACAAAAAGAGCTCAATGTATTTATTATTACAAAGCAGAAATTAATACATAGCAAAATCCCAAAACATCTCATATGGGGAATAAACTTATTTCAACTGATGAAAAAATAGAATTCATCAGTCTTATTATAGTTTGAGTTCATGTTGGAATTAGAAATTTAACTGTGAAAACTACAAAAAAAAACGTCAAAAAACTAATACAGAATTTATCCATTTCAATGTTTCAGTCAGACAAAAGATATGAGAGGACAGAAGATATTAGTCTTAAGACTAATATCTTCCGCCCTCTCATCAGGGAAGAGGTTTTATAAAATTAAACCCAGATATTAACCTTATGACATTAAATTGGGGTTATATGAAGAATGAAATGCTAATTTAAAATTAAGACAGGAATAAAAAGGGGTTTAAAAATAAAATATATAGACAAAATTATATATAAAAATACAAAATTGTACTTAAAAGTACAATTCCAATGACAAGTTATATTTAAAAATAATTCATATTTAAATAATTTATATTAAAAATAAGTAAAATTATATTTAAAAATAAGTTGTATTTAATATAATATCAATAGATATTAATCTTATGACATTGAATTGGGGTTATATGAAGAATGAAATGTTAATTTATAATTAAGACTGGAATAAAAAGGGGTTTTAAAAAAATAAAATATATAGACAAAGTTATATTTAAAAATACAAAATTGTACTTAAAAGTACAATTCCAATGACAAGTTATATTTAAAAATAAGTCATATTTAAATAATTTATATTAAAAATAAGTAAAATTATATTTAAAAATAAGTTGTATTTAATATAATATCAATAGGTTATATTAAAGAATAAAAATATATTTAGAAATAAAAATAATAGATAAAATAAATTATACAAAAAATATATATAAAAAATAAAAATATAATGTAATAAATAAAAAACTTTTTCTTTACAGATAAGTTAAATCTAAAAACAAGTTATATTTAACATATATATTTTACAAAGTTATACTTAAAAATACAAAGTTGTATTAAAAAACAACCCTAAAATATATAGATAAAGAGATGTAAGTGATAAAAGCAAACAGAGTTCTTAGAATGGGACAATTCTAAGATACAATTAATATGGTGTAAAGATGGTAATATAGAAATTAGTTATACATTTGACATTTGAAGAGTTAGAGAAATATAGTATCTAATAAAGTAAAACCTATATTATGGAAATTTGAATTTGTTTTTATGCCAACATTTTAATACTAATTCATTCCTCTGATTCAATAGTTGGCTTTGATTAATGTATTTTATTCTAATTTTTTCTTCTAAACATAAGTTACACCTATCTCAAAGACTATTAGGAGTATGTGCAGAATCTATAATCTTCCAAACTATCTGCGGTTTCAAACCTTTCACCTTCAATTCCCAAAATTTATTGGAAAGAGCTGCCTGGTATTTTAATTTAGGGTTAGAAAATGAGTGCCTATGAGTATAAAATCTCTGTTTCCATCCCCCCATGGAAATTCCAATGTAATCATTATAATTTTTCATATTTTCTTTGGGAAAATGGTTGATATATAACCATTGTAGATCTGCATTTGCCCTCTACTAGACAATTTTCTTTAGATCTACAATTGCAGGAGAGTTCAATACTAGGTTTGTTGTTTATCCCATAGAAATTTCTTAAAATATGGTTATTATGTAGGTTGATAATTTCATACATGTTATTGGTACAGGAGTAGCTAATTTTAATTGTTTTCCCATTGAAGATCCTATTTAGGGGGTTGTTTTTTTGAAAGTGTTTATTTATTAACTATACTGTCTGATATTAGTATTTGATAGCTTGCAGAAGTGGGGGAACCATATAATTTTTCTTTTTCTATTTCTGTGCCTACATTTCATATTAGATATTCCAGCATTACTTATGGGGGTTAGGTAAGAAAATTTATTTTTAAAACCACTTTTATGGAGAGAATTTTCATACAATTTTTTATTTTTATTAAAGATGTTTATGATAATCGACTAATCCTAGTGCCGACAGTGGTAGCTATCTGTTTCACAGTGGCATTGGGGTGGTTAAAATTAAAATTAATATAGGTGGGGGTGGGTCATTGTCTTTATGGTATGGATTAAATGTTTTATTATAGAGGTTAAGGATGATGTCTAGATAATCAATTATTTTAATCTTAGAGGAAATCTCAATCCTAAACCCTAGTAATTTAAAGCCCTAAATGATTTTCTTTAGTATCTTCGATGTTAATGGGCCATTACTATTGGATATGAAAATGAGTCCATCATCTTTATATAGTCTTATCTGTTTGGGATATAAAATTAGGAGGTTGTCCTTAAAGGGTAGGGCTGAGGTGTGTGCCACTTTCATCTATCCTCTCATCCTTTACTGGTTGGCTGTACTCCCTCTTTGCAAGGACCATAGGAAAGCACTTGAGCATATGTTGGGTGGGCACAAGCAGAAGGTCCTTAAAGAAGCCTGTGTCCAGTGTCCATGTCATGGGGAGGCTAGGATTGCCATACTTGGTGAGTCATTGACAGGCTTCAAGGTTGGCTTTCCTACGCTGTGTTTTGACTGAGGATTTGATTTGACAGGGAGTTTTAGGGATGCCTTCCCTAGCCTTACCATCACTTTTCCCATTTCCTGGGTTAAGCACCATTGTAGATCCAGAAAACTGTTGACTTTCTTCAATGAGTGTCAAGTGATCCTGAGGGTCATTCCTCGGTCCACCGACCTTTCACTGCCTCGGAGGGTCTTGTATTGTGAATTAGGAGAGGGGGTCACAAAGGATCCAAAGCTTATGCCTGCAATAATGTGTTACTCCTGTATTCTGGGGAGTAACGGATGGTGTTTCTGATGCTGCTAGCCATGGCAGGAATGGTGATCTGGACGTTGCGAATGGAGAGAATCTTGTGATATGAATGCTATTCGCATCATGATCCGGTCGGATTCATTCAGCATCAGCTGAAGGTGAAGATCAGAACTGATAGAAAGCACTTGGTATCAACAGGTTTCAGTAAAAGTTGGGTGAAAGTAGCAAAGCTTGTTTAGTGTGAAAGAGGCTATCCTTGGGTTCCTTTTTTAATCCTCTTGGTCACAATGGGGAGGTTTCCTGTGATCCCCCCACCCACTGGTTAAGGTAGACACTACTTGATTTCCTAGTTAATGTGAATAAGTCTTGCTCCTGGCCTTTTCCAGACACTCTCTTTTGTTATAATCCATGTCAAGTTCCCAACCACTCCAGTTTGCTGTTTGTTCCCATTTTTTTAATCTTGGCTGGGTCAGACTTTGATTTTCCCATTCCATCATTTATTTTTACCCTGCTCTCTCCATTAGTGAGTGTACCTCTTGATTCTGTCTATCTTATTATTTTGAGGGGTGGACTGGTCCTACTAACATCTGTTTTGTTTTAGTTTGTTTTGTTACAATCTTTTGCTAGTTTTCTGGGTTCATTCTGTCATTTCATGATTCTTGAAATTTTTGTATATTTTTGTAATTAGACATTATGAACTTTCATGAAATTTTTATATTATGGGGTGTTTTGTAGTTCCCCTGTGAATATGTGGTATTGTGGTATATCTGGGATTGACTGGTGAGTGATGGGTTCTTGTGGTAAATGCATAAATTGTATTGGGTGAATGAGTTGTGATTGTGATTAACTAAGAGTATGATAGTGAAGACCAGCCTTTCCCCACTTCCCCTTTGGCCTTGTGCTACAATTATTGTATTTTTTGCAATAATAAATATTTGAACTTTACTTGCCTAGAGGAACTACTGACATCTGAAACCAGACCTGGACTCAGTAGGAATGGATTTTTCATTAATTGATCTGACATATTTTAATTTATTGCTTAAATGTTATTTTTTTTAATGGATTACATATAAGCGATAAATTAAAATGTGTCAAATTAATAAATTAAAAAGCCATTCCTTGAAATTGTTTTTGTTTACATTAGGATACGAAACTGAGCAGAGATGTATATTTTGAGAATTGGCAAAGGTCTTTGTTCAAAAGCACTATTTGGGCTTTGCTTAACCAGGAGGTTCTTCATGGCTGAGAAGTCAAAGCACATCAGATTTTATGACGGTTTTCCCAAGGGGATCTGGTTTTAAATATTCAGGCCAATAGATGAAAATAAATAAACTCTTTAATAAATAAATAAAATTAGAACATCTACTTAAATATGGGCGTCCATTAAAAAATAATGTTTAAGCAATAATTTTACTTGTCAG
The DNA here is from genome assembly GCA_964036315.1 of Acanthosepion esculentum. NCBI lineage: Eukaryota > Metazoa > Mollusca > Cephalopoda > Sepiida > Sepiidae > Acanthosepion > Acanthosepion esculentum. Next base: position 18,919,674 of record OZ038504.1, read on the forward strand.
AATCTATCTTGCACATTTACAAATCTACCATTTGGCCATGCATTGAATACTATTGACATATCTGGTCTGGTGCTCCTGCTGTTCATCTCAATCCAAAGAAGGATCTGCAATACTGACTTGGCATCACAACTTCAGTCACTTTCTTCATTCTGTCTTTTCTATCAATATTTTCCTTGCAACTGCTCTGACAAGCATTTTTTCTTGGTGTCCAAACTACATGAATTTAAGCATGCTACTAGATTGGCATTTAGGTCTCACCCTTTTACTGTTGAAATAGCTAAATGTAACTATCACTTCTACTCCAACAGTTTATTTTCTCAAACTTCCAACTGCTTACTTGCTTCACTGATAACTACAATATTCAAAAATTTAAATGCAACATCAAATGCCATCTTCTGCTGACTTGAACCCTGTTCATCTTTTATCCTTTCCTCAATCCCCCCCTATATCCATTCTTTCTCTCACTTTCACTCTCCGTAACTCCCTGCGTACTAGTGGCACTCTCACCTTACTTCTGGTGAAATGATTTTATATATATATATATATATATATATATATATATATATATATATATATATATATATATATAAATATATAAATATATATATATATATATAAATATATAAATATATATATATATATATATAAATATATATATATATATATATATATATATAAATATATAAATATATATATATATATATAAATATATATATATATATAAATATATATATATATATATATATATATATAAATATATAAATATATATATATATATAAATATATATATATATATAAATATATATATATATATATATATATATATATATATATATATATATATATATATATATGTATAGCATATTTCATACAAACTAAAATTAAGTTTGCAAGAAGTTTCCAGAAAGTAACTGAAGTATACAAATAAAACAAAATGATTGCAGTTTTCTAAATCATAGTAACTGAATTTCCCATAGATTAAAATAGTGTATAATGAAGTTTGCCAATAGACAAATACCATTAATAACTAGTATAGTAACCAAAATAGTGCAAAATTTCAGAATTATTCATGCTTGATTTGGCAATTCTGTTTAAAAACTGCATAAATGTGTATCCTGCTTGGGATTAAAATGCTGATCACCAGCTCCCTACCTAGAATCAGAGTTTACTATTTGTACTTTCTTTGAAATATGTCACACACACACACACACACACACACACACACACACAACATACAAATATATACAAGGTGCAATGTGTGAATTGTCGCCATTTTATATTTTTAATTTTGCACATGTGCATTGTTCATTTTTGATTTTGTCGACTGCACAGTATAGTAGGGCCAATTGGGCACTGATTCTGAGAAAAAGATCACCATGACACAATTCACTCCACTAGAAATTTGTAAATGAGATGCTGTGCTGTCAGAAGCTCCAATAAAAAACATTTCAGAGTGTTTGGGTTTCAATCTGAGGACAGTGCAGAGGATTCAGGAGTTGATAAGTCTAACAGTGATTACAAAGGTACAGCAGATTGGAAAACTCACTCTGATCATTCTAATAAAAGAATTTGTTTATGAGAGCCTCAGACTCAACATGGAGGCCTAGAAGAAGTGCCTTTAGGAGATAGTGATGCCCTGGATCAAGAGGGTGGCTGCTGGAAACCCTATGTCTGGCAACAGGACTCTGCATTATGCCACAAAAAGCTGGAGAACCCAGTCATAGCTGTTAGACAATTTCTGCAACTACATCACCTCTTACATCTGGCCACCTAACTCATCAGATTGCAACCCCCTTGATTATTATGTGTAGGGCATAGTTGAGCAAGAGGCAAACAAAACTCATTGTTACACCAAAGATGAACTGAAGGTAAGGATTATGGCAGCATTCACCAACTTAAACAAGGAGACCGTCCAGAAGAGTTGCAGGAGATTTTGAAGTCTGGAGGTTGTGGTTGAAGTCAATGACGATTTTATTGAATAAATTTATTCTTTAGTATTTCAAGATATTTTTGTGTAATTTTGGTAATTATATCTGTTAAAATGAAATGTCAATGTTATTTTAATTTTTTTGCCTAATTTAGATGACAGTTTATCCATCGCACCCTCTATGTGGGATAAAATAAAGAACAAATCAGAAAATTTTATAAATCTGACATGTTTTGTTTTTATTTAAGCTTCATTAGAGAATGAGAAATGGAGAAAAAGAAAGAAAAAAATCTGGTATTTTATATGTGTGTTTTTTGTTTTTCCTTCATTAAATAGACATTATATGTAAATTAATTTGTCAAGCAGTGTTCATGTGTATAATTTATGTGTTTAAGTGTATCATCATTCTAGTTTGTCTATGCTAAATTCAGCTAATAATCTATATTCATTTCTGTGTGTGTGTGTGTGTGTGTGTCTAAAATGAGTTGACCGTAGTCAGGATCAATGAATCATTGCAGACAATCTTTTCCTTTATGTGCTTTGTCAGGGCTACATACAGTTTTGAATTCAGAGTTTCCTTCTCCTAGACCAGTTACCAGCTAAGGCTCTAGAACCCAGTCTGTCCTGCTATTACTCATAGCTGGGGGAGACGATATGGATTCATACCTTTCTCAAAGGTATTAGCACATAAGTGAATGTAATTTTGTGTGTCTCATAGGTATTATTTATGTTTGGTGGTTATCTGCATGTTGATTTGTTGACATTTTACATAACATCGGTTATCGTATAGGTAGACATATCTTGTATTCTTTAAGTATTGATTTTATAAATGTTGGTGATGTAATATAGTGTGCTTGATGTGTGTTTATAGATGGTAAAATATTTATCAGGATTTCTTAAAAGTATTTTCTGCATAAAGAATTATGTTCTTTTTTAATTAGAGTGGCATTTATGAAATCAAAGTTATGACCACCTTGTGACCTCAGAGTTTGAATTTGACCTACCATTTATGGTTAGAAATGGCATGCTATTCTCTTTGATGACTTATGGTGACATTGAATGACCTCCAAGGTAATCTAGCCTAAACCACAACTGGATGTCTTATCAGTCTTCCTACCAAAAAGTGTTGAGTGGCTAACTAATCCATCAGGTACATCTGTGTTTCTTTAATGCTCACAAAGTTAACATTTGGTTTATACTGCAACTATGCTGAGCAGACCTTAGTTACTGTTTCTGAAAGAGAAATCATAATCTTGGATGATCAGGAGTTGAACAAGATCAGTAAACTGAAACCCTCTGTCACAATGATTTGTGACCTTGTGCTAGTAATAATCATTGACAGTTTCCAAAGAGTTTTGTCTACTTAATTTCACTCACAAAGCTTGGGCCAACTCATGGTGTGTTTTTCATGTAATTCCAATTATGTCACCTGCTAGACTGATTGATTAGTTTTTATGGATTATCAACCCTTTGTTGGTTATTTAAAGCTGAAACATGTTTTGGATTGTAAGAATAATACATTCTTTTGGCATGTGCATATTGCATAAACGATTTTTTGGAAATGAAAAGCAATGATTTTTTCAGATACAATTCCTACTATTTAACCCATAGCTGTGATTAGAAGAGATAAATTCATGCCTCTCCCAAGGGTATTTGTGCATAAGTGAATGTAATGAACTTTCCTGGAATTTAAACTCGGCTCTCCGATTGCTCATTTCCAGCTGCTATCCATTAAACCACCCACACATTCTGCCATATGCTGGCTTATTTCCTAAGGCTGATACTGTCATGGTCACCTTTTTGATAAATTGCCTATGGTGAGATTTGACCTAATGTTCTAATTTTTTAAGTCAAATAAAGGAACACAATTGGAAAATTATGACTTGGCCACCTCAATCTCCTGATTGCTCTTCCATTAGTATGGGGTGAATTGAATAGGAGAGTTTGAAGAGAATATCCAAAGAGTGAGATTGAGCTTTTTCAGTGCTTGAAAAATGCTTCAAAAGGTCTGCCATCTACTTTTCCCCCAAAAACTGTTGGAAAGAATAGCAAGAATTTGTAAAGCAATAATTAAGGCAGGTGGTGGTTTTATTGACAAAAACCAAATATAATGTTGTCGTATGGTAATATTTTATAGTTAAGTGCTTATTTTTTGTCAAAATAACTGTAGTTATTGAAATTTCAGCTTTTACTTTATAAAAATACCTCATTTTAAGGTGTTTGTTAAAGAAATGCAGGGTGGTACCAATTATTTTGTTTGTAGTGTATAAATAATTTAAATATGGCTGATGTTTGTACCATATTTTACTTTTGTAAATTGCTATGACAATTTGGCTTATTTAAAAACCACAGTAATAGGAATAAAAACAAAAGTGTTTGGAAGCTGAAAGAAGTCAGTTAAGCTTTAAAATTTAAATCCCTACATCTTCAGTGTTTCCTTGCAATGTGTAATTATAACCAAGGTTTTTGTTTATATTTTCATCCCCTCTCTCTAAAAATATATAAGTCCATCCATAAGAATATGATTTTAGTCTGATGAAGTTCTCCTGACAGACAAAATGGGTAACAGTGTTTTTCATTTTGTTATTCAATTATATATATATATATACTAGCAGCATGGCCCGGTGTTGACCGTGCTTGATTCAAAAATCATACAACTCATACAGCAATCGCTATCACTTGACTTAAAATATTTTTGCCCTTCCTTGCCTTTAAAGGAGTGCCCTTTGCCATGCTGATGTTGCTACATGCCTTACTTCTTGCCTATCTCACACTGCAAATTTTTTTTAAGCTCTATACTAAACATTAAATCTGTTACGAAAAAAGAACTAAACAAAATGAACACAAAATTATCATATTTAAAAAAGGACTCGTAACTGGAAAAACCGAATGAAAAAAGAATTAACAACAAATACATTTTCACACCCAACCCAGTTCTGCAGAATCAGAATCAACGTTGAGTTTAAGCAAGCGATTGAGCCAATTGGAGTAAAGTGCCATGCAGATTTAAATTTTCCCACTTGTGACGAATGCAGCTATCGATTTTTTTGCATGCTAGCTTGCTAGTTAACATTTGTGTCAGTCAACTGTTGGCCCTCATGCTGGCCAATAGAATCTTCCTGCCTATTCGTGGCAGCCAGCTCTCAATCTGGCCAGTAGAATATGGCCACAAACTACATGAAAACTGCTGTAGAAGCATAAAAAATCGATTATTTCCACTATCGATGGGATTTGGGAAATGCAAAGCCAGACTTGGTCTTTCAACTAACTTGGAGCATGTGCATGTAAATTTTGGTGCAAATCCATCGATAATTGCGGCCGTGCATTTGGTACACACACACACACATCCTACCTTTTATAGATATATATATATATATATATATATATATATATATATATATATATATATATATATATATAGGGGTTCTGAAAGGTTCTCAGTCTGCTCAGAGAAGGAATACAAAAATGATGTTTGATCAATTGGTCAGATTTTGGCAAATGGACTTGACTGAAAAGATTTCCACACTACCCCTTTCATATATATATAACTATGGCACCTCCCTTGATGAATTTCAACTTGATATCAAGAAGCTAATTAGAGAACTAGAAAGGATTATTATAAAAATAAATAGACATAATATGTCTATATTATCCAATGTAACATACTTGAATGAAGATATGCTGCTAAATATGCATATATATGTGTGTGTGTATGTGTGGTTAACAAAATGTGCATATGTGTTCATATGAAAGTTATCTATTATTTATTTTAAGTGTTTGAAATATCTGAAAGTTCTGTTAAAAGTTGGCATTCCAAGTACTATTTTACAATTTTAACTGTCTTTTTTAAAACTTCTTCCAAATTAGAGAATGAAGAATTTGCATAATCTTTGCTACTTGCTTTGTATGAATTTATCCATGATCTTTCTTATTGAACAAAAACTTAATTTTACAGTAAAAAATAACTAATAATTGAAAAATGAACGTATATTTAATGTCTTTGATACAATATCCATTGGTGAACTTATCCTTTATGTAATCTTTCCTGTTAATATTTGAATCAATGAAACAGAGCAGAAGAAAAATATTTCAGTTTTTGTCTCTTTTGTTTTCTTTAGAAAAATCGTATTACAGACATTTCTTCTATTTTTAAGCAATAAAAATGATTAATTCACTGATTAATTAACAGATCTATTTTTTTAACCATAAAATGTCTGTAAAGAAATATATTACTTCTTTTTGAGAAAAAAAGGTAAGTCAATTAAAAAATAAATATCAAAATAAAACACTGTACATACATACACACACACACATACACACACACATACATATACATATATATATATAAATATATATATACTTTGACCTCCTCACAAAGACACCTTGTCTGTCATATTCAATGAAATATATATATATATATATATTCTCAGTCTGACCAGAAAAGGAATACAATGATACAAGGAATGTTGTTTGGTCAGATTTTGGGAAGTGGATTGGGCTGACAACACTTCAGCACTAACCCTTTCATTCATATATATATATATATATATATATATATATATATATATATATATATATATATATATTCAAATTATTGAAAATTGGAAAATGTTCATGAAAGTATGTTTCGAAATATATCTGATTATGCATTTCACTGTTTAGGCTTCATCAGATGCATGTGTGTGTATTATGCATTATTTCCTTTTTTATAAACATACACAAATACATACACAAACACACACACATGCAACACATTTTTTTCACTTTTGGTCTGATGAAGCCTAAACGATGAAATGCATAAACAGATATATTTCAAAACATACTTTCATGGACATTTTCCAATTGTCAAAAATTTGAAACATTGTTGTTACTATATATTCCTATTTTTACCACACACACACAAACATATACACACACACACACATATATATAATGTGTGTGTGTGTGTGTGTGTGTGTGTGGTTAACAAAATGTGCATGTGTTTGTATGAAAATTCTTATAAATTCTAGAATTCCAAGTACAATATAAAACCCTATACATATATATATATATTATGAAATGGACAAAGTTCGACAATTATTTAAAGACATTTTTATGTTTAACATTGTTTTTATAGATATAAGTATTTAAGTAAATGCTCTGTTTATAATAAACAGTATTAAATAACATTTACTGGCCTGAATGTCCGAGAAATTTTCATAGAAAATATTCGTCCTCGACAGGATTCGAACCTGTATCCTATACGGAACCGTCATATAGCCTGACGTGCCTTAACTTAAGGAAGTTAACTTTTTTTAATTTAGTGCTTATCGTAATTTTTAAGTTCAGGCTTTTAAATTCTTTATATAATATCTTTCTAATTTTATCGATTTTAAAGTTAGTAGAGTTCTTTATAACCATAAGTCCATTGTCTCTGTATAAACCAATGTCAGTTATATTAATTTCATGGTACGCTGTGAGATTGTATAATATAAAAAGATCTATAAGGTCAGAAGACTCAGCTGAGTCTAGTGATCCCATTGTGATGTCAAAGTAGTCATAAGAATTTTTCATCCATTACTCACCTTTATGTATCAGTACCGATTTTTTTGCATTTGTAATAGTGCTCTTTTCTTCTTCTGTAATATCCGTGTACTGGGTGGCAAAGTCCAATGCATTCATGAACAGTTCTTTAGATATTGATTGATAATAATTTTCAATATCAAACTGCATTAGTGAACAGTTTGTTTTATCTTTAATATCAGCAAACCAGTTTGTCACATCTTTGGTATTAATCCAAATTTTCAGGTTTATTTTTTCTTTAATTTGTTGATTTACCCTTTCTAGGATCTTTTACTAATTTTTCTGATCTCAGGTTTTGTTGTATTTATTATCCTTGTAGTCGGATTAGCCTTGAAATCTGGTTTGTGGTCCTTTAAGGTTATATAGCACTCTTTTTCATTTAGTTTAGCTACTCTATCATTAATCTTCAGTTTGTCTCTGATTTTTTTACTGCTAGTATTAATATTCTCCATCATGTTGAGGTCATTATTATTTGCCTTTTTATAGTTCTTATGTAAATCCTTATTAATTAGATCAATGTAGTCCCTTGTCGTTATTTTATAGAAGTTTCCTGTTTTCCTTAAATAATATTTAAAAATAAAATAAAAATAAAAAAATAAAAAATGGGAGCTAGTAATATACATACTTATATTTGATATGAAAAAATAATTTTAAAATAATTTAAGTAATTCTATTACATTTACTTGATTTAAAAAGAAATATAGTCTATTAGTAATTAAGAGAAAAATAATGTTTTAAAATTGTAGTTAAATATAACATATTCTCACCCAAACACCCCCTTTAGAAAGAATCTTTAAGTATACAAGTACGAATTTAATGAAAAATGCCGAAAAACATGCGTTTAACGGATATCAGAATTTGTTGAAAAATGCACCCCTACGCTCCCTAAACTTAACCTCTTTTTCAAACGTAATTCATAATTGATACAACAATAGTTAATAAAAATGAACACTCTACCACCCCTGTCTAAATGATTGGATTTCTCTGTATCCTTGGAAACAGGAAATTATGAATCTATATGTGCATTTAAAACTCAGTAAATTTAAAAATAAGTTATTCCAAAATTCACTTGAAGATGAAACAGAACTAATGCTTTTAATTTAATTATAAAATTAAATTTGAAGTTTTTAGCTTCAGTTTTTGAAACATGGTTATTACTGTGTAGCGAAGAAACCCTATTTTAAATTAGTTTATATATATATATATATATATATATATATATATATATATATATATATGTATGTATGTATGTATGTATGTATTTATATATATATATATAATTATTTTTATATACAGACGCAGCCAATAGCTTCATGTCTCGCACATCTCGCCTGTGGAACTCCCTTCCTTATTCCTGTTTCCCTGACAAATACAATCTCCAACTATTTAAGTGTAACATCAATTGACATCTCCAGTTGCCTTGATCTATCCACTTCCCTTCTCCACATCCTTTCACCTTTCATTCCTATTGGCTCTTGCTCCAAATCTTCTGTAACCCCCTTGCCTTGATCGATCCACTATCTTTCTCCACATCCTCTCCTTTACCACTTCTATCTGCTCTTCCTCCAAACCTTCTGTAACCCCTTGCATGCTAGTGGCTTCCAGCCTTGCTTGGGGTGATAAGCTTAAAAAAAAAAAAAAAAAAAAAAAGTAGACAAAATAAAAACTGTTTAAAAAGCTTAAGCTTCAGAAAGCTTTAAAAACATGTGCCCTCAGTTGTATTTGAACATGCATCACCCTTTGCAAGATTAACCACCATCTGGTCCAGGATGCTTTTACTCTTTAAAGAATGTCACAATAATGCAAGATTCTATTTTGCCCTTAAAGCAAACTGACTTGTTCAGATTTTCCCCAAATACATATCTGCTCAGTTTTGCATTTGAAATGTAAACAAAGCCATTTCTAAAGAATTAACAGATTTTATTTATTTAATTTTGTTTATGTTGGATTAAAAAGTGAAAACCTTTAACTATTTAGAACAGATATGAGATTTGGGGAAATCTCAACAAGTTAATATAGAACATTACTTAATTTGAGGCTCTTTGTAGCTGAGCAATAAAAGCATGCCAGACCAAAAGGTAGTTCCTCCATAGGTTCAAATTCTGCTGGAGGGCTCATTTTCTTTAAGTTTTCTTGAGTATGCAGACTGGTAGTCAATATAAATTGTGTCTGCTCAAATATGGGTGTCCACTAAAAATAACATTTAAAGTAATAATATATATATATATATATACGTGTGTGTGTGTGTGTTTGGAGTATGTATGTGCATAGGAGTTAATGTATGTTATAGATGTGTAATTTTAACCAAATTTAAACCTATGCTATGTAAACCAAACTAAATGTTTCTCCATTATGGCTGCCATATCTCTGTAAGTATATAGATCCATACATTCATTTGCATAGTGAAGAAGAGCGGGGTCTGCCTTACAGGCTAGATATTTTCCACTAGTTCTTAAAATCAGTGCTCGAGCCCAGGGTTAAAGACAGGATTTCAAATACTAATTTTCTCATTAAGTTCCCTACATTTGTGGTACCTCAGATAAGCTTAGTAAATACCTGTATAGAAAGGACATATATATATATATATATATAATTTTTTTACACCCATGTGCACCCTTTACAAGGCCCGGGAGCCACTCGAGGTAGAGGGTTACTTTAGGAGGGCATTTGTGTGTATAGAAGGGGAAGATAATGGTTAATCCCAGCCTTGAACAGGTTAAGATTGTAGTGATCAAGGAAACACCCAGTTGGGAGTTGGTTCCACAGGGCAGTGGTTCACAAGAAGAAGCTGCTCGAGGGAATGTGGGTGGCTTGCTACTATGTAAGTGACATGGCATGTTTTTATTGGAAAGGTTTGTCTCAGCAGAAACAGGGAAGTAGCAGTAGAGCAACAATAGGCTTGCCACATCCTACTTATGGGAGAGAGGTTGAAGGGTGGAGAATAATTTGTCACCCACAAGAGCTAGGAGACACTTTTGAACTATGTCAAGGCTGGAAAGGGAGGTCTGGGCAGCTCCCATCCAAATATGACAACAGTACTCCATTTTTGGCCTGACCTGGCTATTGTAAAGGTAGAAGATAGCAGGAGGAGTCAGATACTTACTGGAGCAGTACAGAGCGCTGACCATTTTACCTGCATCCTTAGTAATGGATCATATGTATGAGTTCAACGAGGTAAACAGTCGGTCAAGGCATGGTACTTCCTCGAGACAACCTCCATTCCTCCTGATTGGTGGTAGTTCAGGGTCAGATTGCCAATCATGGAGTGTAACTAGCTTGGTCTTTGAGGCATTGAATGTAACCAGCTAGTTTTTACCCCATTGGCTAGTTTGTACAAGATCAGAAGAGAGATTAGTCACCAATCTCTATCCCTCAAGAGTTTCAGAGGTATGCCCATATATAGTCATATCATCGGCATAGATGTTTACAAATGATCCGAGTATATATTCAGACAGATCGTTTATGTAGAACAAAAAGGGGTCAGTCCTAGTATTGACCCCTGAATTTATCTCTTGGCCTCTGGAGGACTGGATATTGATAACTACCTTCAGGGGCCTACCTGTTAGGAAGGATGTTATGATTGAGAAGACCCTTGTGGTGATTTCATAAATGGAGAGCTTGTATCATAAGCCTTTGTGCCAAACTTTGTTGAAGGCCTTTGAGATATCTAGTGCTATGGTCCTTGAGGTGTGTTTGTTGTCAAGAGCCTCACTGATTCTGTGAGTGATAGTAGTTAGGATGTCAGCAGTGGATCAGGCCAACTGAAACCCATACTGCTCGTCGCTGAAGAGTCTGTTCTTTTTTAGGTGACCAACAACTTTCTCATTGGTTATGGTCTCAAAAAGCTTGCTGGTGATACTGAGGAGAGTGGTGGGTCTGCACTGGGAGGGGGATATAAATTATTAAAAAAAACCAAAGCTCTTGATGGAACCAATGTACAACTTGGCAACAGACCTAAAACCCTTATCTAGATAAAGTCTCAAACAAAAATGACAGTAGTGAAAAATGAAAAAGAAAAAAGGCCTAAAGGCAAACCTACCTACTCAGTAAAGTACACAAAGCTGAGATTGCTTAGGCAGAGCAAAATATGCTTGACAACATTAATTCCTATGAATGGATGGCCCTAGTCATAACCCAAGTTTCATGCTCATGCAATCTTCAGACGACTTATATATAGGTTAAATAGAAATATAAAATTTGTCAGTTAGCTGATTGATGTTATATTCCACAACCTGACTCCAGAGTTTTGTAAACGGACCTTTTTGTAATTGTCTGGTCCAGTCATCAGGAGGTATCAGCAATTGTCTGCCAATTTTCTCATTTTTGTTATTTTTATATCAAGTTAAATAATAATTTATTCACTTTTATTGGCATTAGGTTGATTTTTTCTTCTTTGTGTGTGTGTGTGTGTGTGTGTGCATACACATGTGTACATGTGTGCATGCATGCCAGTACATGTGTATATGTACACATGTGAAGAATGTTGTGCTTATTTCTCCTTTTCTTAATTTTCTTGTCTCCTTATACTCTCTCCCTATTCTTTTTTCCTCTCTTTTGTATGTATATATATATATATATATATATACAAAGATATAGAAATGCAGACAGAAAGACAAATAGATTCATAGATTCCTTTACATCTAAATATACTAATAGGATGTGTGGCTAATATAACAGATATTGATGCTAAAATTAGAATTTGTGAGCAGAGTTCAAATTCCAAACTAGTATGTTGCATTCATTTTCATAGTAATGCCCTTAAGAGAAATGCATTAATCTATCTCTTGCCACATAGCTATAAGTTAAATAGCAAAGTAGACTAGTCTCTCTATCTATGAATGGCAAGCAGTCTAAGAGAATGAAAACTTTGAATTCAAAACCATGGTGATGGCAGCAGAAAACGACTCATGCATGAGAATTCATAGATAATAAAGAAAAATCTGGGGAGAGAATCATGGTCACTTATGGTAATTTTCTATATATAGCTTAGATGTGGCACAAGGTCAAAAGTATGGGTCATGCAGTGAGAATCAAACTTTCTATTCAGTCATGATTGCTTATGTCCAGAAAGGTCATGATATTAAAAATATATATACCAACAAATAGTATTCAGAAATCTGTAGTATAAAAAGAACAAAAGTGATTTTGATTTAACATTTTAATTCTAGTTATATAAACATTAACATAAAATAAAACAAGATATATGAGATATCATAACTTAATTCATGATCTTTGTATTTAATTCTAAACTAACTTTTATTTCAAATATTTACTTAAAATTATTGGAAGTTAGTCAAGGCAAGAAATACAAGAATTTGTGGGCACTCTATGAAGCCCAACTTCACTAACAAGTGTTCTCCTCAAAAACTTTTTGCATAAGATAAACCTACTTATGTCAAAATCCATAAAGCAAGACAAGTTGAGCATTTTTTCTATTGACACGTACTGAATGTGATTTCTTCTTTTTCTTATAATTTAATCAATTCCAAAAAAAAAGAGAAATATGTCCTTTCCCCCTTTTAAATTCTGTCTGCAGATCTACTTTCTTTTATCTTCTCTTGGACACCATGTTGTAAATAATTTTAACAGAGTAAATGAAGAGCATATTACTTTTGTGTAAGTAAATTTACACTTCTTTTTTACAATATGGAATATCTGTACACCATGATTTAACTTGCCATCAATTTTTGAATAGATTTCTTTTAAAGCTCTACAGATACCTTGCTACTCACAGACTCAAGTTATTGGTAATGCCAGTGAACATTCAACAATCAGAGTTGAGCAATTTTCTTTAGAACTTGTAACAAAGAGGTACTACAGGACTGTAATGGATGGGGTTGGTCACCAATTTGTAGTGAGAAGTGTTATGACTTGTTGCTGATTCTATACTCTGCTTCAAATTATATCCTTTTCTGATTCACTCTACATGTCAGATGGATGTGAATGCTAAGAAAGTAAAGCCAAAAGCAAAAAAGTTGTCCTCTGCACAGAGGCTCTGGGCATCACATCTGGTTCACAAAACAAATCCCCTCAAAAAGTATAAAATACAATATATAAGGAGCCAATCATGAAAATGAGTTACTGAGCCATCACATTTTCTTTTAAGAATGCCACTCATAATGACTGAGATAGAATCTTCAATATCACCACCAGTGACCTTGCATATATATTATTGTATATATATGTGTTATACTCTGTTTCAAATTAGATCTCTTTCTGATTCATTCTACATGTCGGCCAGATATGAATGCTAAGAAAGTAAATCCAAAAATAAAGAAGTTATCCTCTGTGCAGGGCCTCCGAGCATTTCATCAGGCTCACAAAAGAAATCTCTTCAAAGAATATAAAATACGATATAAAAGGACCCAATCACAAATGTTGCTACCAATTAGTATGAAACCATTCAAAGTAAATGTATTCAACATTTTCAACAGAAATTAATTTAATATCTGGAAGAATTTTATAAATATTTATATAAGGTACAATATAGCTGACTGTTGTGAAGTGTGTGATCCAAGATTTCCTATTTGACTGTAGCTTCCTCAGTAGTAGATGGACTAAATTCACAAGTCTGTTCACTCATATGTAAATGAGACAAGACTTATTTCAATATCTCTACATTTACAAAAGAAGAGAAAGAAAAAATTATATATACATGTGAACAGAGTTAAAAAAAAGGAAAGAAAACATGAGATTAGAAGTAGTGTGTCTGTGTGTGTGTGCACGCGTGTATATGAATGTGCCATGTGGTTGGATTGAAATTAAGTAGTCAGCTTTGCTATGTAACTAAATCTTCCCAGAAGGCAAAGCTGGGTACATTTTCTACCTAACTCATACTAGAGAAAAAAAAGAGTGTGATTATGTCCTTTGCATTTCTAGTCCTGAATACAATTCCACCCAGCAGCATTAAGCTAAGTTCATATCGACATTCCACACTACTTCAAATAAAGGTTAGGAAGGAAAGCGCCATCAATACTGAAAAAGAGTGATAGCAGCTACCGAACTTGAGAAACCTATTTATATTAAGAGAACAATTTTAGAAATTTCAACTGAAAAGTGTACTAACTGCTTGGGCAATAAATACCAAATGTTTCCTAAGGCAATGACTAATATTACCATTAGCATTGGCAGATAAGTTAATCCCGGCAAACTTTCACCCTGGCCATCAGTTCCAGCTGCAAAGTTATGAACCTAAAATATCCCATCATGAGGTTGCCTCCTTTAACCATTAAGATTTACCTTTGACTTTTACAGCAGTGATGTCTAAAAGCATTCTTATCAGACAAACTGACAGTGACATTAACTATGATTTCAATCTTCATGTCAAACACTCCATTCTTACAGATTAGCATTATACACTCTTCTAACTCTGCTGATGATCAGTACCTTTGTGTACATGTCAATTCAGAATGCTGTTTGGCTTCAGATTATCATCATATCAAATTGTATAGGGCACATATAAATAAGTATTTATTTACATAACCCATGATATCATGAGTAGGATTTAGGAAACAAATGCATCAGGAGTTTCATACATTCTAATGATTACACAGACAATGGTAGCAAATATTATAAGTAAATATAAGAAATAATCTGTTGTCAAAATTGCCAAAAGACATTTGGGATATGAACAGATCAAGTGAATAAATATGAACTCAAAAGGATGATGATTTAAAGCTTACGATCTTCTGCTCACAAATTTATGCAAAATATTTACTTCAGACATGTGTCTAGAGGGTAAGAATGGAACATCATTCATTCCCAAAAGAATATCCCACTCTTGGTAAGTGTTAGTCTTAGTGCAAAATGATGAAGGAATTAAAATCAATTTGTGGCATTACCTTTTAAAAGTGGAATTTTATGATTGTAGCGAACCACCAAGTTTTATCATTTTAACCTAAAATTTGTTCCAGTGAGTTTTAGCACTTGTCTGTACAATATGCATTGAAAAATAGGAAGGAAGAGATTGTCAGTAGTTAGGAGTTAAAGAATGAGCTCCTGATATAATAATGTTATTATTATGTCAGGAGCTCTCTCTCTATATATTATATATAATGAAGTGGAAAGAGTATATTGAATCAATTGCTCAGTCTGCAGCTCGGAAAGTTGGTTCACTGTCAAGTGAGACAACTTTTTTTTGCTTGAATCTATCTTCCATATTTATAAGTTTACTATTCATCCTTGCTTTGAATATTGCCACCACATAAGGTCTGCTGCTCCTACAATATATTTAAAGAGCCTTGATAAATTCCAAAGAAGAATCTGCAATGTTATTGGTCCTGACCTAGCATCTCAACTTCAGTCCATTTCCCACTACTGTAATGTAGCTTCCCTGTACCTTTTCTATAAATACTTTCATAGCAATTATTCTGAGGAACTTTTCTCTATGGTACCTAGATTTTATGAATTTAAGAGCAGTACTAGATTGGCGGCAAGATCTCCACATTTTACAGTTTAAATGGCTAGATGTAACTATAAGTTCTATGCTAACAGTTTCTTTATCACACTTCTCACTTGTGGAACTTTCTTCTGACTTATTACTTCTCAGTCAACTTTCATCTTCAAAAATTTAAATGCAATGTCAATCATTATATTCAGTCTTCTTAATTCTTGTTCTTTTATTGTCCTCTATCGTTTATAGTATATTTTTCTCATATTCTCTAACCCCTTGTATATTAGTGGCTTTATTGCCTTTCTTAGGATGAAATGATTAAAAAAATATATATATATATATACATTTTTTCTTCACCGGTAGCACAATGCAATCATCAGGTGCTGATTCCTGTCAGTTTTTAAATAGCACCTGTCAATAGAGTTATGCTACCAGTGAGAAAAAAAATGTATATTTATTATTTATATATATATATATATATATATGAGGAAAAATACTAGTGAATACTAGACCCGGTTTCTTTAATATTTCTCCTTTTCTGGCAAGATTAATGCTGGACAAACGTACTTATAAACTTTAGATTCTAGTAAAATTCTTCTTTTTCATTAATAATAAACTATATTTTAGGAATACGTTTTCACAACATCACCCACGTGACGTCGACGTGATCACATTTCAAAACGGAATGCTGATCTTAAAATTTAGTCATTTTGTTTTGATTATTCTTATGTCTATCGTCTTTGCATGTTGACTTGAATATCGTCTAATTCTAATTATGTTTTAATAACTATGTCCTGAAGAAGGTCTACTAGACCGAAACGTCTGACGTCGACATTGAAACAACATTAAAAACAGTAAACTTGCAGATTCGGATTTTTTGTTTTTCCATATTTTTCCTCATACTGTCGGATCTATATCCACATATTTGCTTATATATATATATATATATATATATATATATATATATATATTTTTTTTTTTATTTCCCAATTTTTCATTACTGTGATTGTTTTTAGTGATTTTTTTACATGATTTTTTGGTTCACTTTTTTTGTACAATAACAATTTTTATAACTTGAAAATTAATTTGGGAATAATCAAAATTAATTGTGTAATCCAGTAGAAGTCACCCATGAAATAAAAATAATTCTTTGCACAGAAAGTAAGGACCTACATACATAAGTGGTAGCAGAAAAATTATCATTGAACTTTTAAAAGGTAAGCTTAAATATTAAATGCAGTGATCAGTTTTGAGTTCTTCTGTAGTTTATTGTTGTCTATCGTATCTACTCCTCCTTATCTATTGTGATGAAAGCCCAATCAAGAGCCTTCAACAGGAGCTAACTTTTAATACCTAATCTATATTTTCAACATTGAAAAATAATCCTGTTTCAGTATCTGTCTATATATCTGAGATGAGGTATTACGTACACTATTTACATTATTCAGACTATTGTTCTCATCTTTGTCGCCATATTTATTACAACGTTTTGACCATTGTCCGCCCCGGCCTTCTTCAGGTGGAATGTCAAAGGGTTCAGTTCTCTCTTTCTGATGACTTTTGGTTTCCATTGTCTCTAAAACTTTGTTGTTACTTGTTCAGTCCATTGTATTCTCAGCCTGCTTCTGCAGAACCAAATTTATGTTGCTTGAAGTCAGTTCAGTACTCTTTTCTTTGTTTCTGATGCAATTTTTCTATTTCTCAAGACTTTGCTTGTTTCTTGATAGTTTTGCTATGCCAATGCACCTTCAGATTTCAGTGTTGCATTTTCATCCACTGTTAAAACACTTCCCAGATATTTAGATTGTTGGATGTTTTTGATTTCAGTGTCTCCAATTGATAATTGATTAAATGAAATATACAAGAGTGGTTACATAATGAAAGAAAAAAGTAAATCCAGTTTCATAGGACTGTTAAAGAAGCGAGGTACAAAATGAGCCATATAACAAAACTTAGCACCTGAAAATAGGACAAGAACTGTGTTTGAACAAGGGATATGATATGATATGCTCAGAATTATATCAGAAAGAGGAATACAATTTCTTTTAATCGTTTCACGCCAAGCAGGATGGGAATGCCATGAATATGCGGGAGTTACAGAGAGTGAAAGTGAGAGAAAAGATTGGATATCGTGGGGTGGTGGGAAAAGGATGAGATGAAAAAGATGAATGGGTTTCAAGAAGATGGCAATTGATGTTGCATTTAAATTTTTGAAGATTATAGTTATCAGGGAAGCAAGTAAACAGAAGGGAGTTCCACAGGCACTAAGTGTGAGAAAAGAAACTGTTGGAGTAGAAGTGGCAGTTACATTTAACTATTTCAGAGTAAAAGGGCTGGACCTAGATGCCAATCTAGTAGCACCTTTAAATTCATGTAGTTGAGGCACCAAGGAGAAAAGCTCATCAGAGCGGTTGCCATGAAAATATTTGTATAAAAACATAGTGAAGCCACATCACATTGGTGAGAAAGTAACTGAAGTCAAGATGCTAAGTCAGGATCCATTACAATGCAGATTCTTCTATGGATTTTGTCAAGAACCTTGAGATGAATAGCAGGAACACAAGACCAGATATGTTAACAATGTTCAATGTATGGTTGAATGGTAGCTTTTTAAACTTTCTGGCATGACACAGTGACCCAACTTTCCTTGCAATAGATGCAACTATTGATTTGATGTAATCATTCCACTTCATATATATATATATATATATATATATATATATATATATATATATAGGTAATCTTTAGTATTTTGCTGTAAAAAAAAATATATATGTAATGTATGTATATATCTTGGTTGACCACTCGTGTCTGAGGATACTTGTCTATGAGGGTGGCTAGCTAATCCCCGTTGCAGACGCCTGGTCAGGCACATTTGTCTTTATTCAATGCCCACAGAACCCACCTGTAGTTTCTACAGTAACTATGCTGAGCGAACCATAGTCACAATTTCTGTGAAAATATATATATATATATGTCTGCGTGGTTATGTATTATAATCTGATTGTGTATGCATTGTTTTTCACAGGATGTCATCATCCCCTGTCTATGCTTAGAATTCAAATGTATCCCTGTTGTCATGAAGTTAAGAGCAGTCAATCTTAACATTTATTCCAACTTAATTTCAATTAACTTCAATTTCAAACATAACACATGTATTTTTTCTTTTTTCCTCAGTAATTTTATAATTTTAAACTTAATAGAGATTAAATTTAGTTTTTAAAGTTTTTAATTTCAAATTTTATTAGTTATAATAAATTCTATTTTGGTATAACCCTAACTTTAAAGCATTTAATAGTTATTATAAGCTTACTTCGTTGTCAAGTTTTTTGAATTCCCGTATACTTGTATTTTGATTGGTCATTCTAGCTTATGTAACAGCGTTTCCCCTTGCAAGGGGTGGTTAATTAATTTGAATCTTTTAAAACACTTTATTCTACATTCAACATCATCACTTGATAAGTCACCAGAGGTGTTGAAACAAAATGGCTATTTTTGTAGTGATTTTATAACACATTTATGTTATAATTTTCAAATAAATAATTATATTTGCTCTGCTCTGTATTGAGCACTCTTTTAAGAATAGTAATTGTTGGTTATTGGAATTTATTCCATATGCACCAATCATGTACTTATATGTGTGTGTGTGTGTGTGTGAAATACATATGTATATATATATGTATATATGTATATATATATATATATTCTTATATGTATATATAATTAAGTAATTCATTGAGTCTGAAAGAAACGTCAACAGAATGCAGAAAGGTTTTGTCCTATATTTGGGACTCATTAGCAGTGCGCATCCCTTACCGAAAACTGAAACCCTGACAGTTAAGTTATCAAGCAAACATCATACCAACTGTTCCAACGGGCCTCGTTGACAAAGAGGTAGCAAATCAGACTCAATATAGCGCCGATTGCTCACATATTCCATGGTGAAACTCAACTGAAATTCTCTGTAACCATAGGACTGTGTCCCCCGGAGCCATGACTACTATCACCAAGCCGCTCAAACTGAAGCATTAGAAGCCAGATCAAGCAATGATATACACATGATAGAAACAGCTGTCCAGTGCTTTCTACATTCTGTTGAGGTTTCTTTCAGACTCAATGAATTACTTAATTATAATTATCAAATCCTCCTAACAATTTCTATCATATGTATATATGTATATATATATATATCTTTTATGTATATATATGTATATATGTATATATATATTCTTATATGTATATATATGTATATATGTATGTATATATATGTATATATGTATATATATATATTCATATATGTATATATATATTCATATATGTATATATATGTATATATGTATATATATATTCATATATGTATATATATATTCATATATGTATATATATATTCATATATGTATATATATATATATATATATTCATATATATATATATTCATATATATATATATATATATATATATATATATATATATATTTACAAATTACAGGCCGTTTACAAATTTTTGGCAGAGCAAGTTGAATCATGGAGCTTGTTTTCTCACAGATGGTGCCCAACTGACCTACGTGCAGTTGACAAAATCAAAAACAAACAATGTACATGCACAAACTTAAAAATATAAAATGGCAACAATTTACATATCACATACAGGGTGTGATATGTAAATTGTTGCCATTTTATATTTTTAAGTTTGTGCATGTACATTGTTTGTTTTTGATTTTGTCAACTGCACGTAGGTCAGTTGGGCACTATCTGTGGGAAAACAAGCTCCATGATTCAACTTGCTCTGCCAAAACTTTGTAAACGGCCTGCTGTACTGCTTAGCATTCATGCCAGAAGCTCCAATATGAACATTTCGGAGTGTGTGTCACTCTGTGAACAGTGCAGAAGATTCAGAAAGAGATGGATGATATATCCTGTCAACATCATAGTGTATAGAGTGATCCCTAGTGATGGTGACATTATGCCTCCATTCATCTTCCTACAAGTCCACAGATGCAATACAGAGGCCTACATCAAATTTCTTGAGGAAGTAGCGCTGTCATGAGTTCAGAGCATGTCTGCCGGAAACTATGTCTGGCAACAGAACCTTGCACCATGCCACACAAGCAAGAGAACCCAGTCATGGCTGTCAGACAATTTCTGAAACCACATCATCCCTTACATCTGGCCACCTAACTCCTCAGACTGCCACCCCCTTGATTATTATATGGGGTGCAGTTGAGCGAGAGAACAACAAAACTTCTTGTAATACCATAGAGATGAACTTGAAGGCAAGGATTATAACAGCATTCCCCAACTTAAAGAAAGAGACCAACCAGAAGAGTTACAGGTGTTTCCAAAGTTGTATGGAGGCTGTGGTTGAAGCCAATGGCGATTTTATTGAATTAATTTACTCTTTCATATTTCCCAGATATTTTTGTGTAATTTTGATAAATATATTGGTTAAAATGAAATGTCAGTGTTATTTTCCTCTTTGCATAATTTAGATGACAATTTATTTATCACACTGAGTATAAAAAGTATATATATATTCATGCATATATATATATATATATATATATATATATATATATACATACACACACATACATATATATATACATACATACACACAAATTTCTCTCTCTCTCCCTCTGTCTGTATATATATATATATATATATATATATATATATATATATATATATATACATACATACATACACACTCATACATACACACAAATTTCTTTCTCTCTCTCTGTAGATATATATATATATATATATATATATATATATATATATATATGTATATATATATATATCTATATATATATATATACATATATATACATACATACACATACATATATACATACATACACACAAATTTCTCTCTCTCTCTCTCTCTCTCTCTCTCTCTCTCTCTCTCTCTCTGTATGTATATATATATATATATATGGTGGTCTCTCCCATCATATTTGACATATGAGTGTCAAGCAGCTCAGTTCTTAGGAACTGACAGCTAGACACCAGCACATACGATTTGATTATGGTGGTGAAGGCTTTTGCAGAACTAACCACACTTATATAGGGCCAAATACAGAGACCTGGTGCACTACATGTCACAAGGTCCCAAAACAACCCTCCACAGGTTTTGAATTCAGAGTCATCCTTCTCCTAGACCAGTTGCCATCCAAGGCTATAGAACCCACTCTGACCTACTATTTACTTATAGCTGGAGGGAGAAGAAAAGGATTAATACCATTCCCAAAGGTATTAGCACATAAGTGAATGTAATGGATCCAACTGAAATTTGAAATCGGGTCTCTGATTTCTATCCACTATTCCACAATGCCTCCTCATATATATACAACCACCCGGCTCTCCAGAAGATTGACTCTGCATTTAAATAATACTAGCTCCATTAAACAACATATTAAGTCACATACTGTTTCCCTTACGCAATCTGATATACGTAAAATACTTGTAGAAAATACTAAAATTATAGATAAACATACAGACATTAGACGCCTTAAAATCTTAGAGGCATTACATATTAAAAGAAAAAGACCTCTTATTAATCGTATAGATTATAATATATCTGGTAATATATTGCAATGTTTATAATATATTTAAATTTTGTAGCGTATTCTTCGATCTTTTGGCTTGTGTATTGGAAATCTTTTTCACGCTGTCACATGATAAAAATCTACGCCATGCACGTGATATAACATCATCGCGTCTTTTGAATTTAAAAGGAATTTAACGTTTTTAGTTTGTAAAAAATAGTAGCAACATGATTACGCTACAAGATAATTGGCAAATGTTTGTTTAAAAAAAAAAAAAAAAAAAAAAAAAATTTTTGACTAAAATATTGACCCTGAAGATGAACAATGATGTTCGAAAGCGCTAGGTCATCGTATGGAAAATACATATTTCGGAACTATTTTCAAATAAAAAGTCTCATTAGAGAATATGAGAAAATTCAAAAGAAAATATGTAAGACTATGTTGTCTTTAACATTCAACACTACATGTTTGAAATATATATATATATATATATATATATATATATGTATATATATATATATATATATATATATTACATATATATATATATATATATATATATGTAATATATATATATATATATATATATATATATATATATATATATATATATATATTACATATGTAATTTATATATATATATATATATATATATATATATATATATATATATATATATATATATATAATTCAAATATATAGAAATTCAAAAATACCTCAATGTTGATAAATTTATCTCCAAACTCTTTGGTGCTGACAATCCTTGCAAGGTAATTCTTGCGGGGAGAATTAGGTATAAATATGGGGTATTTTTGAATTTCTCTTATATATAATTTATTTATATATGCTCTGTAATAAGTATATTGAGGTCTCTTTGTGGATCAGTTTTAATATTTTATATTATTAGGATTCACTTGGCTTATTTACCCACAGATTTATATATATATATATATATATATATATATATATAAAGAAATATAGTCTTAAAGTGTGCTATATTTATGGGGTAAAGTGCTCAATATCAGAGATAGAGCGTGTGTAAATATAAAAGTGGACATGGAAGTTAGCACTTAGAGGAGACAGTCTGTTTCATGCTAGTGCAATCATCAGGCAACTGACGATTGCACTAGCATGAATGTATATATGTATCTGTGTGTATGTATATATATATATATATCAGTTGCCTGACGATTGCACTAGCATGAAACAGACTGTCGCCTCTAAGTGCTGACTTCCATGTCCACTTTTATATTTATATATATATATATATATATATATATATAAATATATAATTATTTATTTGAAAATTATAACATAACAACATGTTATAATATATATATATTATATAAATATAATTATTTATTTGAAAATTTTCAAATAAATAATTATATTTGCTCTACTTTGTTTTGTCTTGAGCACTCTTTTAAGAATAGTATTTAATGGTTATTGTAATTTATTCCATATACACCAATCCTATACTTGTATATATATATATATATATATATATGTGTGTGTGTGTGTGTGTGTGTGTGTGTGTGTGCGTGTGTGTGTATTTAGGCTGCAATCCTTCTTTCATGCACATTTCATTGAATACAACAGACAATGTGCTTTTATTTAGTTTTTTATACAATTTCTCATGCGATCTAAT
Organism: Acanthosepion esculentum; assembly: GCA_964036315.1. Lineage (NCBI taxonomy): Eukaryota > Metazoa > Mollusca > Cephalopoda > Sepiida > Sepiidae > Acanthosepion > Acanthosepion esculentum. Next base: position 18,943,754 of record OZ038504.1, read on the forward strand.
AATTTTTTCTTTTCAGATGATAAATTACATAAAACCTGTTTGAATGTTCTTTTTATCTGAGTGCTTTCAGCTATACATTTAGCCATTTTCAAGGACTAAATATTTTAACTGTTAAATAAGAAATAGTTTGTTGCCTATATACTTTATAAAATGTTTTCATTTTTCAAAACAGGGTCAACATATTGTGTCCATGTTCATCATTGATATTATTAAGTGTTGTTTTTTTTTGTTTTTATTAATAAGGCATCCATTATTTTTAGCCTTTTTTTTGCATGTAGATGATGCTATTATATTTGTGTTGTCAACAAGTATATTATGAATAGTGTCTGGTAGGTCTCCATGAATATTTAAATGAGATATAATTGAGCTATGGTCAGAAAGGTGTAGAGTGAGTCTTCATGTCAAACATGTTGTAGTGTGACCTATATAATTATTTACGAATTTTGATTGATCAGGAAGACAATTCCTTCATGGGCATTTATATTCGTAAATAATATTTGCCTTATTTAATTTTGTTCTAAGAGGTGAACTATTATTTTTAACTATAAGGTTAAAGGTTTTAAATTTTTTGTAATAAATAATTAATCTAATTTTTTTTGCTATTGTCAACAGGTGTTGACCATTTTTTTATAATGTTCTTAATTCTACTTTCGTCTTGTTTATAATTTTCATTTAAATTATATGTAAAAATAAAAAAAAATGTAACATGACTTGACAATAAAATAATGGAATGCTACAGAGCATAATTATCTTTTGAGGTAGAATTTTTAATTGGAGCTTCCTTCTTTAAGAACACATTCAAATTGTTTTTGCTTAAGTAAAAGTATTTAGATTGATTTATAATTATTGATTCATAATATAAAATCACATTTAAAGTATCAACTGCAAATAACTTGAATCCCAATAATAAATATCTGAATAAAGTCAAACATTTTGACTAAAATTTTACAAGACAGTAATTAAACTATAATAACTGAATCTTTGTAACAAAATATCAAAAAACAAATTAGACATTAATTCAAAATTTGAATAAAACAACTTATTCCAAGTTGAAATACTGCTCAAATTTAAAATTGCTAATTTTTTAATTTGGGAAATATCTAATCTTCAAATCTCTTCTCTAAATCTCCATTGTAATACACTGTGAGTTGCTTGGTGTTCTCAGGGATAAGACTTTCAAATTATTTATGGAATATACTGAGAAAATGAACATTCAGCATCTATGCTGATAACAGGCATCCATATGACCTTATTGGCAATCTTTTCCAGAAGAGGAAATCTGCTCTTATTTGCATTCCAAAATGATGTGATATTAAAAGAATTTGGTAAATCATTTTGGTAATTCACATAGATTTGGAATTCTTCAAAATCCATCAGTAGAAGGACATTGCAAATCCTTGATGGCTGCAAAACTGTCTAAATCCTGGCCTATACAGAGTAGCTGTCTAGGATCAAACAGGCAAGTTACCTTGTAAAAGTTATACAAAGGGTGGGTATCCAGGTATTTATTCAGTTTTGAAAAAGATGTTTTGGAAGAAAATTTTGGAAATTTGAGAGAACTCTCTCCCTCTATGTATTTTCTAGTTCAGACAGAAGACAATCAGTTTCTAGGCCAAATGTTGATTTTGATGTACCAGTATGCAAATACTATTTTACATCCTCCATCATGTTATATACAACACATGCAAGTGGAGACTTAGTTTCTTCTAAGTTTGTCAAAGCTGTTATTAAACAAGTGCAGTTCTCATTCATAAAATGCTGATTTAGACACAAATTATGGTAAGAGGCATGATGTAGTTGGCCATCATCTGCTAATTCTAGAATCCTATCTATTGCAAGGCCATGGCTCTTTTCTTGCTTAAAGAATCCTTCATAAAACTGTACAAAGGATGAGTGATATTTGGCCACATTAAACCAGGAATTCCATCTGGTTGCCACTGGTACAGGGGATAGTTTCACTTGTTCCTTAGGCAAGGAACCTTCAAGCCATTTTAAGTATCACTTTTTCTGACTAGGCCTTTTTAAAAAAAAAGCTGACTTGATGAAAGTAGTGAGCTGGGTAACATTATCAAATGCTGACCCATACTTCACCAACAAGATTTAAAATATGTGCTAAGCAGAACACATGACAACTGTTAACAAAGACACTTGACAATACTTCCTTATGAGTGTTTTTGCAATAGGCTGCAAAATCTGTAATGAAGACAATATCCTCAAATGCAATATCAACATGAGTTACAGCTCGGATGCATGTCTGACTTACAGTTTGATGATTGCATTCTCCCAATGTTACAACATCAATGAGAAATGACTCCCCATGAATGCTTGCAATTACATTCAAAATGCTATGGTCATGACAGTCAGCTGTTTCATCAGTTATGATGCTGACTGATTGATTAGTAAGCTTGGCTTTTAGAACAGCAAAGTGACAAGCAAACAATTTTGGTAGATGAAGTCACCTAACTCAATTGACATTTGGAATAGCACCACCTTCTTTACAATGTTTTAATATGAATGGCCTCATTTTGTCAATTTTGTGTAGGGGAATGTCAAAGTTTTGATTGTCTTCTGTTTCAGTTGAGCTGACTTTTTTTAAGACTTTTTTGTCAAATGAGTGTTTGATTTGATGTGATCTTTTGATTGTGTCAACCCTAAAAATGTCAACACTATGGAGACAGAATTTGCAAAATAACATATTTTCTTCTGCATAAAAGTCATCAGGAAATTGCTCTACTCTGGCTTTAGCATAAATTTTAGATACTGCGGTCATTTTCTTTTTCTTTTAGAGGAGTAGGCCCAACTTTTGAGGTTGATTCACTACTGACTATATTGACTTGCTTCAGTCATCTTGGCAATTTGTTTCTTATTCATACAACTTGTTTAGATTACAAAATATAAATAAAATAGGAAAAAATAATCATTGATAGTTAATGTTTTTAAAGGATTTTTTTGTTCAATTTAAATTTGGTTACAATGGTGAAGCACTGAAGATGATGCAATTATTAATCCAGGAGAATCACTGTGTGACAGTAAACTTAGACAAGCCAGTCGTTTCATAAAATGGTGTTTTTTGAAAAAACTTTTCTTTATTTCTAAATTGTATGGTAGGCACGTGATAGCATTAACTTTTCTTTCATATTCATAAAACAATGTTACAATTTGTTTAGAATTTTTTACTTGTAAATTTTGTGAGGCCTTAAAGGAAATGAATTTGTTAAATTTATTGGTTTGATCTTCATCTCTCTCTCTTTCCCACCTCCAATTTTGACATCAACTAATGTCTGTCTTCCTTATTTTCACTTTAGCAATGGATCTTGGTGGCCACAACCGAGCCTTGACCTTCTGACTTTCGTCTTGTTTGCTCCATACAGTTTCTTAGAAAAGTTTTAAAATATTTAAAAATAGACTAGCCAACATATTCTCAGAAAATTGACAAACCACTTTTCTTTTTTTTTTGTGTAAACATTTTTGTTCTTAATTATTTTTCAGGTTTTATAAGGAAAGTAACTAAAAATATTTGTAAAAACAAATTTTAAGGAAATAGCAACTTTATGTTATTGCTATATTTATTAAAATGTTTAACAAAATTGGAGAGACAGTTATTAAGTTTTGAAAGAATTAAAAAAAATCTGAAAAAAATCAAATAATTAATTTGTTATTTATTATTGTAAATTATATTAAAAACCCAGATTCCGTCTAAGATTAACAATTCTACGATTCTGTGATCACAGAAAATTTGTTCCCACACATATATATATATATATATATGTATGTTCTGACAAAAAAAGCCTTCCAAAGAAAAACTCTGATATTTGGTACTTGATCATTTGTTCACACTCTAATCTAGCAATAACATTTTAGCACTTTCTCATAGATATATATATATATATGTATATATATATATATATATATATATATATATATATATATATATATATATATACACACACTTATTTTCCCCTTTTCAGATCACAACCTATCATAAATTTTTTAATTTTTTATGACTATGGAACTAAACTAAAATTTTTATGTTAAATTCTTAAGACTGAATTCCACACCAGATTGAATTATATTCTATAGTTTATTATAACCTTGTTATTCTAAAATCCAGCAGATCAAAGTCATTGTAAATTACAAAAAATACCACAGGAGCAATTTCATTTTCATTTAACCCATGCCTTTGTACATTTGGTTGTGAAGAGTCTGCAATATCTTTAATGCAGAGATTTCCTCTATGAAAAACAAAAATAAAAAATAGTGAAGAAATGCCTGTTCAGTTTCTATACAAGCAACACACTGAGTCATGTGACGCCTTTCCAAAACATTGATTGGTTGGGTTAGAGAAAGAAAGGCAAGAGAGAATCTTTCAGTGTGCAAATGGCATTCAGCATTGATAGATGCACTCTTTCACTCACTGATATAAAATCTCTGTCCTTCTCTCTCTCACTTTTTTCTGTTCATCAGTGATGGATTTTTGACTGTGGCAAGATAACACGCAAAGCAGGTTTTCCTCTCCATCTTTCTCTTTCAATCAGTTCTTTTTAGTCATGCATGAAAACATTTCTGACTGAGAATGCCTGCAGAGAAAAAACCTCACACATTTCTTTCTTTCTCTCTCTCTCTCTCTCTCTCTCTCTTTTTCTTCACACATAATTTTTAGCTTTACTTGATTCTCTTTTGAGCTGAGCAGTTAAAAAAATAAAAACAGTTCAAAACATTGCTGAAAAAGCTGTTCAAACAGCAACATAATGTGTGGCTCAAGAGACACATCAAAGTGCAGCTAAAAACCATTTTGAAAATCTGCACTGAATGCTGCTCAAAAAAGCAACTCAAATTTCTGCTATAAGACTGGCTCAGTTCATATTATATAGAATTGTCTCAAATGGTCGCTCATTTGTAAGTGAAATGCAGTTCAAAGTGTTAGTCAGGATAGAGTAGAAAATAGCTCTGTCCAGAGCTTCAAAACTCTTCTCTGTGCAAGTAAAAGTGATATTATGTTAGTAATATCTGATAAGAATATAAGATTATATTTTTCATATGCAAAATAATTATTTATTAATCTCTGGACTTTGTCAAATTAACATCAGTTATGCAGGGTATGTGGTTTTCAGGAACTTTCTTTGAATATTGATTCTTCGTATGAGTTTGATCTTCATAGAGTACCCGATTTTTCTAGCCTTGTGTCTGACAAAGATAAGCTTAGCAAATATCAATGAGATAGGATATAGTTTAAGTGTTAGTTAAGGTAAAGTGACATACAAATGGTAACATATTAAATGCATCTGATATTCAATAATCGTCAGGTGGAAGTTCTCACAGCTAAAATAAATCAATCTTTTTTGCTAAGAAAAAAATTGAATTTATTTCCTCCTTTATAAGTAGCTCTATTGAGCACAATAAATGTTATTAATAATATCAACATCAATAATAATATGAATCCATCTGTATATATATATATATATATATATATATATATATATATATATATATATATATATATATATATAAAGAATTAATGGATTTATTTTTAATCTGACATTTTTATTACTTCAAACATTATTTTAGTGGATACTCTGTATTTGAAGTAAAAGCCTCATTTTTATTTATTGAAAAATGTGTATTTCATTTGTTAATATGTGCATTCAAGAAATCTTAGTAAAGAAAATGTACTCCAGCAGGGATTGAACCTGCAACCCACTTTGTAGTGGAAAGTACCATTTGATACATTGTACTTTACCATTTAGCAAAAGAGAATGACACAGCAAGTAAGGTTCTATTTTCCATTTTTAGTGGTTTCCCTTACACTTTTGGGAAATGTATTTTTCTTTACTAAGATTTCTCAAATGTGCAGGGCTGGCCACTAGACATAATACCCACTGTCTAAAAAATAAAAATGGGCCATCTATTTCAAATACAGAGTATCCACTAAAATGACATTTAAAGTAATATATATATATAAACATTTTATAAAACATACATATAACAAACTATTTCTAATTCTAACAGTTAAAATATAATCCTTGAAAATGGCTAAATGTATAGCCGAAAGCACTCAGATAAAAAGAACATTCAGACAGTTTTTATATAATTTATCATCCGAAAAGAAAAACATTATTAGATCGCATGAGAAATTGTATAAAAAACTAAATAAAAGCAACTTGTCAGTCAGTTTTAATGAAATGTGTGTATATAAATATATATATATATATATATATATATATATATATATATATATATATATATATATATATATATATATATATACAGGGTGATTGAAAAGTAACTCCCCATTTTAAAATACTTATAATTTATTTATTAATTATAATTTTTATAAGAAATAGATATGAGAGGAAAGCGTTTTGTATGAGGTTTTATTTATGATTTGATTTTGGCACCAGATTTCACTACCAACTTCTTGAGCTGCTCATGTCAGCTGATCTCACTTGGATCTCTTGTGGTATGGAAGACATAATTTCTTGTATTCACCCTTCAGCTGTGTTTTACTTGTATCAGTAAAGCATTACCTCCAAAATATTCTTGCAATCTAAAAATATTTTCTGGCTTTAACTAACCTGCAAAGGGTTGATAATCCATAAAAAAACAAATCAATCATTTAAAGAAGATGAATTGTCCCCTAGGGACCACAAAAATAAATTTGAATTTCAATTATTTACATTGTGGCCTAGCTGATTCTTTAAGTTTTTGTATTTTCCAGTGATGTTCTCTGTCTATTATTTCAACCTCATCCCACAGGGGGTGGTGATCTCCTTTTTCCCTCCATATGTGGTCAGTCACACCTAATTTTTCTATTTTCCCTCATATTATGCTTTTACGATTTTCTTACAGTCTTACCTTACCTGTTTCTCCTTCATATTTCTTACCACAGCTGCACATGATGGCATGCACACAGTCCTTAGTCATGTTCTCCTCTATGGGGGTGGAGGGTGTACTCAGAAACTCTGCAAAATGTCAAACCACTTTTGAAGGTTGTCCTGATGTTATATGGACCACAGATCTTTTGTATTTTCTCCAATAATCCCATAGGGTATGCAGACTGAAGTGTTGTTATCCTCTTGTACCCTTCTATCCCAGTTTGTTGGAGCTCCTGCCATGTACCCAGGGTAGTTGTTACATTGCAGAGTACTGCTTAACTGACTATTTCTTGTTCATATGTCTCTGGGTCACCATTTATGACTTTTGCTTGATTCTGTAAGCAGCAGACAATCCTTTTCTTTACACTGTATGGGTGGTGGGAGTTGAAGTTGAGTCTGGTGAATGTTGGCTTACAGTATACAGATGTCTTGATACCATGCTCTGTTTGAGATATTAGTACATCCAGGAATGTGAGTTTATTATCATTTTTTCTTTGTATCGATGATCTTATTGAGTTCACATGGTACAGTAGTAGCAGATGGACCTCTTCCTGGTGTGACCAGAGTATGAAGGTGTAATCTACATATCTCAGCCATAGTGTTGTCTTTAGTGATGTGGATTCTAAGGTCATTTCTTTAAAATATTCCATGTATATGTTTGTCATTGTTGGTGATAATGGTGATCCCATTACTAAACCTTCATCCTATGCCTGATCCTATTCCAAAGTGTGTTGCTTGTGTACAGAAAGTCAGCATCTCTGTTAGGTTATCTATTGGTATACTGGTCCGTTCTCCTAGTCAGTCTCTCCCTGATTACCAATAGTGCCTCCTCCATGGATACCTTGGGGAACAAACTCACCATGTCCAGGCTCAAAATCTGTTTGGATTGAATGGGAGCATCTGTCATTATTTTCATGAAGTGGGCAGAGTTTTGGACATATGAACGTAACTTTCCTACTAATGGGTCGATTATATCTACAAGGAAGCAACTCAGAGTGTGACACACAGAGATTTGGCAGCTAACAATTGGCCTGAGTGGAATACTGTCTTTGTGAATTTTGGGAGACTGTATATATGAGGTAGCTGTGAAAACTGCCTGTATGTCTTAGGTGGGAAGTGGTCCTTGTTCTTGATTAGGATCTGTGACAGTTTTTATTCTGTTTTCATTGTTGGATCTTTCTTTACTTTACTGTAGCTACCATTTCTAATGAGGTCTTACAATTGTGCTGTATATTCTGATTCATCCATCACTACAGTTGCATTGCATTTGTCAGCTGGTAATATGATGATGTTTTCATTCCTCTATAGGGTTTTGATTGCCAGCCTCTCCAGTTTCATGATGTTTGATTTGGGCAGCTTGGCTTTCTCCAGTATCTGTCTCACTTAGCTCATCTTAGCTCATCTGTTGAACCTGAGAGATGTTCAAGGCTATTTCCTTGATTCAGGCAGTGATGTCCAAGTATGGTATCTGCCTGATGGTTGTGGCAAATAGAAAAATCAGGCATAGCTGACCACATAGAGAGGGAAAAGGGAGATCACTACCCCCAGTGGGAAGAGGTTGAAAAAATATTTTGATGATGTCTTATAGACAGAGAATATCATTGGAAAATATGAAAACTTAAGGAATCAGCTAGGCCACAAAAATCTCCTAAGCCAAACAAGCATAGAAATGATTACAATATGGGAACTTTTAATATGGAGTGCTAGAGAAAGCAAATAATAATAACAAAAATTGCAATATGAGTTTCAGTAAAAAAAAATGTTACTGAGACATTAAGTTAAAAATCCCAAAAATTAATACAATGATGTCATCAGGACACATGGCCAAGTGGATAAAAGTGTTGGTGGGCTTCAGTGTTTTAACTCAAAAAGTGGTGAGTTCAATACCTGACTACTGCAGTGGTGAAAAAAAAACTTGGAGAGTTCAATTAAAGGTCAATTAAGTGAAGGTCCTTTAAAGGTATAGAAGCCTTTTCAGTCAAAGTTAAACCTGGATTGATGATAATGGAAGGAAAAAATGCTTGGCATTATGTAGAAGTGTTAGAGTTTTATTTAATTTTCTAACTAACATTATGATAATGATTATTTTTTAAAAATTTCAACAGGACAAAGCAGCCATTGACAATGCTAAGGTCACCAAGGAAAGGATTGAATGCAAGGGCATCACAGTTATGGACTGGCCTGCAGACTTTACACATTGCAATCTCATTGAGAACTTGTGGGGTGTCCTGCCAAGATCACTCTGTGAGAAAAGAAGGTACTTTGAAATGAGGAGCAGCTTTATCTTTTGTATAAAGTGTTGCTGGAATTAAATTTCACTTGAAACCTTAGAAAAAAAATTGTCCTCAGTAGAAAACAGGTGTATTCAGGCATTACAGTCAAAAGGAAAGCCTTGTAATTAATAATTACACTCCTTTCATATTTAATTGAAAATATTTTGATGATGTCTTATAGACACAGAACAGGCAATTTTTGTTCAAAATTTACATATCATTATGCACCGAGAGCACCAAACTAAAAATGAATAAAATATCAAATTCCCTGTCCATTTTTCCTACTTAATGAAGTGAGTTGCACACTATACGCAAAATTTGCAAACTCTATTTGTAGAGTGTTTTATGATTTCCACTACTTTGTATAAACAATATTATAAGATTATTTGCATGTTATGTGTGTATTTTCATTGATAGGAATGTGCGCTCATATATATATATATATATATATATATATATATATATATATATATATATATATATATTTGTTTACATTTGTAAAAACAATATACTAGATTTAGTTGTGTAACTCTACCGAGTGAAGATAGCTCTGGCTGACACCAAATTAATTGTGTTTCAATCCTGGCTTGAGGCATTCGGAAGTCTAGTTGCACTGAGGAGCTGTGATACAGCGAAACAGTACTGTCTGTGAATGACATAATATATATATATATATACATATATATATATATATATATATATATATATATATATATATATATATATATATATATATATAAGTAGCAACTCTAGATCATCAATGTTTGTCAGGCTCATTACAATCTTTAACAAAATATATTATTGGTAAAACTTAGATGCTAAAATGATTCCTTTACTATATAATTTTATAAAAATCTCTTTGCATGAAATGAAAAAGAAACACATTTTAATATTCATTGTAATAATTTTATAAAAATAAAAATTTATTTAAAAAAATTTCAAAACCAAAATGTAAATCTTAAATTAAACTTAAAATTTAAAGTTTAGTTTCATTTTCAAGGGATGATGTACCTTGAAAATGAAACTAAACTTTAAATTTTAAGTTTAATTTAAGATTTAAGTTTTTGTTTCGAAACATGGTAATTTCTGTGTTGCAGTGAATAGATATTTTTAAATAATAATTACAACAACATATATATATATATATATATATATATATATATATATATATATATATATATATATATATATATATACAGGGTGTATAAAAAATGCTTTTACAAATTTATGGGGTGGGTTCCTCACACCAAAACAAGGAAAAAAGTCCATATAAATATATGTCCACACATCCTTTGTTTTTGAGTTTTTCAGTTTAAAGAAAGTTTACGGTAGAATCAGGAACCCACCTCCAAAGTTAGTATGGTCTCTTGGATTGTACATTAAACATCATCTACTGTAAACTTTAAACTTAATAACTCAAAACTGAAGTATTTGCAGATATATGTTTATATGGACTTTTTTCCTTGTTTTGATGTGAGGAACCCACCCACAAAGTTTGTAAAAGTATCTTTGATACACCTTATATATATATATATATATATATATATATATATATATATATATATATATATATATGAATGGCTGGTGAAAAGCTCTTCGCGCACACACACACAAATGCACATATATTAATTTAAGAAAGCTCATATATATATATATATATATATATATATATATATATATATATATATATATATAATAATTGTGTATTTAGGTGGCAGTCTCTCTTTTATACAAGTTTCATTAAATACAAGTGACAAGTTACTGCAGTTAATAATATGTATGAAATATGTCCTAATTTGGTTTGAAATAAATAGAAAAATAGAAAATAGAAAAATGTTTTAAAGAATATTTTTGCAGACAATTGATAGCTGGTCTATAGTGGTTTTTTCACTTTGCTTGGGATGACATGAAAAAAAGATGTTACTAGCAGGAACCGTCTATATTACATGAATTTACTAATAACTTTTTAAATACTGCACTTTGCACTTCACATAACCACAGTACCTTGTCAGTTACCTTTAATGAAACTTGTATATAGGTATCTGTCTGTCTGTCTCTCTCCCTGTCTCTCTTTATCTCTCTCTCTCTCTCTCTCTCTCTATATATATATATATATATATATATATATATATATATATATATATATATATATAAAAGGCTGCTGAAATGTATTAATATGTTCTAACATCTTTTGGGAGAACTTTTTGGTCAGGCTAGAAACTTCTTAATACCCTTTATATGGTTAAGAGTGTATTTTTTTATATACATTCGTTAATTAAGAATACAGAGATATGCATAAGGAGATTTGTTTATGTAAATTTGAAGTTGATTTCAATTGAGTTGAATAGAGAACACATGAACATAGATATTTATCTAAATACATTCACTCACATTTCCAAAACACACTTACATATTTTGTATTGATACTTATTCTTTAATTGATTTAAGTTTTCTCTCTCAGGAGAAAGTAAAATATTTCTTTACACACATTTTGTGGTTTAAGAATGTAAGTCAGTGAATTAATCATTTTTATTGCTTAAAAATAGAAGAGATGTCTGTAACACGATTTTTCTAAAGAAAATACAAAAACGGGAATACTTTTTTCTGCTCTGTTTCATTGATTCAAATATTTTCAGAAAAGATTACACAAATGATAATTTCAGATTTTTCTCTTTCTTGGTTTTTTAAACATTATTTTTTTCTCTATTTTGCCAAACAATACAGATTTTTTCTAGCAAATCATTAAAACTCATTTTCAGCCACAAGAACAAATGGTAAAAAACAGCCCTTGGTGGTTCAATAAAGATGAAATTTACAGAAGAATCTTTGATGAATAAGAAAGAAAGTTTATTGAATACTGATTACCTACAAGGATGTCTCTCAGATTTATTTACATAATTTATCTTCTTCATTTTTCTAATGGGTGAAGATACTCATGTACACAAACACACCTATGTATATATATGTATATATCTCATAATCAGTTTCACAACCATATATGTTCCAGTCAAATCCATTACGTATTACATTCACTTATGTGCTAATACCCTTGGGAAAGGTGTGAATCCTCTTCTTCTCCCTCCAGCCATGGGTAAATAGCAGGACAGACTGGGTTCTATAGCCTTGGATGGCAACTGGTCTAGGAGAAGGACAACTCTGAATTCAAAACCTGTGGAGGGTTGTTTGGGGACCCTGTGATACTTAGTGCACCAAGTCTCTGTAGTGTCGGCCCTTCAAAAAATGTGGATGGCTCTGCACAAAACCTTCACCACTATAACCAAATCTCACGTGCTGGTGTTGGGCTGCCAGTTTCCTAGGAACTGATCTGCTTGACCCTCATACGTCGAATTCGGCAGGAGAGTTGAGTATATATATATATATATATACCAACAAACCAAACAGCCAATATATATATATATATATGTAAAAAGTTTAGATACAACTAAAATATATCTGTAAAAGGACAGTATGAATAAAGAAAAAAGGAAAACTTATCTTAGTTGACACATTTTGTCCTCTAATGGACTTTATCAAAATATTTGCCTTGACAAAGTCCATCAGCAAATGAAACACATTGGCTAAGGTAAGTTTCCTTCTTGTCATTATTCATATATATATATATATATATATATATATATTATAAGTTATTTTTAGTGGATACCCATATTTGAGCAGATGTTCCGTTTATTTATTTTTTCTACTGGTCTGTGTACTTGAGAAAACTTAAAAAAGGATATGTGCTCTCTATCAGGATACAATATATATATATGTATATATATATATATATATATATATATATATATATAAGTTGGTAGGTTTGTGCATATACATATAAAACACTTAAATACTATCTACTTACATGCACACACATACAAATACACAATTAATCCCAAGTCATGTAATCTGTACAGCCTTCAGTCTCTTTTATTTTTCTTCTTTTTTTGATTGATTTGTCAGTAAATTATTGTCTTACACTCACAGACACAGTCATAGGACATTTGCCAATGTTTAACCTTCATGCCCACAAAAAATTGGTATCTGTCTATATTTCTGAGATGAGATATTATGTACATTATTTACATTATTCGGACTATTGTCCTCATCTTTGTCGCCATATTTATCACAACGTTTCAGCCGTATTTAGGTGGCAGTCTCTCTTTTATACAAGTTTCATTAAATACAAGTGACAAGTTACTGCAGTTAATAATATGTATGAAATATGTCCTAATTTGGTTTGCAAAATTGTCTTCATCTTTGTCGCCATATTTATCACAACGTTTCGGCCGTTGTATGCTCCAGCCTTCTCCGGTGGTTGGAATGTCGAACTGAACCCTTTATTTCACTCACTGGGGTAGACTGTTCTAATTCCATGTGCCATGTTTAATGGATATCAGTTATCAGTTATCTCCTGTTAATTTCTCTCTGAAAGTTCTCCACTGCCTTAACCGGGTATTGAACTCACACTCTTTGGGTCCTGTCACTGGATCTAACCAACGCCTGTGCCATGTGTCCTTGCGGACATCTGTGTTTGAATTTCTGAGTATTATTAACCTAATGTCTTCAGCAACCATTTTTTATCAGTGCTCATATTGCAATTTTTGCTGTTATCATTCGTAAACTTAAGGAATCAGCACATATGCTAGGCCACAAAAATCTCCTGAGCCGACCAAGCATAGAAATGAATACAATATGGGAACCAGTAATAAGAGAAAAGTGACAGAGAAAAGTGATAATAACAACAAAGTTGCAATATGAGCTCTGGTAAAAACATTCAATGATAACAGCAAAAGTTGCAATATGAGCACTGGTAAAAAATCGGTTGCTGAAGACATTAGGTTTATAATTATGAAATTCAAACACAGATGTCCTCAAGGACACATGGCACAGTGGATAAAGGCATTGGTTAGATCCAGTGACAGAACCCAAAGAGTGTGAGTTCAATACCCGGTTAAGGCAGTGGAGAACTTTCAGATAACTGACATCCATTAAACATGGCACGTAGAACTAGAACAGTCTAGCCAATGAGTGAAATAAAGGGTTCAGTTCAACATTCCAACCACCTGGAGAAGGCCAGAGCATACAATGGCTGAAACGTTGTGATAAATATGGCGACAAAGATGAGGACAATAGTCTGAATAATGTAAAAAATTGGTGTGTCAAAAAAAACAGTTATTCTATTGATACCGCCATTTCCGTATACATGTTTGACTCCCTTGGCAATGTTTATTATTTTAAAAAGTGATGATTAGAATTTGAATAAAACCTAAACATATGAAAGTGGATTTCTACATTTTCTTCATTCTTGAGAACTGACAACAAAGATGTTAAACATTATTTATTAGAGTGTTTATTTACAAGAATAATTTTACAAGATTATAAAAATATGTGAATCAACTATAATGAAATATTTATTCATCATTTATCATTTTTTAAAGACATAAATATTTAAAAAATGTTTTTATTCATAAAATATTTGTGAACAAGAAAATTTAAATAAATCCATAACAATGAGTAACTGTAATTATAAATTTTGAAAAAAATGTATTTTCTATTCATTTCTTTCATATGTTCTCACTATTTAAATTCACTGAAAGAGGTTGAGAGCATGTCTTCCTCTGAACCAAACATTCCTTTGATTTATGTTTATCTCATATGTTTATTCAAATTTTCTTGTACTATCATTATTTATAAAATGGTGAATATTGAACATCACATTGTAGTTGTGAAATTTTTGTAGATTTTTATAAATTTTTGAATAAAAGATTTCTTTTAAAATTTATTCCTTTATAAAATGGTAAACAATGAATCTTTATAAAAGGTAAATAATAAATATTACCTTGTACTAGGTGCACATGGTTTTGTAATGTTATAAATAAACATTGCTGAGGGAGTCAAAAGTGTATACAGTAATAACAGTGTCAAGAGAATAACTGTTTTTTTTTCAGACAAGAAGGTTAAACATTGCCAAGCCTTTTATATATACAAGGATTGCTGAAAAGTTATCAATCTGACCATGAAGAGATCAGATATTTTACCATTTTGATAAGATTATAGGAAATGGGTCAGACAAAGAATTCTTCGAGTCCTCATTAATATCATATCTATGAAGATAAAACTCATTGCTCATGGCTTGTGAAATAAACATACTTTCCATTGAAGACAATAGCACTGATTGACAATTTTCATTCTTTAAAGTCACATTTGTCCAATAATGGTTGGCTTTTAAATTGAATATCAGAGTATCATTTCAAGCACTTTTCATATTTATTTATATATATGGGAAAGAATTTAAAGAAAGATATGCAAAACATTTTCTATCGTTCAAATATGAAAGATATAAAAAATAACACCATGTTATCAAAACACATGGGAACTAAAACTGAAAACATACTGAAATTTGTCATAATGATTTGAGGCAAGGTTTTACAAGACCAGATACTCTTCCTGACTGGGATTAATTTTGCACAGAGCAAGCTGGCTTCTACTTCACAGAGGATCTCATCTAAACATGAAAACATGCTGAGATTTGTCATAATGATTTGAGGCAAGGTTTTACAAGATTGGATACTCTTCCTGGCACTCATAGTAGTCCAAGTACACCAGGTGTTTTTATTGAGTCACCATCTCTAGGCAGGTTGTCATTTAAGGCTTGAGACCTTATCCTAGCCTCATATATGTAATATCAAAATGCAGACACAAAAAAAAATTTTGACTATGTTACTTAAAAACTGAAAACGAACAAAAATAAAAAAAAAATAATAAAACAATAAATAAACAAAGGTAAGCAAAATAAATTAATCCACACCAATAAACAAGTAAATGAAACATGTAAATAATAAACAAATTAACAAACCACAAACATACACATAAACACAAGTAAGCATAATAATAACAACCAATAATAAAACAATCAGTAATAACAATAAAAACAGTTACCAAGCAACACTATAAACAGCTAAAAACTGCATCCAGACCCACAATTATTCCCACTCAATAGCCTCTAGAATATTGAAACACAACCATTACTGCCCACCAAAATTATCCATTAGAATAATACAATAGACTACTCACAATGTATCACTGACCCATATATATAAATAGTCGAGCAAAAGCACTATGTATATAGCCTGACAATTGCATTTAGCATGAAACAGACTGTCGCCTTCACATTGGCTTCAATGTCCACTTTTATATATATATATATATATATATATATATATATATATTGGCCATTGGTTCCTATAAGAATCTCATCCAACCTTTGACAGATTTTATTTTTTGTCCAAAAGAATGAAATTATTTTGGCTGTCAGCATGCTGAGACATTCATTTAGAAAAATGTGAAAGAGAGCAACTATAATAATATATTGATGTATCTGCGCACACTAGAGGTAACTATATTTTAAAAGTCATAGAGTTAAAGTTCAAGATTGTAAAAACTGGAGGCATATTCCATGACACTTTTCACCAGTCTCTTTATATTAAAGTAAAAACTGCAACACACACAGATACCAAACATCAGTCTGCATGAAATAGAAGAATATCTAACTCTTGCACAATACAAGAAATTTTGTATTATAATCCAAAAACAAAATTAAGGATTTGTATTATATTTATGAGGAATATTTGTTCGATACTTATATCTTTGTATAGCTCTAAAATGTTTTTTCTTCTCATAAATGATCACTCTACTGTTAATGGATATTATTTTGCAAAAAAACTTCATCTTTGTCTTATCTTAAGTCTGTGGTTTCTGAAATCGTCATAATTATAATAAAATGTCTTGTACAAAAGAAATATTCAGTGTTTCAAAACTTTCATGTAAATTATAATGAGGATTGCAATTATACATGAAAATAAGTAATGACTTAATTTTTTAAGTAAAAAGCAGAACTGTGTTTAGTTATGCTTTTTATTTTAAAAAATAGGGTCTTACATAATGAAAAACGGTATTATATATGAATTCATACAGTATATTCATAGGAACATAATGACCAAGATTTTACAAGTTCATTTTGCAGACACAGAATTTACCCTTTGATTGATTGATTGATTTGATTTTTCACGGTTTATCAACCATTTTCAGGTTATTTAAAGGCAGAAAATATTTTAGATTGCATGACTATTTTGGAGATAATGATTTATTGATACAATGCTGATTAATCCATAGTTAGGGGAGAAGAGGTGGATTCATACCTTTTCTAAGGGTATTTACGCATAAGTGAATATAATGAAGCCAACTAGAGTTGGAACTCAGCTCTCATGTTTCCAATTCCATGGCATTATCCATTACACCACCCACACATCCAAGCTTACAGCAGCTGGTATTCTAAATTGGTCATTCATCGAGGTACTCACCAAGCCCTTTATTGAATTAAAATAATAAATTACTTACATTTAAAACAATTTCATTACAAGCGTATCTGTCAAGATCTTTTCTTTCAAAAATCAGAAAAGCCATAACAAATTTAAGCTGTTCACAAAGACTATAATGTCAGTCTCCAAAGAGGATGAAGATGGTACGACAAAATGGCAGTAGCATCTAACCTTAGAAATAAGATTACCATTTGGGCAGTGGACTTTGCAATAAAGTTTCCAACTGCATTGGGTGAGCCATAGTTGAAATTTTCATCATGGCTTTGATCCCAGCTGTGGCCAAAAAAAAGGATTGTTTTTTTCATTTTCTCCTTCTGTTTCTTTGATGTCTCTTAATTTCTTAGTTCTTACTTTAGCCACAAATGCCCTTTTATCCATGCATCTATGAAATTGGAATTCTCTAATGAAAAAGTGTTTTCTATCAATGATGCCATTGCTGTGAAGTCCTAAGTCCTTTGTGTTACTACTCAATGCTCATGTGTAGTACTTCCCTCCTCATCATCCTCCTCCTCCTAATCAGAGTAGTTGTATAGTCTGGGTATTCTGGCTATATTAATTCATTAATGTACATATCACTACATATATGTCAATGTCACTTGATACATATCAATACCAGATGTGATAACTTGATATACAATCCAGATATTTGATACAATGAAACTACAAGTGTGATGTTATCATGTTAACTACAAAAGTGGGAAAAAAACCACCTTTGATCTTGTATATCCGTTTCTACTATTTATAGGGTGGTGCAAAAGTAGGTATACAGTAATGAAAAACAAAACTTGTACACAAAACATATTGTAGTAATTATACAAACATATTGATAATAAACATATTAATCACTCAAATGTTCAAATTGTCATTCACACACCCCTCTTTACCTGCAAATCATTTATTATTATTATTTATTAAAAAATAAAAATTATAATAAATGTTTTATAATAAAAATTATGAAAAAAATATTTTTTAAATGATTTTAATGAATTAAATGAATCCTAGATGACATTTGTAATAATTCATTAGAATTGGTTAAAATAGAATAAATCCATTATAAAACTCATACTTATATTGTTTATTGAAAGAATTTGAGATTCTGAAGAAAAAGAATTCTGAAGAAACTGAATTAACTTCAACTTGCTAAAATATTGTTCCATTGATCTGATTGAATTTAAATCTTAAAATACTAAGCTGACTGAGTTTGAAATGTGTTGTAAAAGTAAAATATCCCAAGCTATATTGTGTATGACTGCATTTATATTTATATATATATATATATATATATATATATATTTTTGAATTGGACATAGTCCGACAATTTATTTAAAGACATTTATAATATGTTTAACGTTCTTTTTATAGATACAAGTATTTAAGCAAATGCTCTGTTTTATAATAAACAGTATTAAATAACATTTACCGGCCTGAATGTCCAAGAAATTTTCATAGAAAATTTTCATTCTCCGACAGGAATTGAACCTGTATCCTATACGGAACCATCATTTCACGTGATGTGCCTTAACCGTTCGGCCACGAAGAAGCGTCTGGTTAGCAAGGTCGATTTTACTATCTTTAAACTTAAATCTTCCATGAATCTCTTCTATTCATATCTGCTCTAGCGTATCAAATGTAAACAAATGACGTCATATATTTTTGAATTGGACATAGTCCGACAATTTATATAAAGACATTTATATTATGTTTAACTTTCTTTTTATAGATACAAGTATTTAAGACATTCAGGCCGGTAAATGTTATTTAATACTGTTTATTATAAAACAGAGCATTTGCTTAAATACTTGTATCTATAAAAAGAACGTTAAACATAATATAAATGTCTTTATATATATATATATATATATATATATATATATATATATATATATATATATATATATATATATGTATGTATGTATAAATATATTGAAAATAGTACTTAGTCCTTGCTGATGCATTTCATCATTTGACTTTATCAAGGCAAGTGATGATAAACAAAAGCGAAATGTTGTGTTGTTACATGAAATTCAAAAATTAAAATTTTACACAGGACGGTCTTTTAAAAAATCTTTTGAATTTCATGTAACAACACAACATTTCGCTTTTGTTTATCATCACTTGCCTTGATAAAGTCAAATGATGAAATGCATCAGCATGGACTATTTTCTGATTGTCTATTTTATTCAATTTGTCTTCTCTACAGATATATTCTGAGAACTTTAATGCACACACACACACACACACACACACACACACACATAAGTTTCATTAGAAATAACTGACAAGGTATTACAGTTAAGTTTTTTTATTTAATTTTCTTGTTTTCTTATAATTTTCTTATTTTCTGGACATAAATTATGTAGAAATTGTCTGAATGTTCTGTATATCTGAGCACTTTGGACTATAATTTTAGTCATCATCAAGGATGATTTCATTTTTACTTTTAACTGAATGTATGAATTTTTTATATATATCTAAAGTTATAGAACTTATATACAGGGTGAGTTAAAATTATGTTAACACTAGTATAAGAGGATGAGTCAAAATTATGTTAACACTAGTATGAGAGGAATCATTTATTCAGAGTTTACTGAACAGTCTCCACATTTCCACCAGCACAATCGATGTACAAAAACCAACAATCAGAAGTACAATTTAGTGCCCAGACACACATTTCATGGGGAATGTTTGATATTACACCTTTTATTCTATCCTTGAGTTCTTTGATGTCTCTAACTTTTTTGCTATACATATGATCCTTTATCATACCCCATAACCAGAATAATTTTGACTCACCCTATATATATATATATATATATTAATACATGTTTGATTAAATAATATAGATAAGCGTTGTCTATATATTTTATGCAAGTTTTTTTCATATAGTCTGATAATCTTAATAACATTATCATTAAATAATGAAAGAAAATCACAATATTGATACATACTTTTTTTTATTTAATCTAATCTGAGCTTTCGGCTTACATAAGCCATTATCAAAGATGACAATTACACAATATATTTATGCAATACACGAACAAGAAATTGATGATATTGGAAATCATCCATGTAAACAAATAATACTATCATCAATTTCTTGTTCGTGTATTGCATAAATATATTGTGTAATTGTCATCTTTGATAATGGCTTATGTAAGCCGAAAGCTCAGATTGGATTAAATAAAAAAAAGTATGTATCAATATTGTGATTTTCTTTCATTATTTAATGATAATGTTATTAAGATTATCAGACTATATGAAAAAAAACTTGCATAAAATATATAGACAACGCTTATCTATATTATTTAGTCAAACATGTATTAATGAAAAAATGCTGCCTAAATACACACAATATATATATATATATATATATATATATATATATATATATATATATATATATATATATATATATATATTGTGATTAAGCTTTTTATTCAATTTTTGTTTGTGTTCATATAAGTGTTTTTTTCTGTACATAAAGTGTGTAAAAAATGTCTGAATATTCAAGCACTTTCAGCTATTATATTAGCCATTATCAAGGATGTTTTTTGGGGGGTTTTTCAACTGATTTTTTATATATGTTTTGGATATATAAAACACTCAGAGAGAATTTACTCACTCTATATCCAGAAAAGAAATCACTTATATAAACACAAGGAAAATTGATTAAAAAGCTTAATCACAGTACCTTGTCAGTTGTCTTTAATGAAACTTGTAGAAAAGAGAGATTGCTGCCCAAATACACAATTATATGTATATACATATATAAGTGTGTGTGTGTGTGTATATATATATATATATATATATATATATATATATATATATATATATATATATATATATATATATATATATGATGGCTGCTTTCTCATTTGAAAGTTTAGGCATCACTTAATATCACACCATTTTCACATATTCACCAGTACACTGCATGAATGTGGCTTTAAGCTAAATTCCCCCACTCTCTGAAACATTGTTATTAAATTTCATTCAGTTTGTGCTTTTTTTGGCTATTGCCAACCATTGTGCTTTAAACACAGATTCTCTGTATATTTGTGTCAGTAGACATGCATGCATATATACATAAACATATAAAATGTCTAAAAATAATAGAATTCCTTAGCATAAAAACAGTAAAAAAACAACACTTCACAACATTAACTACAAACATAGCCATAATGTGTTGGCTGTATTCAGGAATTAAAAGTATATCTATCTCTTAGCAATTTACATAGTATTTTCAATAGCACAACCAAAATTCTTGAAAATGACTAATAGACAAAGGTATTTGGAACACACAGTCATCTGCCCAATTTCTAGGTACACAGTAATTTTTAATGAAACATATATAAGACAGGGATTGCTACCCAGATACACAACTATATATATATATATATATATATATATATATATATATATATATATATATATCAGGTTTCTACCTGATGAAGCCATTTTGGCAGAAACTGTAGTTGCAAGGAGGTCAGTGTTTTGGATATTTTATATATTAACTTGCCCGACATTTTAGCTTTATGAAAATTGTGTTGAGCACTTTTTTAATTTAGTCATTCTTTTATCAAATATCATTTTTTGTTAAAGATTGATCATATACATATATTTAATTATTTCACTCCAAGCAAGGCAATAATGCCACTAAAATTCAAGTGGTTACTGAGAATGAGAAGAATTTAATGAGAAGAAAGGACAATAAAAGAACAGAATTCACACAAACAGAAGAAGGCAATTAATGTTACATTTTAATGTTTGAAGATTACAGGTAATGGGGAAGCAAGAACCTGGAAAATTGCAGCAATTGAGATTCCAACAAGGAGAGCTCATTAGAACTATTGCCATGAAAATATTTATAGAAATGACAGAGGGAAGACATGTCTCAGTGATGCTAGGTCAAGATTGATAACATTACAAATCCTTCTTTGGATTTTGCTGATAATCTTGAGATATATAGCAGGAGCACCAGACCAGATATGGCAGCAATATTCAGTTCACAAACAAATCATAGATTTATGAATGTGCAAGATGAATTCTAATGAGAAAAATTGTCTGGTACAACCAATGAACCAACTTTCCTAGCAGCAGACCTAGCAATTGATATAATATAATCATTCCAATTCATATCAGTGGAAAACATGAAATGAATGGGTTGCTTTCCTGGAGGTTAGCATCAGCCATGCTGATGGAAGATAAAAATGGTTCTCTTTGATGATTAAAAGATAACAGCTTCATTTAGGAGGTGTTAAAATTTGCAGGACATTTCTTGCCTATTAATAAATGTAACAAAGATTTATTTTACCAAAAAATGAATTCACCATGAAATCTTGTGAAGATCAGATGTGATTCCATCAAATTCAGATTAAAGACATTCAGCAGTTAAGCAAACAAATTTATTTCATTTATTATATATATGTAAAATTTCATATATAATTAAAAATCTGTAAAATTAAATTATAAATAAAGACAAAAGGAAAAGTTATCATCACCAACATTTATCTTAGTGCATGTGTTTGTATGTCCATATATATATATATATATATTTCGATCCCGGCTTGAAGCAATTGGATGTCTAGCCCCACTGAAAAGCTGTGATACAGCGAAACAGTCTGTCTGTGGATGACTATATATGCTCCCAGAAATCTGGTTGAGCTCTCTAGAGAAAGGGTTTTTTAAAAACAACATGTACTCCCGTTCCCACCACTTCACTGTTGAAACTGTTAGATGTAGACATCTCTTCTACTCCAATAGCTTCATGTCTCGCACATCTCGCCTATGGAACTCCCTTCCCTATTACTGTTTCCCTGACAAATACAATCTCCAACAGTTTAAGTGTAGCGTCAATCGTCATCTCCAGTCTCCTTGATCTATCCACTTCCCTTCTCCACATCCTTTCATCTTTCATTCCTATCTGCTCTCACTCCAAATCTTCTGTAACCCCCTTGCCTTGATCGACCCTCCGTCTTTCTCTTTCTCCACATCCTCTCCTTTACCACTCCTATCTGCTCTTCCTCCATCCCTTCTGTAACCCCATGCGTGATAGTGGCCTCCAGCCTTGCTTGGGGTGATACGCTTAAAAAAAAAAAAAAAAAACTTAAAAGAAGTCCACCATAAAGCCTATTATATTAAAAATTTGAATTAAATACAATGATTCATAACAGGAGAGCACTTCTTTGTGAATCTTATCAAAATATTGCTTGGCTTTATCAGATTGTCAGATTGAGGAATAAGAACGTTGTCTGCCATCTTAAGTCAGTTAACACTGTGTTGAGCAATTGTATCTGGCTTAATTTTTTCAATTTAAACTCTTTTAAGAAATGTTTACTTAACTCTATTTTTCACAGTACTGTATACCTGCACACACACACATTCTCTATTCTCTCCCACTCTCCCTTTAAAACAATATCATATGATGTTACTCGAATTATTACTGTATTGTTATTATTATTGTATTATTTTAGATTTTCTAGTACAACAGGAAATATTTTGTAAGTATTCTGCATGCATAGAAGAGTAAAATATATACAATGTACTAAATTTTGACTAACTAAATAGGAACAGTCCATATTTTTCTTATTTCCTGGAAATTGCCTATATATATATATATATATATGTATATATAAATATATATATATATATATATATAAATATATATATATATATATATACTCAACCAAATGCACATATATATATATTTTCAACCAAATGCACATATATATATATATATATATATTCAACCAAATGCACATATATATATATATATATATATATATATATTCAACCAAATGCACATATATATATATATATATATATATATATATATATATATATTCAACCAAATGCACATATATATATATATATATATATATATATATATATATATATATATATATATATATATATTCAACCAAATGCACACATATATATATATATATATATATATATATGTGCGTTTGGTTGAATAATATCAAGTTCTGTCTATCCAATTGTTTATTAACTTTTTAAAATTTCCAAATTAGTTGTTTTATATAATTGCTAAATTTAATAAAGTTTATATTTATTTATAATTTATTTTATTCCCTCTCTCATGAGTACTTTTGAATGTTGCTACATTCACCTTGAAGGATTAAAAAATATTAAAAATACACGTAAAAAATGCAATTTGACTATTTAAATCATGTCACCTTGAGTGACTTTTAATTTGTTCCAGCAAACATGGGAACTCTGGAATTCACCAAAAACAGTTGCATAAACATACACAAAGTACAATCCTTGAAAATGAATGTTGCAACATCGGAAAATGTTCATGGCGGGGTAGAAATAAAATAAAGTAAAATAAAAATGAAAATTTGTAAATTTACCAATTATATAAAACAACTAATTTGACAAAGTTAATAAAAATGAAATAGACAGAACTTGTCGATATTATTCAACCAGACATATTTTAAAGTACTTGCTGAAATATGCCTTATCTATCTATCAATCTATCTATCTATATATATATATATATATATATATTAAATATGATGGACTCTCTGATCAATTTTGTCATATGAGGATCTGAGAAACTCACTCAGTTTACATGTTTTTATCATATATGACACTTCAATCCCGATAGTTACTTGAACCCAAGTACACTTTTTGAGTAACATTGAGGATCTCGAGACATACCAACAGGAACATTTGTCTTTCGTCTCTAACCCAGTCAATACAACTGATTTCAAAATTTCTGATAGCACTCTGGTACAAGTATCTCCAGTTAACTTTATTTTGGGAAATTCGCTCAAGGTTAATATGAGGTACATTGTCAGCTGAGAGCTTACTCTTTAGCTTGTCTTTATACTTGAGCAATATATATATATATATATATATAAATATATATATATATATATATATATATATATAAGAGTGAGTGTGGGTGTGATCCAAAAGTTATTTTACCATAATACTATGAAATAATGAAAGTTAAAATTAAACAATTACAAAATTAATAAGATTAAAAATTTTAAAAATTAAAACTAAAATGCATATAAATGCTGAAAAACAACCTGTGCTGAAAAATGTGTTTGTAAAATAGTATTATAGTAATTTACAAACTACCATGTATATATACATTATTTTTTATAATAATTGCCACAAGATAACATCCATTTGGTTTCAATTAAGTTTTTCATATAGCATATATTTCATATAACACAATGCCACAAGATCAGAGCACCATGTGAAAATCAAATCCCTTACAGTAGCAAATTTGTTATTAAAGCAAGATTATTAACTATTGTATAACATCTAGTCATTTACACAAAACCACAATAGTATATAATACCCAGTAAGAAGGTAACACTCTCCATTTGCAATGTGGCTTAGCAGATGCACTCTCTAACCATTGTGTTATAAGTGTCTAATTTCAGTGGAACTTCTTTTCAATTTTAACCTATACTACTATCATACTAGTTGGATGCATGGATAGTGTTTATTGGTGTAAGACTTGTTTCATTCCTTTGATCTTAATTGCTTTCGACAAGGCATAAATCCATATTCCCGAGCTATGGGTTAAATAGCAGAGCGAACTGGGCTCTCTTACCTCAGATGGTTGTCACTCGAAGAAAATTTTGTTTTTTTACAGCAAGGTTCACCCAGTACAAAGCATGGGGGCCACTTGAGATCAAGGATTACATTAAGGGGTAGTTTATATGGATAGGAAGAGAAGACTTGAATTGATTAAGATTGTAGCGACTGGGGAGAACATCCTCTTGGGAGTGTGTTCCACAGCACAAAAAGAAAGATTTATTGATTCATTTTATATGGCTTATCAACTGTTTGCAGGTTATTCAAAGCCAGAAAATATTTTTAGATTCTAAGAATTTTTTTTTTGGTGGGGAGAGATAATGATTTAGCGACACAAGTCTTACTAATTAACCTATAGCCGAGAGGAGAAGAGGTGAATTCATATCTTTCCCAAGGGTATTTGCACATAAGTGAATATAATGAACCCAACTGGAATTGGAACTTGGCTCTCTGATTAACAATTCCAAGCCATTATCCATTACACCACCCACACATCAACGCTTAGGGCATGCAGTATTCCCAAGTCTATGAAAAGGAAAACTCTAAATTCAAAACACTTTGAAGATTGAGATGAGCTCTATCAAGTTATCTTGCCCCAGATACACCACTGCTGCTAAAGCTGAAGTACATGTGTGCCCCTATGGCAATTTACTAAGTGTAGCTTAGATGTGGCACAAGGCTGAAAGTATGGAGCACTTGGTGAGTATCAAACTCACGACTCAGTTGTAATTGATCTAGCAAATGTGGTGTCCCTATGACCCTAATGAGTTATGGAAGGCCTGATTTAAAAGATATATGTGAATGTGTGAAGAGATGATAGACAAACATATCCCTAATAACAGTTTAAAGGAAAGTATAATACAATTGCTTAAGAAACAAAAACTAATGAAAATTCTGTGGCATAATGCAAGTTAAGTAATATCAATTTTGTACATTTCACAAATTTTATTTAATCACCTTCAAAATGGGAGTTCACACATTTCTCCCAGTGGTTTTACTGCTACTGCTGGTAACATCTCTGGAATGCTATGGAGTTCTGCTGTGACTTTTCTTAGAATTTCCTTTCATGGCTCAAATTGCATTGTTTTTATCATGGTTTTCAGATTGGGGAAGAGTCAGAAGTCATATGGTGCCAAGTCAGGAGAGTAGGGAGCTTGTTGATCAGGAAAACTTGGATTATGTGGACAGAGTAGGTAAATTTCACTGACACTCTCCACATGTACAAATCTTCTGTTAAAATGGAATACTGTCTTCTATGACTATTCACTGAACCTTCTCAATGAGCTCCTTGATTTGGCTTGTGGTTGACCTGCCTGAACATGCCTCACTCTCCACAAAGGTGCAGCCATGTTTGAAGTGGTTGTACCACTCCTTGATCTGAGTTTTGCCAATGACATCATCACCAAAAACCTGTTGAATCTTCTGGATGGTTTAGGCATCACCAAGCTTTTGGTAAAATTTGATAAAATACCTTTGCTTGATGTGTTTGTCATCTTGTATGAAAATGAAAATATGAAAAGTTTGCACTATACATCTGTACTCTAGGTGTGACAGCTGGGAATTGACACAGCCTGCTGGTGTGAAATTTTTCATGCATGCACAGAAAGGGTACATCACTTCCCACTTAAAGGATTTTGTCCACACCACATTAGTTTTTGCACGAAAAAAATAGTCAAATACTTTTTGAATGCACCTCGTATATGACATACACTGAACAAATTTTGCTATCATGATATTACTTGTCACTTATGATCACCTTTTAATTCTGAAACTTTCACATTTGCAGTGAAGTATTAAACAAATTTGGAAAATCAGATCAAATCAAGTACCTTGGATAGATGTACACAAAATATCCATGAAGTCTACAGAGTTTAACTAAATTAAAGAATATAGCCACAGAGGCTCCTATGAAATAGGAGAGTCTTCTAAAGTCTGACTAGAAATTTTATACTTAACTCTTAAATTTAATTTTGTAACTGTTTATAAGCTGATTTCATGCATAGTGCAACCCCTGAATTTTTTGCTATGAATTTTAAGCCCTCCAGAAAAGATTTACCTGTGTACAGTGCAAATGGTCACTGAAAATGCATGATTTTTAGCCTCTTCAAAAAATATCCTGTGCACAGTGTGAACCCCTATTTTTTGCATAAAAAATCTGGTCATAAAAACATTATTCACCAGGTTTGATGTTTAAAACAAATATGTCAGAACTTTTATTCACATTGACAGTTACATATATTGACATATTAAATTTGGATGGTAGGAGAAGAAAGCAATGATCATTATATTTTAGTGAAAAATTTCAGTTGAACACAAAATATGTGGTCAAGACTATCACTTATCTGCCATTTAGTTTTGGTCATTATCTCCATAGAGCATATGCTAGTTGAAAAATCCTGAACAATCATGGCTCTGAAAGTCAATGGGAAAGGTTCAATTGCGTTCTTAATTCACTCATTAATAAACATGTTGAGTTTAGGGTGTACTGTAATAATCATTAATGACTTTTGATCAAGTGAATATTTCATTTTAATGCAGATTGTAATAGATATGTTCTGTATAAAATCTATAAATTTCTCCTTTGAAAAACATGTCATTAATCTGGCCAACAGTTTTTGGCATTAATGATATTACGGGCAGGAAGTTCTTCAGTGTTATGAGATTCTACAGCTATCTTGTTATTTTATGTTCAAGACTTCCTTCAGATTAAAAAACAGTCATACATTAATTGAAAAAAATCTTTTGAGTCTTTGCCAATAATAGAGAAGTAGTCAGATTGGCATTTCTCACAATGATTGTAAGGATAAATGCATTTGTGTACATAAAAGGTTTAACTTCACTGTGCAACATCAAAAACAAGGGCTTGTAATCATTTTGTGATGGACAAAACTTCATTGAACCAAAATTGTTACATTTGTTGTTAGCACTTAGTAGCAATTAACCTAATTCTTGAATCCTAATGGACAGGAGCATTTTTTGACGTCTGTGGGTGTTTATGCATTACCCCATAGATATATGTCAATATTAACCAGCTAAATTTACAATGACTTCTGATCTGATACCCTTGTAAAGCAGAACCAATATCCACAAACAGAATGAATCCCTTTTACATTTTTTTTTGTCAATCTATACAGAATTGGTTTTGTTTTTAATAGTTATTTGCCTATGAGAATTGAAATAAGGACCATGAACAAATGATTTTGACTCTGGATAGGGATGGATAAATTTAACGTTTATAACTTTTGAAATGGTAAATATATAAGATAATTTAGAAAACTCTTTTGACAAGTTTGGCTGATCAAACAGCATCATCAGAAAAAACGGATTTTATTTTATGTCTTATTTTATTTTCACTGTTGAAATAAAATCCATTTATTTTCTTATGGTGATCTTTGATCAGTGAAACCTGTCAGAATAAGAGTTTTCCTAATTTTCATATATATAAATATATATATATATATATATATATATATATATATATATAGTAGTCCATCAGATTCTCATTCAACTTTACACACATATGTGTTTACAAAAGATTGAGTGAAGCCAAAGTTCCAACCAAAAACCAAAAATATAATAGTTTAAAAAAAGAAAAACTTTTCCACAATTGTCATATATATTCACTATTCCACTGGCTTCTCATCCAATGTTAGACCAACTCTTCAAATAGTATAGATAATAGAAGTGGTTAAAATGTCATAATGTAGACATTGGTGATGATAGATGAAGTGAAACAAGAAAGTTAACTGACATGCCATGGGACTAGACAGATGATGTTTAGAAATTAGTTATGCTAATGAAAAGAAACATCTTTCAACTCACAAAACTGTTCTTTAATGGTTATTCCCATTTCTCTGGGATGGAGTCTTTTCATGTTCACTCTTTATTGGACTTGTTTCCAACCTCAGCAACACAGCAATAAGATATGTTTTTTGAATTCATCACATTGAGAGTTGCCATTATAAATGTCCTACATGCTGTAGCATCATTCCACAGATATCATCATAAATGTATATTCAGTAACAACAGTGATCACTTTTGCTGATCTTTTGACTCTTATTTCCTATTTAAGCAAGATTACATTCTCAGTTTGTGTTAAAACAGCAAAACAGTTATACTTTGTGAAAGGAATCAAAAGTTAATATCTAGTGTTTAGTATCATGGTTGACCTGAACTCTAAGGTAAGAAAAGAATGAGAAGACAAAATAGAAACTTTGGACTAGGATCCTGAAAAAGATAGGTCCAGTGGTGTGCAGCAAAGGATCAAATAATTACCAACACCTTGTTCGAAACAGAGAGAGAGCCAGAAAAAAATGATAGAGAGAGAAAAACAAATGTTTTGTGACGTATGGTGGCTGTTAATAATTAAGTATAACTCAAGACTTCAATGTTAAAATAAAACAGTATTTAATTACAACCACAAATAAATACTTACAAAGAACAAAGAAGTAAATAAAGAAGTAAATAAAGAGAGAGAGAAAATATCATTCTGTAAAAGAGAATAAGCACAGAGTTCATATTTTTGTTCACTTTGAACTAACGATCTTGGTAAGGCACAGAACGATATTTCTACCCACTGCAAATATTTCTACACACAATGTTACAAGCATGTCACAATGGTTGACACTGCAAAACATACCCAACTGCTGACTGTGGGTGCAACCATCTTCCTGTAGTATACTACATGAGAGTAAAACTGAAGAAACTAAAGACCAAAGCAACACCTAAAGTGCAATATATTTTTGTATGTCTCATTGCAACTTGGGTCCTAAAGGACGCAAGTTGCAATGAGACATACTGTTGGGGCGCACCCACCTTCACAACCACAATAGACTGATCCTATTATTATAAATAGAACAGTAGTTCTAGAGACTGCGAGTAGTGTAGCAGTGTAGTGCAGTGCAGAGTGAGACTTCTGTAGTGATCAGTTACACTTCCGTTTCTCGACCGGAAGATACCGTTGGACTTTATTACTATTACTTATTGTTGCTACTAACCTACGTTCATTCTACTACTAATCTCTCTGATGTAAATACCTCTCTGAATATACCAGTAATTTTCCCTACGACTGTGTTTGTTCGTTATTACCATATACTCACGTGGAAACACTCAACATCTCAACAGTGGCGACGAAGGATGTTTTATTGGTCTCAACACATACAAAAACAGTTATAAACAAATACAACCTGAATGAAAATACAAAATCAAAGCGTAAGATATTGAAAGAAATACAAGTGACATTGGTGAGAACATCCCAAAGAATGAGAAAGGAACAATGACAGAAGAAATTCTAGTGATCATGAAAAAGTGACAACAAACAATGTCAAGAAATAGAAAAGAATACTGAACACTAAACACAAAACTTAAAAACAAATGTAAACAGGCCAAGAAAGGAATGGATCAATGAAAATATGTAGAAATAGAGAGAATGTGCAACATAAATACAGCAAGTATGCACCACAGAATAAAAGAATTAACAGGATGAAAGGTGAGCCAACCTACAGGAGGGATCACTGATAATAGAAAAGAAAAATACTCTAAAGGTGGAACAAATATATCGGAGAACTTTTTCACAATGTGAAAGAGAAACCTACACTGGAAAATATAGAAAGGCCAGAAATATTAAAAGATGAAGTAAGATCAACACTGGAGAAGACAAACAGAAACAAAGCAGCAGGGTCTGAGGTGATTGCATCAGAAATGCTCCCAGCCTTAGATGACTTTGGCATCAACACAATCACAGAAGTAATAAACATAAAATTTACAACAGTGGCCACATACTGGCAGACCTTACTAAATCCATCTTCAAATATTACCTAAGAGAACAGGTACAAACAAATGCAAACTACATAAGATGATCAGTTTAATGACTCACATGACCAATTATGTGAATCCTGATGAATAGAGCACAAAGCAGAATTAGACTGGAAATAGGACAAGAACAGTGCAGCTGTGTCAAGGACACTGCAACAAGAAATGATATTTATGATCAGAATGATATGAGAGAGAGCAATACAAATGCAGAAGAATGTTCACTCATATTTTATAAATTACACAGAATCATTTGACAAGGTATGGCACAAGGATCTAGTTGAACTGCTAGGAAAACTAAATCTATTTGGAAAAGATGTTAGACTAATCCAGAACCTCTACTGGGAACAAACTGCTTACATATGGATAGAAAATAAACTGAGTAGCTACACAAAATAGAAAGGGTCATGAGACAAGGATACGTCTTCTCCCCAGATTTATTACACTTCTACAGCAATGCTATCCTACGAGAACTGGAGACCCTACCAGGATTTATTATTGGTGGGTGTAACTTAGCAATATAAGATATGCAGATGACTGACTTGAAAAGGGAAATACAGGACATCCAGGAGAGGGTCATAGAAGAAAGCAAGAAAAAAGGACTGTCAGCTGCAAGAAGACAAAGTATGGTCATCAGCAAGAGAAAAAGCCTAAGATGTGAGTTACAAATTGGAGATATAAACATCAAGCAGGCGTTCAATTGTCTGGGAAGTGTTTTAACAGAGGATGGAAAATGTGACATTAAGATCTGAACACACATTGGATTAGTGAAAAAGGCATTCCAAAAGCTAAGCAAAGTGCTGAGAAATGTCTCATGTTTCATTAGAAACAAAGAAAAGAGTGCTGGATTTCTATGTGGTATCCATCCTTTTATATGGCAGTGAATGTTCGACAATTTCCCTAAGGATAAGGAAAAAAATTAGAAGCAGCAGAAATGTGGCTTTACAGAAAGACACTGAAAATTCCACGAACAGAGCGAGTAAGCAACAAGTAAGTTTTAAAGTAAATGGCAACAGAAAGAACACTTGTATTCAGAATCAGGAAGAGAAAGCTAAAATTCTTTGGACACATAATGAGGAAGGAGGGCTTGGAAAACTTAACCTTCAGAAGACATACTGAAAGCAAGACACATAGGGGAAGGTAGCAAGCCACTTACCTGATGAGCTTGTGTGAATGTGATGGATGGGGGCCTTAACAAAAAAATCCGCTAAGCGCCACATGAGATAGACATTTGTGGAGAGCCATGATCACCTATGTCCAAAAGGAATGTGGTAAAAAGAAGTAACAACTTATTACCATTAGGTGAATAACAATCTTAAATGTTCACCAGATAAAAAATATTGAAATTTGCTTGAGGGGATATATTTTATTAAAGTGTTCTTTTTTTTTCATGGTCGAAAATAATGAACTTTGTGTCAGGTCACTGTAAAAATTACTACTGGCACCATGTAACCTAGTCCTACCTGCCACATGGTTGGATCATCAGCAACTGAAACAATTCCCCCCACCAGACTTTTTTGGTGAGAAGGGTGGCTAAACACCCAGCAATATTAAAAACAAGACCTATCAAAAGGGCAGATGATCCATCTTGTAGGGTCAACAGTCATCTAGTACAGTGGGGTAGACTGGGTTTCATAGCTATAGATGCAGCTAGTGCAGAGATGACACTGCATCACTGGACTAAGGGCTTTCTAGACTGAAGTCATCAGCCAGGGCAAACGGTTCCTCCAATGAAATCAACTGCCATGTGTCTGTGATCAAAGTGAGACTTCAAATCAAATGTAGTTTGACCTGGAGAGGGATAAGCCTCCCTAGGTTTCCCCTAAGACACACTATGCATGAATGAATACTTTTCCAGGTTTCAACCCAGATGTGAAGGGAACTAGGCAAGTGACCCAGCTGTGCAGTGACCCTATCATCACACCCAGTCATGGGGCTTATGATGGCAATGATGATAAACTAAGAAAATTCATTTTAGAATTTCAAAAGAAGAAAATTTATGTCTAGTTAAAGGACTCACCTGGTCTCTGTCTTTCTGTTTGTCTACCTGACTCTCTCTCTCTGTGCATATTTTCTTCATGATATGTGCAATCATGGCTCTCCACAGCTTCTTATACTTGGTGTTTTCCTTTGTTTATCTTTTTTCATTTGCTATGGTTGTTAAGGTAAAAGAAGAGCCCAGCAAGCAAATTACAAACTGAAGTTTTGCCAAAATCAAACAAGTACAAAAATTTAAATATCTAGGAAGTGTTTTAACAAATAATGGAAAATGCAATGCTGAAATCGGAAGGCACTTTGGGATAGAAAAATGTACCTTCCAAAAGCTAAGCAAAGTATTAAGTAACAGGAAAATCTCAGAAAACAAAGAAGAGTACTGAACTGTTATGTAATATCGTCCTCCTATATGGTCATGTGGCCGAGTGGTTAGAACGTTCACTTTCTGACCATGAGACCTGCATTCAAATCTCACCATGGTCTATTTGTCAGGATAGAGACTTCCTGATATTATCGGTCCAGAGGTGACGATCTCAACATGTGGCACCTTTGGAAAGTGCCTGAAAACCATACCACAGTTTGACCCAAACTTTGTGAGTGAAATTGGGTAGATGGTACCCTTGGTGGTGGTGGTGGTGGGGGGGGGCTGTTGATAGCTGTTCTAGCAGGAAGTCACAAGTCATCATGACCGAGGGTTTGAGTATGCTGACCTTGTTCAGATTGTTGATCATGCTAGATAAAATGTTCTCTCCCAGAAACTGTAACTAATGTCTGCTCAGTATAGTTGTAGTATAAGCCACAGGTGGACTCTTTGGGTGTTAAACAAACATAAATGTGCCTGAGCAAGCGTCTGCAATAGGGATTGGCCAGC
The DNA here is from genome assembly GCA_964036315.1 of Acanthosepion esculentum. Classification (NCBI taxonomy): domain Eukaryota; kingdom Metazoa; phylum Mollusca; class Cephalopoda; order Sepiida; family Sepiidae; genus Acanthosepion; species Acanthosepion esculentum. The sequence continues at coordinate 18,978,531 of OZ038504.1, forward strand.
TACCCTAATAGACAGGCATCCCCGAATACAAGTGTCCAGCTATTATTATATGGCAGTGTATGCTGGACAATTTCCTAACAGATAAATAAGAGACTTAAGGCAACAGAAATGTGGTTCTACAGAAGGATGCTAAGAATACCATGGACTGAACATGTGAATAATGACAAAATTTTTGAAAAAAAAAAAAGAAACAAAAAAGACACTTATACTTAACATCAGAGAGAGTTAAAATTTCTAGGGCACATAATGAGGACTAAGGTTATCACTGACAACAGGTGAATTGTGGGTCTCAACTTGGGGCTGGAGGTCATCTCAGATGAACTCTGCACCTGGCTTCCTTTGATAACATGGTGTGAAATTTGGATGTAATGTACATTCTGGCATAATACCACATGACTATAGGCTTCTGTAGCTAAATTGGTTATGGTGCTGTCCATGAAAGATGAGTTCCTGAGATATGCGATTCATGTTCAAGCCACAGAGGAGCTATTACTTTATTGATTTTATGCTACGTTAATGGTCAGAGTTTTTTTTATTGAGAAAAATTGCAACAACAAAATGAAGAAAAGACCAGTGAAAAGTTAATAAATCCGAAACACTTTACAATCGTTTTAGTTTTGCATAATTTCAGAAAGAGACATTAATTTTCAGACGTGAAGTCTCCCCGTTTGCCAGAATGGAAAACTGAGTGGTGCTTTATGAACCATTGACTTAGCAGTTACCAATTAAAAGACACTCCTCCAAGCCATCTTTTCAAGGTTATTCACAAAATCTGTTTCTTCTTAATAAATATTTATAGGAGTATCTAATTTTTGCATAATAGCTTTTAGATAATTATCCTTCATCAAAATTCTTGAGTCATTTAAACACTGTTATTCTGTCAAGAACTTTGCTCTCAAGAGATTTCTGAGAAATTGTCACAAAAACTTTATACACACGCATACATGCCACCACCATTACAAGAAAAAAATTAACCAAAAACTAATATTGAAAATACAATACAATTGAATTTAAAAACACAATTACTCAGGAACAAATAATATTAGTTTTGCTGCAAGTACAAAGCTTCGAGCTTTGAAGGATTAGAAGTTGTGAATGTACTGAATGGACAGAGAAAGTATAACGGGAGATATGCAACTCATATCAAAAATATTAATGTACACTTAGAAACAACCATTTCATGGGGGATACAAACATTATATCTGAAGTTTTTCTACTAGAATATTAACTCACTGTACAATATTTATTTATCAAATTTCACTTATGACACCATGCCCTTTACAGGGTGTTTTGAGTGGAGGGTAGATGGGGAGTCCCAATTTAAAGTCAGGGTTGGGTGGGGGCATGAACAAAAATTTACAAATTAAATTTGTTCACATCATTTTCACAAGTGTTGCAGGAGGTTCAAATGATTTTCTGGGGTCTAACCCTCCCAAGCTTCCCCAACCTTGTCTATCATTTTGTAGCTGATACCTTTATTATACTATTGAATTTAACATGTGATGAACACATGAAAATGGTAGCTGATCTTCTGACACCTTCTCAGGTTCAATACAAAATTCAGGTAAGGTACAAGGAAATTTTGTTAATTGAAAATTTTTCTGTGAACTCATATTAATAATCTTTGTCGCCATATTTGTCGCAACGTTTCGGCCGTTGTATGCTCTGGCCTTCTTCAGGTGGTTGGAATTTCGAACTGAACCCTTTATTTCGATCACTGGGGTAGACTGTTCTAGTTCCACGTGCCATATTTGATGGATGTCAGTTATCAGTTATCTCCTGCTAATTTTCCCTCTGAAAGTTCTCCACTGCCTTAACCGGGTATTGAACTCACACTCTTTGGGTCTGTCACTGGATCTAACCAACGCCTTTATCCACTGTGCCATGTGTCCTCAGGAGATAACTGATAACTGACATCCATCAAACATGGCACGTGGAACTAGAACAGTCTACCCCAGTGATCGAAATAAAGGGTTCAGTTCGAAATTCCAACCACCTGAAGAAGGCCAGAGTGTACAACGGCCGAAACGTTGTGACAAATATGGTGACAAAGATGAGGACAATAGTCCAACTAATGTAAATACTGTACATAATACCTCATCTCAGAAATATAGACAGACTCATATTAATAAGCATGACAATTTAATGTAATTTTAAAAATCTTTCTTTAAAAAATAATAAATTCGTTTCCAAGTATATATACCAATTTTTGAGATTAACAAATTATTGAACCCAGGAAATGCCAGTCATTGAATCAACAAAACATTTGGCTATTTAAACAGGAGAGCATTTTATGTGTAAATCAAAACAAGTAATTAATTGAGTTCTGATTGTTGCAATATTGAAAATTTAAATGACACCTCCTGCACTGCATCCATTTGTATTTCAAGGAAAAAATTAATCTGAAACAGAAAAGAGCAGGCCAAAGGAATAATTAGCTATTATTATCTCATCTCATGACGTCTCCATGATAATTTTAAATATATTGCTATTCTTTCTATTTTACTTCAGCTGAGCAAGTAAAGAATATCAGCCAAACACTGAAGATGAGCTTGAAGCACATAACCCAGATTTAAATGCAAGATAATTTTATTTTGATTCCTAATCTCAGAAATCAAAACAAAACAAACTTTAAAAGTTTATAAATACTCTGTCTGATTTGGGTTGAGTGACTGGTTTGTTTTGATCATTTATTTTTTTTGGCATCAATTGACATCTAGGTCACTGGAGTAAAGATGCATATATAAATAATTTATAGAAAGCAAATAAAAAAAAAATGCACTGATTTGTTTGTTTTTTCTTTTTCTGAATATAAAATGTGTGTGTGTGTAAGTTGAACTAGAATAAATTGAATTACTTAAAACTCCCAAATCTTGTAGAGTTGTGAAAATGGCACTGCAACCAGAAATAATAATTATTTTCAAAATTTTTTTATAATAATAATATAGATTAAGCACTCCAGATAATGAATATCAATTTTTTTTATAAAATTTAATAGGGGGTCCAATTTGCTATATAAATTCATTGTAAATAGATCTCCCTACCAAAGCCAAAACAAAATATCTTTATACCATGGGATTTCTTAAAAAATATATATTTTTTTAAATTCAGAATCTGGAGTGCTTAATTAATAGCAATATATATATATATATATATATATATATATATATATATATATATATATGAACTCCAGATTATGAATTTCAAAAAGGTTTTTTTTTCACATTTTAAGAAAACACATAGTATGAGCATACTTTCTTTTGACTTCCATTTCACCCCAAGCAAGGTGGTAATGTAAAATGTGAAAGAGAAGACCGAGCATCGGAAGGATTGAGGAAAGGACAAAAGATGAACAGGATTCAAAAAAACGGAAAGTGACAAGTGATGTTGCATTTATATTTTTGAAGATTTTAACTATCAGGGGAGCAAGGAAATGAAAAGGAGATTCACAGGTGGGAAGTGTGAGAAAAGAAACTGTTGGAGTAGAAGTGGCATTTGCATTTAGCTATTTCAACAGTAAAACCGTAGGACCTAGATACCAATCTAGTAGCATGCTTGATTCATATATCTGGGGCACCAGGGGAAAAAACTCATCAGAGCAGTTGCATGAAATTATTTGTAGAAAAGACAGAGGAAGGACACATCACAAAGTTGAGATGCCCGGTCAAGATCAATTACATTGCACATCCTTCTTTGGATTTTGTCAAGAATTTCTATATGCACCAGCCCAGATATGACAACCGTATTCAATGCATGGGAGAATAGGAGATTTGTACATTTGCAAGATGAATTCTGCTGAGAAAAATTTTCTAGCACATCAGATTAACCTAACTTCCCTTGCAGTAGATGCAGTTTTACAATGAATTTGCATAGCAAAGTGGACCCCTGCCCCATTACCGTTTATGAAATTTAATAAAAAGATTCTTTTGATATTCATGATATGCATTATTTAATCTATAGTAATATGAAAAAACCTTCCCCCAGGAATGTTTATCAAGTGTAGCTCAGTAATTACACTGCTATTAACTATAACGTAAGATTCTTCCGCTGTAATGCTGCTACAATGATGCTGATTGTCCTAATTTACAAGAAAATGGCGCATATTGAGAATCACTTGAATTTAAACCATTATAACTGTAGTGAATTTGATACTCACTGAATGCCTCACACTTGTAGCTTTCAGCTGTACTAAGCTAATCTTAGTAAGTATTTGTCTTTTTGTATAAGGAGCTTGTAAAATCCATGACACTTGTATAGCAGTATATCTTTTCAAGTTTCTGCCTGTATGTATTGTAGTCTGACATATGTCAGTATAATAAGGGTTCATTTTGGATTAAACTGATTGTACAAGCAATGTTCTGTGACTGTGTTGATCATATCAATAGCTGGAAAGCAAATGGGGATCAAAAGTTGATCTTTAGGGTTATGTGATGATCTATAATAAATAAAAAATAAGAAAATAATTATTAAAAGAAAAAGATTGAGGTTGTTTATTTTCACTATTTATTAATTGTATTGTTTATTTGAATGGTTAGCAAAACATTGGATAATTGCCAATCAATTCAAACTTTATAAAATGGTAAATAATAATGTTTTCCTCATAGTTGGTTCACATATTTTAATAATTTAGTAAATATTTATAAATTTATGAATAAAAATTTGTTTTCATATTTATTTCATTTTAAATTGATAAATGATAAATATTTCATTGCATTGTATTAGTTTTTAGAATCTTATAAATATAAAATTATTCTTGTAAATAAGCAATCTAATAAATAAATAATTTTCAATATTTTTGTTGTAAATTCTCAAGAATAAAGAAAATGTATAAATTCATTTTCATATGATTAGGTTTTATTACAATTCCAATCAACCCTTTTTAAAACAATAAACATTAGTGGTGGGGGTGAAAGTAATTAAAATAATAGCAATTTCAAGAAAAAAAACATCCTTTTGACACACTATTTTTTGTGGGTATGAAGGTGAAAAAAATTCCTCTTGAGTATAAAATTAAGGAACTCTATGCCAAAGGTCAAACTAAATAATGTAAATATATTCCCATCACAATGTTGGAATATAAAGCATCATTGAGAAGTTGAAACAAGAAAATGCTTGAGAATAATAAAGTATTGCAAGATGCATGAAAATTCTTGATGTCTTTGAGTCTGTTCACATGCTTATGCACTGAGGTGTCTGGAATCTGACCCAACTGTAATATCATTTCTTACTCCTTCTTGGGATTACTGCTTCGGATTACTTTATGGAAGTTAGAGTTTTATGTTGGTGTGTGTTTGTATGTAAACAATAAAGAAGAAGAAATATACAAAAACTTGGGTTTCTATCAAGGACTGTTCATTCTCTTTTTTATATAAACTGTTGTGAAGCAAAGTTCTCAATGTCTCTTGGCTATGTCCATTTTTATTTTTTAGTCCAAAGGCTAGGGTAAGTAAGAGTAAGCATTGTTATAATGGTTGAACTCATCAACCTTGTGCAGAGTTGAAATGATCAAAGAGAATGCTTGACTTACTTTATTTCGTGGATGGATTATTTTAGAAAACACTTGCAAATGTCATGTGTTGAAAAGTGAAAAGTGAGTAAGGAAACTAATATTCCCAGTGAGAACATAATTACTATATAGTTCTAAACCTCAGAGCAAAAGGAGAAAGAGAGTGAGGTAGGAAATGTTTACCTTTTTATAGACTTCAATAGTGCCACCTAATGACATTTGACAAAACTAAGTGGGGAAATCATTTCCGGTTCCTTTACTCTTAGCATCATGGGAAAATGTATTTCTTTTTCTTTTCTTTTTTTTTCACTATTCATTATTATTATTTTGTTTATTGATTTTATTTCCTTTTCCCACAACTGACATTTACTTGAAATTGCAGACTTCAGTCTCTTCAACATAAGAAATATCAATATTTATTGATTATTAAAATCAAAATTCAGAAGAATTTATTGGATCAAACTAAATAAAGAAATACTGAAATATTTCTGCTCAAGCTAAAAAGTTTGCATTCAAGGTCATAGCCCCAAAAGTTTGGATAACATTAGTCTACAAGACAAATTTGCTAACCATAGATCTGTTTTATATGCCCTTGTATATCTGACATAAATTCATGTACCATTCTGTACCATGACACCCTTTGTGAGTCAATCAAGTTAGGTATCAGGAAAATAAATTGTTTGGAATATTTGAATTTATTTTTACTCTTGGATTATTAGACAAAGTCTGATTTTTACATTTGACCTCTCTTCAAGCATAACGATTTGATTTCTAGAAATGACACATGTAATTTTTCAAGTTTTAACAAATTATTGTACTCAGCAAATTTTATCTGCCATTTCAAGGTTAAATCCTTGAATTGACAAAATCTTTAGCTCTTTAAGCTGAAGAGCATTTTTATGCTCAAATCAAAATGAATAATTAATTGGGTTCTAATTGTTGTGATATAGTGAAAATTTAAATGATGCCCCTGCACTCACCATTAATTTGCATCTTCTAGATTCTAGGTTAAAAGAAATTCGTCTCAAATAGAAAAGAGCAGGTCAAGGGAGCAACTGATTTTATTATCTTGTCTCATAACTCTTCCAAGACTGAATTAAATTTAACATTGAATGTAAATAATTGGGATGAATGTTATAACTGCCAACATAATTTTTATGATTTATCCATTTATGTCTATCTTTGATATAAAAGTTTATTAAGAATTTGAATTTTCAATATTAGAGTCTATTTTCTGAAGTTAAACTTTGCTCACATTACTATCCTGGAAGTTAACAGGTTGCAGAGTCATGTGTTTATGTGTATTCTAGATGAAGGTGCATGTATAATATGTAAACAAAGAAGATAGAAGCATACAAAAACTTTTCTTTTTTAGGTTCAGAGTTATAAGTTATGGGAAGTAAGGATAAGATTGGGTAAAAATGGTTGAGCTCAAGTCAGCCTTGCACTGAGTTGGAATGACCAAATCACTTACTTCATGAGTAGTGGTGCAGAAGCACATCCAAATGAAATCATTGGAAAGTGGAAAAGAGTTCAGCTGTTATTAGATTGGGGAAACTAACATTTCCCAGTGGGAATATAATTACCATGTGGTTCACATCTTGAAGCAAAGAGGAGAAAGTGAGTAAATGTTTGCCTTTTTGTAGGCTTCAACAGTGCCACCTAATGACATTTTTTGAAGACAAGTGGGATAATTATATTTCCAGTTCCTTTACTCTTAGCATCATGGGAAAATGTATTTCTTTTTCTTTTTTTATTATTCATTATTATTGTTTTATTTATCGATTTTATTTAATTTTCCCCACACCATCTCCCAGGCAGTAATAACTATGAAAAATTGCTAAACCTCAACAGGGATAATATTCCATGAAATTTTTTGTTTTTAATCATTTCATCCCAAGCAAGGTGATAATACGACTAAGACACAAGGGATTACTGAGAGTGAAAGAGAATGAGGAGACTTCTTCTGGCTATACCAATGTGACAGTTCAGATCATAACCGACACCTCTTTGTATCTGCTTGTAATGAGCGTAAGCATGTCCTCGATGCCAAGTCACTATTCACTGATAGAATGAAACACCATATAATCTCTCATAAGTTTGGTTCTACAGATTATTGGTGGCTCTGTAAGTGTGTGTTGAACCAGAGTAAATCATCAAACCCTCTTCTCTTCAATCAGTTTGAAGTAGTGCCATCTTTGGATTTATAACAATTCATCATTTAATGCTATCAAGATAGGTTTAATAAAATGTTTATTAGATATTATAATCTGAAGTCTAAATGATATATTGCTCATATTGTTTCTGAAAACTTTAACTCTTCTAGAAAGTTTTTATAACATTTTTATTTGTAATAGCATTTTAGTGTTTGATATTCCTTGCATCTGTCAATGATCCTCTTTGATGAGTAAAAATACTTCAGAGGATTTAATTTTTTAAAGAAATTTTCAACATGTCTCTGATACTTTGTGTTCTATTTATATTTTGTCCTACAAAAATTTATCAAATCTTTAGCATTTGGATTGCAATGTCGATAGATCATTTATATCACCATAGCTTCATGGTAAATTCCTGCCTACCACATTTAGATGGTTATGAGTTCAAAACCCATTTCTTTAATATTCAGATTATTTAAATCAGATAATAGTGAAATACTTTTATAACTTTCAGTAAGTGATGCTTATAAACATTGAAATATTAACAAAAATGTCTCTGTCATGAGTATGATGATAAACTACATCTGGCAGCAAGGCTTCTGATCGGGAGGTTTGAGGAACGTGGAACCACCTCTTAATTACTGTTGTTCCCAGGTCCACCCTGACCAAAGGTGTTAAGACTTGTTAGGGTCCCAGCTATGGACAAATAGTTAACCACCAAACTGGAGTCAAAACACTATGAAAGTATAGAAATAGTTTTTTATAGTAAAAATATCAGCAATACATTTTTTGGAAAAACTATTTCCAGCAATACATTTGACTCTTGGACCAAAACCCTCTTTACAAAAATAAGCCAACAAAACCTGATCTAAAAACTGATTTCTTACAAAGAATACATATTCTATTCATATGAACCTATCCTAAAAATCTTGTCGGCATTAAATAACCCATTGAGGTTGATATGCCATAAAACAAAATAAACCAAACCAAACTGATTTCTTACAAAGAATACATATTCTATCATACTAAAAATCTTGTCAGCATTAAATAAACCATTGAGTTTGATTTGTCGTAAAAGAAAAAAACTAAACCAAACATTTTTCACTACGTTTGTTTACTAATTTAATATAGTTTGACAAGTTTTAACATTAAAAGTAGCAAGATCAAATCATTCACAAGAAATAAATTTGTAACTTATATTGAACAATTGTATCTGAGGAATGCTTTAAGTACCAACACAGATATATAACTATATTATTATGTTATGAAGATTCCAATGATGATATTTGTTCATCTTTTCTTCAATCTTGTTTTTCTTTGGATTAATGATGCTTAAAATTTGTTGTGGAGATAAACACACCTCTCTAGAAGAGGAGTTGGACTTGTCCAAATACATAAATATGGACACGAAGAATCATCATTAGAAGGAGTAAACAAAGAGAGAGTTAAAAGTCTAGCTTATCTGCTTACTATGTATTTCAGTAAGACGACATTGACTCCAAGCTACTTGATTGTGTTATATTCATTCAATGCAATGAAGACAGAACAGTGGAGATGAAAATTTGAATCCATACAAAAAAAATTTTATTTCCTCTTGCTTAGCATGAATAGCTGGTAAAATTCAAAATTCACGCAAAAAAGTTTTTGTGGAGTTCATCTATATTCATAGTGCGATGTGAAAGTCGATAAACTTCAAGGCTGTATGATGTGGGGCTATTAGGAAAAAAACAAAAACTTTTTCTTCCTAGTTAAGGACTACTTGTATGAACAAAATACGCGATGGAAGAATTGAAGATAATTATTCATCAACAGTAATAATTCCAGAAGGCATTATTACAACAAATGCAATGGGAATGGATTGAATATGAAGAACAGATAAAAGAAATCCTTTGAAAGCAAGGAACAGACAATGCTTCAATTTCATTTTTGCCAGACTCAGTCACTAACTCAATTAGTGAATGTAATTACATCCTAGGAGAAAGCATTACATTTCTCTTGTACTTCAGAAGGTACAAGGCCATCTTCAGAGAAGAATGTCAAGGATGGTCAGATGAAAAGAAAGTACACCTTGTGTTATTAAAATTGTGCCCCACTGAACATGAAAAATATCTGAATTTCATTTTGCCAAACACTTAAAAAAAAGTGTCATTTAACAAAACATTGTTGATATTATCAAAAACCTTTGGTGAAAAGAATTCAGTTTTATATACATTGGCAGTGCATGAACCTTACTCATGATGAAAGTGAACATTTTGTCACCTATGCTGATAAAGTCAACTGTGAGTGTGAGAAACTGGATGAATTATCCCCAAACAGATTTAAATGTATAATTTTCATGAAAGGTCTGACATCAAGCAATGATGTGGTAATACACTCTCAAATACTTACAAAACTTGAACAGGATTCAAAGTTAACAATACAAGAGTGCTAAAAAATTGTCAATTTAAGGTACGATACAGCAAAAATCAAGCAAAATGGCACAACAGAAGTACAAATTGTTTGAAAAAAGACAGTAGTACTAAAAGAAAAAAATCAGAATAAAAATACTGAAAAACTTAACTTATACTATAGCTGTTGTATGCTTCATTTCAGAAAGGACTCTCAATTTAAAACCAAAAAATATTTTAATTATGGAAAAACAGGTCACAAACAAAACTACTGCAAGTCAAAAAGCAAAAGAAATACACAAATTAACTTGCTTAAAGTAGTGCTACCAGCAAAAAAAATTGGAAAGTTCAAATAATAGAAAATTTGAGACAGTAAAATGAATAACGCTAGGGTGAGATTTCATTTGGCCACTGCTAGCGATATTGCAATTATTGATGAACAAATTCATAACAGAATTGGCAAGCATAACTTGAGAAAAACTGACAAAATTGCAAGAGGAATAATAGGCAAGAAATTAATTTTTCTTGGAAAATTACATGTAACAGCGCTTGTGGGTAAAACTAGAAAAGCAGATGTTTACGTATTAAAAATTCCAACTCGAATTTACTAGGTGTCGATTAGGTAGAATTATTTGAACTATGGAATTGTCCAATTAATTCATTCTGTGAAAAAAATGAATTATTCATCAGATGAAAAGATTACAGCTAAAGAAACACTGAGTAAACTGAAAAAAAAATTCACAAATATTTTTTCAGAGGAGTTGGGAAAATGTACAAAGTCAAAGGTATTTTTTAAAATAAAAGAAAATGTGGTACCAATGTTTAAAAGAAATATACACTCTGCTGCAGTGGGGTCTATTTACACCAAACTGGACAGGTTAGAAAACTGTAGAGTTATTGAAAAAATAGTTTATATTAGAAAGAAAAATAAGATTCATTTATACACAGATTTTTCAACTGGATTGAATGACTGCCTCCTACCACATGCTTATCCCCTAACAACCACAGAGAATATATTTGTCAATTTAAATGGTGGTAAATTTTTTTCCAGAATGAAATCAAAATGGATGAGGAATGTCAGAAGTTTTGGACTATTAATATGCATAAAGGACTCTACAAGTTTAAAAAATTACCCTTTGGTGTAAAAGTAGCCCCATGTATTTTCCAGCAAATAATGGATATGATGTTGGCTGGACTAGACAGTTTTGTCACTTACATAGATGACATACCTATTAAGAGTGCTATGAAAAACTGATTCAGGAAGTATTTCAGCAACTACATGATTTCGGTTTCAAAATCAGTGAACAGAAATGTGAATTATTTCTGGACAAGATTAAATATTTAGGTCAGATAATTGATGAAAAAGGAACCCTACAATCATTTCTTGGATTAGCGAATTATTATAATATTTATGTGCTAGAGATGTACAAATTGTGAACACCTCTAAATAATTTACTTAAAAAGAGTACAAAATGGAAATGGTTGGCAGACTATGAAAAGGCTTTCGAAGGAATTAAAAAATTACTAACTTCAGAGTTATCACTGACACATTACGACCCACACCAACAGATAATAGTAGGGTTGGACACGAGCAAATACAGCATAGGAGTGGTAATAGACATAAATTCAAAGATGGTATAGTGAAAGCAGTTGCTCACACTTCAAGAAGTTTGACATATACGGCAAAATGCTGCAGTCAAGTTGAAAAGGAAGCACTTGCTATAATTTTCGCTGTAAAGAATTTTCACAAGATGATATTAGGAAAAAAATTCATACTGTAAAAACTGATCATCGTCCATTATTAAGTATATTTGGTTCTAAGAAAGGGATTCCCACAAATACTGCAAACAGACTATAGTGTTGGGCTACAATTTTGTTGAACTACGATTTTAAGATGAAATTTCTATGACCAAAGAAATTGGGACATGCAGATGATTTATGCAGATTGATATCAAATTGTAAAGAAGATTTTGAAGATACTGTGATTGCTTCAGTGAATCCAAAAGCAAAATTAAAAGCCTGGTGTATAAGATTATTAAAGAATTGCTGGTCCCAATAGACGATATCAAAATTCATTCTAAAACAGATATGTTTATTCAAAAAACTATGAATGTCATTAATGGAGTGAAACTAAAATTAAACCTGGTAACAATAATAGAGAATATTCTATTTGTGATGGATTACTTTTGTACACAGATAGAGTTGTATCACTGCAAAAAATGATTTTAAAACAATTCCATGAAGAATATTCAGGAATAGGATAAAGTTCTTGATGAGAAGCTATGTCTATTGGCCAATGTTGGACAATCCAAATTTACAGTTAGTAAAGTGAAATATAATGGTTGTAATTCAGCAGCAAAATCACCACCTATAAGTAATCAGGCAAGTCTATATATGGAAATTGCTGGACCACTAAATGGTTCATACTCTTTAATTGTGGTTGACAGTTTTACAAAATGGCCCGAGATATTGAAGTGTAAATGACCTACTACTGAGTGCAATAACAATTAAATTCATGCACAAACTTTTTGAAAGATTTGAAGTACTTAGGTACGTCGATGAGATCACTAAAAAAAGAGCATAGCATGATGAAAAAGATGCCAGATGTGACGAAAACAAAATTTTATTGTCTAAATTTTTATGTTATTATTAAGATGAAAGAACAAAGTATTTTTTAATTATTTTAAAATATTTTTCCTTCTTTTTAGAACATTGTAACTCTTGATTAAAAAACCTTGTTTCTCTTTGTATCAGCAGAACTACTAAATAACAAAATTTTAGCACGTTTTTTTTTTTGTATGACAGACATTAAATTGAAAAATCTTGCAAAAATAAAAATAATTGTCGGATTTTAATGAAACTTTCAGAATCTATTTACAAATAACGGAAATTATTATAAATATGTTTTCCTTTTTTAAAGTCATGGCAAAAATAGTTTTATATTTGTTACCCCCCCCCCAAGTAATTTTATGAAAACTCTAGAAATTCATTACCGTACAATTTAGTGATTATATTAGTTAAAAGCACAAGGCTTTGAGGAAAGCAAATCATGTTTTTTTTTTTTTAATCAGACCACCTCTATCTGAAAATCATCTTTGAATTGTAACACAGAAAACTCAATAAAACAAAGATATTATTTAATTTCAAATGCTTTTGTTACTTTTAATTATTTTTATGAATATGGATAATATTTGATGAAAAATGAATTTTTAAAACAATTATTTGTTATTTCTTAAATTATTTTATTATTTTTACATTAAAGTTGTTAAATATTCTAAAATTAGTGAAAATGGTGTACAGTTTTAGTCAATGGTGTTAGTAGATCTATCTTTCTTTACAGATTATAATTGAGACCAAAAGCAACATGAAAACAATAAAACGTCACGTTATTTGAGTTACTAAATGTTGTTCCCCACTGTTACGGCCTTTATTTTTGTGAATTGTTCGTGCAAAATATGCATGGAAAGTTAATTTGATTTTTCATTTTCAACTGAGAGGGGTACCTACAAGTATTAATGAAATTTATATGATCTTATTTTTATATTATCTCAGTTATAACCTTTATCCATAAACAAAATATCAAAATTAATAATAAAATGAATGGAAATACAAATAACACAGTAAGAAATAATAATATACATAAAATTATAGTATTTTATATACACTTCTGATAAAATTTCATAAGAAAGGTAGCTATAAATTAATTAGATACTTTTGTTATGAAATTTTATCTCACTCTCAACAATCTTATTTTAATATTTTTATGATATATTTTTCATAAAGCATCGTAAATGTAGGTGAAAGCTTAGTGCAAAAAAAGAAAAAATAGAGTGCTGAAAGATTTTCTTAAGTTAAAAAGAATGAGGTAAATAATTGGTTCACTTAAATCTAAATAATTATGTAATCTTCTTCCCTTCTCTAAGATAACTTTCCCTCATGTAAGCTATCAATATGTGATGAAATCATCACTCGTCACTTGTCAATTGACACTAAATGTTAAGACCTGCTTAATCTTATTCTTAAACTATATTTTTTGGTGCAGAAAGTAAATAATGTTTGTTTCAAAATGTTTTAAATAAACTTTATAATTTCTAATTTTCTTAAAATAAATTTTGAAAAACTTATAATTGATTTTTAAAAGAATTTTAAATTGAGAATTTCATTTTTGTTTACAAAATGGGAAAAATGGTTGACATGATCGATTTTCTGTCAATTTCAGACATGCTAGGAATAATTAAAAAATGTAAAACAATACCAAAAAAAATACTTTGGTCTTTCCTCTTGATAATAATATAAACATTTACAGTGGGGAAAATAAGTATTTCATTCAATGCTGATTTTCTGAGTTTGCCACCTTACAAAAATAGGAATGGTCTATAATTTTCAGGGTAGTTGTCTTGAAAGTGAGAGATAGAATATAAAAAAATTCTATTTCCTATTTTTGTAAGGTGGCAAACTCAGAAAATCAGCAGTGAATGAAATACTTAATTTCCCCACTGTAGACAGTAAAAAAATATTTTAATCAAGTTTAAGGTCCTCTTTCATCATGCTATGCTCTTTTTTAGCAAATTTTTTAGAGGTACCTAAGAGTACCTGCCAGTGTGGTATCCGATAATAGAAATCAATTTACTTCTATTGTTTAAAAATTTCTGCAAAGGCTATACAATTGAAAATCTGACAATGTCAATTTATCATCCAAAGTCAAATGGTCAAGTGAAATGGTCTGTTGACACCTTCAAAAGAGCATTAAGAAAAGATAAAGGCTTAGAAGCTGAAGAAATGACACTACAAAAATTTTTGAGTGTGCATTGAATAATGTCAAATGCAAACATCACCGCGAAATTGTCACCTGCAAAGCTGATATTTGCTAGAAAAGTTACATCTATTTTGACATGAATATGAAGAAAATTATATAATCCACATTCTAAATTATCCTTAAAAACCTCAAATTTCAGACTATACATTAAAATTCTTTTAACATTAAAACAGTCTGCATCTCTTTTTCAATGCAAGCAAACTAAAACTGACAGACATCAAAGAAAGACAATCAAAGACTTTATGATACTTTTGAGGTACCTATTCCTAAAACTGAAATTACAGTACAACATCAGGGTAAGTGAAAATGTAATCTGACTGAAACATTGGAAGTGAACCCATGTTAGAAAAAGTATCAACTAAGGAAAATGCATATCTAAAAAGTGGGTGTTGTGGAGATGAAAGCACCTCTCCAGAATATGACTTGAACTCATCCAAATGCATAAATATGGATGCTGAGAATCAGCAGAACGAGTAAACAAGTCAAGAGTTAGACATCTATCTTGCTTATCGGCTTACTACATTTTTTAGCAAGACTACATCAACTCCAAGCGACATACTACTTCTTGATTGTGTTATCTTCATTCAATGCAATGAAGACATCAGTCTGATGAATTCCTAAAGGATGGAACATGTCACAAAAACTTTTTTCCACTTTGTCATACATTTTTCTCCTAATATTGTTCTTGATATATACAAATTTATATTGTTATCTCATATATATATATATATGTATATATATATATATATATATATATATATATTTTTTTTTGTCATCCACAGACAGACTGTTTCACTGTTTCACAGCTTATCAGTGTGGCTAGACGTCCGGTTGCCTCTAGCTAGGATCGAAACCCGACTGAATTGGCGTCAGTCGGAACTTCTACCACTAAGCCGTCGGCGCATGGCAGGGAAGAAAGTGAATTTTAGTGTGTTTATTTTTAGATTTAGATAAACACACAGTGACTGACAGTGACTCAATTCTGCCGAAGAGTCGTGCAATATTAGCTTAAATAGTCACTGTTTACAAACTCACACCTCAAACCAAAGAGCTCAACCGAAATTAATTTTTCAGGTATATATATATGAGATAACAATATAAATAGATATATATATGTATATATATATATAATTTATTTTAGGATATTAAAACAAAAACATGTTAAAAATCGCTACTCAATTACAATTATATTTCAACACTACAAATGTATCTCCTCAGACGATGGTAAATTACTGGTGAATGAATGATTATTTTAATTTCAAAATGCAGATTACTTCCTCTGTTTTCTTGAAAAAAAAGCAGAATTAAAAATAGGCTTGTGGGTTTTATTGTGATTAACCAATTGAATGTGACCTATGCTAAATTCAAACTCACCGAAAATTTCTTTTTATTACATAGGTCATGACATGAAGTTGCCTGCATATAAATCCTAGACAATTTAATTATGGACAGATACAAATGGTTACATTATTTCGTAAGATGTATAGAAGCCTGGCGTTCAACTTTCCTAAGAAGTAAAAGTGAAAGTGGTGGGGAGGTAATTTAACATAATGCTAACTAGTTATATGCTCAGTCAGCTACCTACATAAAATTTTGCAGTTGATAAATAAAATGCATCTTTAAGAAACAGGTAAATAACTTAAATGTTTGAAAAAAAACAGATCACAGATACAAAACTGACAAATTAATATGCAACCATTAAGTAAAGAGCATCCATACTTATATATGTTAATAATACTAACTAATCAATACAAGATATTAATAATACTAACTAAACACCTGTACATCCATATAAGATGTTAATAATACTAACAAAACAACAGTACAGAACTATATTAAATCAAAATGAATCTTACAAATAGAATAGAAATCCATATAAGGTGTACCACAGTTATCTACTGATTATTACTATAAGAAAAAGTATTATCAAATTTAAAGTTTAAACATATTGTAAGGTAAAAGTTAGACTATGCCTACAATTTACAATCAATTCACTTCTTTGGTTTAATAACGCATTTTTATCAGAAAACCTGATAATTTCTAATTTTTCATGTAAGCATAGAAAAAAGGGTTCATTTAAAGAGCTACATGTTTTAGCTTTTTTAAAATTTTCCATTTTACCTTAGGAGTTTTATTAGCTTCTTTTAAATTCCAAAAATATTTAGAAAGAGATGTACTATTGGTGAAGGTAAAGATATGTTGGTACCACCTAGTCTTAAAAGAATTCTTAGTACTACCAATATCAAATTTTTTTCTACCTTTTACCTTACAATATGACCTAAACCCCATTGAAAACTGGAGTTTAGGTCAGGATTGGTATTTGAAGAAAAAAGTAAGAGAAAGAAGTCCTTCAATTTGGAGGAACTAGAAACTATTGCCAGGGTAGAATGGAGCAAAATACCTATCAGTGTGTTTAGTGTGTAAGGGACAACGGAAAATAATTAAAGGCAATAATCAAGAATAAGGTTACATAATTGATTATTGAGGCAAGAGTGTCAATAATTTAGTCCTATGTTTAGTGTTTTTTGTATTATTGTTTGACATTGAAATAAAAATGTTGTTGTGGGCATCACTGCACATTCTTTCAAATCCATTATTTCATAATTTGTGAAAAAATGAACATGAAGTTGCCATGAAAATTTTAGGTATTACAGCTTTATTTGTAATTATGGACAGGGGTGAATAATTCTGTCCAGAACTGTATATCATGAGTTTAAAAGTGCAATACTAGATTGACGACGCAATCTCAATTTTACAGTTAAAATGGCTAGATTTAACTGTAAGTTCTATGCTAAAAACTTTTTCTCATGCACATTTTATTTGTGGAACTCTCTTCTGGCTTCTTGTTTTCCAATCAACTTTGATCTTCAAAAATTTGTGCTCCAAGTTGAACTAGAGAGTTAAATGGAGTCATGAACTGGAATTGGAATCAGTTATGGTACATACCTTTAGACCTTCATAAAGATTCAGGATGTGGAATTAGTAAATACTAAACATTTCAAATAGCTCCATGTATGGATCAGTTATAATAAATTAAGTATAGAAGATAAGCAAATTGAACATAGAATAGATTGTGCTAGGGGCAGTTTTCTCCAACATTGCAAACTGCTGTAAAACCCAAACATTAACCTAAAAATTAAAGTCATGTTCTTAAATATCCTTGTTAGATCAAGACTTTCATATAGATGTTCTGTATCTGTTAAACATAGGGCTCCAAAAATGTAGATTCACCACTGATTTCACTCTATCTTTGTCACATTCTCTGTTAAAACCTTTCCCAGATAGTTAAATTTCTCTACTTGTTTGACCTTGACATCTTTAATTCATATCTTGGATTTGGAGCCATTCCTCTTGCTAATGACTATAAATTCTGTCTTCTTAGAAGTGATAGTTAGTCCTTTCTTCTGGCTTTCCTTTACTATTTTGTCTAGGAGTTACAAATTTGTGAGATGAAACTTTTAAAGATTGCATTGTGGTAAGTAGTGATTATTCAGCTTTGCATAATACAGTTAAAGTATATTGCATGCCCAATGAGAATTAAACCCAATCCATTAGACACTTGCTCACAGGTGTCACAACTTAATGCAAAACAATCAGTCAAAATTCAAAAAGATGCTAATTCCTACACATCAACATTTGCATATTCATGTTGAAATCATTTCATTTGACCTATGACCTGCCATCAACAATTTTAACAAGTTTTGACAACTTGGCCTGCTTTCACTCCCTCCCCCACCATCTCACACATTATGAACATCCTTTGTACTGATTAACTGGCTGAAAGGTGTTAAAAACTTGGCTTCAGTAGCTATGTTTACAAAGATTCATTCCATCTTAGCCAATGAACTTGACCCAGCCATCTTGCCAAATTGCTTGTAGTTAGTACCATTAATGACAAGAATCTCTTTTCTTTATCTTCCTTTCAATGGATTTTGATTATTCAATGCAAAATTATTTATATTTGTTGAATGTCTGCAACAAGTGACTTGGGTTGGCCTCAATTAGCCTGCAGCTAATGAAGAGAGCTGATTTAGATAATATATATATATATATATACACACACATATATATAAGAGGATACGGAAAAGTTCTCAGCCAGATCAAGAAAAGATTCAGCCAAAAATCTCAGATTTGATCATTTGGTTATTTGATTGTATTTTTAGGGAGCGGGGCAAAATGTATACATTCAGATATGCATCAGTGTATATTATCAATAGCCCATTATATATAAGATTGATAATATTAATTTGTTAATTTTAAACAAATCTATGCATTCTAAAATGGGCAGGATTATTTATGTATGGATTAGCTCTTCTACGTCAGATCACAGTATCTCTGCATTCTACCTCGGATTATTGTAGTATCTGAGCATGTTTTCAAAAGTGTTACATGCAAGAATACATACATACATATATACATATATTAAGAAGACATGAATTTTAACATATAGTTTTTTTTATATATTGAAGTGATATAAAACTGTGTTTACCTAATTCTAGTGCTCACTCTATTTAAGTGTGTGTAAAAAAAATCACATAAAAATTCAGTTTGACTGATGTAAATGATATCACCTTTAAATTACTTGAAATTGGTTTCAGCAAAAGAAGGAAAAGCAGTTTCATATCACTTTAAGATATAAAAAGCCACAAGTAAAAATTCATGTCTTCTTAATTATAAAAGTGAACATCCCCACAGATATAAAAAATAGGTGTTATAAAAAGCAAGCATATATACAAGTATATATACATACATACATACATACATATATATATATATATATATATATATATATATATATATATATATATATATATATATATATATTAGGGTATTTGGAAAGTAATTATGTATTTCCTGACTATGTATAATGAGTAAACCAAAAAAAGATTGAACCAAGTTTGTATAGTAGGAAATTGCATTTAGAATTAATTTATCATCTTTTCTATTTGACAGTGTGTTATTCATAGTTCATTTCAGAGTTTAATTAGGAAAACTTGCAAAAAGTGAATCCATATAAGCTTTTGCTTAAGAACCAAACTTATTTCCTGTTTCGGATTGGGTTTCTGGTTCCTTAAAAAGTCTATTTCAACTCTATTTTTCTAACATCTCTGCCTAAACTTTGAAATTTTATTTATTATTTATTTTTTGTTCTTTAATTTTATTTTTTCCTCCACAGATGTAGATAGGTTTGCCAATCATCTGGTTCATGCTACTCCCTGATCTTTTGAACGGCAGTGGATGTTCATCCCTTGTATCTTGTTCAATATTGGGTTTCCAGTTTCTTCTAAAGTTTTCTCATTCTCTTTCATTTCCATTAACCCTTGTGTCTTAGGGGTCTTATTGCTTTGATTGAGATGAATTGATTAAAAATAAGTATATATATAGGTATTAATTCTATTTATTAAAAATAAGTATATATATATATATACATATATAATGTTCTATCAATCCTTGTTTTTGCTTTAAATTATCTGATTTGATAAATAAAAAGATTTTCTTTATTAATTTTTAGGTGTTATTCTTCAACAGCCACCTACAAATTTTCATTTTTTTGATCACTAGAAGATTTCATAAGTCACAGAACATTCAGAAACATCTTTCAAATATTCTTTGTGTATGGAGAAAATCAGATTTCTTTAAGTGTAGAATTGAAAATTTGCCTTCTCATTGACCTGCAGTCATTGAAAATTAAGGTGATGACATTTTTTATAAATAATATTTAAATTTAACTTAAATTTGTTTTTATACCTTTTCTATAATTACTTATATAATTACTTTCCGAACAACCTAATATATATAGTTTTGTTAAAGACAACATAAAATGTTATGTCATTTATATTTTCTTTATTCAACTTTTCTAGTTGATGGATTAGTTTCAGTATCTTGGTGTTTTTGATTGATTGTATTGTGTTGTTCTATGACATATGATCAGAAGTCAACTTTTTACAATTCCTGAAATTTCGCCAAAAGTCAAATTCTCCAATAGTTTGGAGTATGCTATAACAGAAATTTTCATTATAGTTTCACAAACTGCCAATGCTAGAAACAAGTCAGTTATTTTATTTTCTCCCCCTCTTTGACTTTCAATTTTTTAACCTTAACCAAGACTACAAAACACTGGATCCAAGTCTCAACAAATTATTGTTCATCCAAGCAACTTAAACATCCTATTAGCAATGCCATAAATTGATTTGTTTTTCACAGCATATTAACCTTTTGCAGGTTATTTAAGGCCAGAAAATATTTTTAGATTATAAGACTTTTTGGTAGATAATAATTTACTGATACAAGACCTACTAATTAATCCATAGCTAAGAGGGAGAAGAGATGGATTCATACTTTTTCTAATGGGATTTGTGCATAAGTGAATATAACAAAACCAACAGGAGTTGGAACTTAGTTCTCCAGTTTCCAATTCTCAGCTGTTATCCATTACACCACCCATACATCCAAGCTTACAGTAACTGGTATTCCAAAGAAGTCAACCATCTAGGGACTGACCAGACTCAACATTCACTGTTTTTATCTAGAGCATGATGAACTCTTTCTGCAAATATCCTCAGTACATCAGCAATTGACCTGGAGAACTGAAAGCCATATTGCTTGTCTGAGAAAAGGCCTTGTGATGAGAGATGATGAACCAATTCAACATTGATCAGAACTTCTAGGAATTTCCCAAAGAAGTAAAAGGCTAATAGGCTGATAGGTGGAAGAGTTGGATGGCTCACCAGAGTTCTTAAAAACTGCAACAACAGACGATGACTTCCAGCAGACAGGAAAACAGGAGGCAGCAAGACATTTGTTATTAATCTTAGAGAGATATAGGGGCCAGTTTGGGAGCATACTTCTTAATGACTATTGCAGGGATATCATTGGGTCCACATGCTTTGTGGATATCTAGGTTAGAGATGATATCAGAAGCCAAAGAAAGGGTTATATGCATATCACTCAACAGAGTCTAGGCCCTAGGAGGGAAGTTAAGCAGATAATTAAATAAAAAGAGGTTTTACTTTTTGAGTTACCTTTATCTGTTGTAGCCCATCAAGAGTATTAATAATTATGTGCATTTATGTTATATTTCTCCTTAGGCTGAGAGTGTCATGTCCAGTTGGCATTCCCACATTTTATAAAAACAACCAGAATAAAAAGCTTAACCAACAATTGTTGTAAAACTGATTCTGGATATAAAAAGGCCTCAACAGATAAAAAAATATAGTTCTGCAGCCCAGATGACTAGGATCAAAGTGTATCTGTTCCAGTAGCCAACAACCGACTCACAAGTCCAGCAGCAACAGTTCCAGCCAGCCATTATCATCTGCAGTTCCAGCTTGGTATCAGTCACCACTCCAGCCATCTCCAATAGGCCTCCAGTTCCAGCAGGCCTCCAGCCCCAGGCATACTTGCCAGCAGCAATGATATGCAAAAAAACTGTCCTTTTTCAGGACAATGCTCTTCTCAACCTCTACATCAGCATGCAAAGATATTTTTTGCCTAGTGCACTGTAACTTTATTTTTTTCAATGTTTTTTATTTAACAAAAATAAACTTGGCAATCTATTTTTACTCAAGTTTTCATTTTGTTTATTGTTGTCTACTGTCATTCAATATCTGTTTGCAGGCCAATATACCACCTGCAACAAGAGAGCTAAATTCTGTGAGATTGTGTTGTACCTGCTGTCACTCTAGTGAGCATTCATTGTTGATCAGTAAGATGCCTTTGTCCTACTATAGAATAAACATGGCACATCTGCACTCAGTTTATATAAAAGTAGAGCAAATGATGATCTGTTTTTATGAGATTAATTTCTACCAGGAGCTAAGAAGGGATTTCAATACAATAAGGGAGTGGTGTTTTATCATGGCAGAATGTGTATGAATTGATTATGAAGTTAAAAAATGAGCAGACACCAATTAATCAAGTAAAGGAGCAACATGGCCACCAATATCCGCAACTGATGCAATTAAGCAACTCTGCCTGATGATTCTGATGAACCAGCAAATTAGTATTGATGATGTGGCAAATCAAACACGTACTATCCGTGCTTTTGCATATGAAATCATCCAAACCAGATTGGACTTTTAAAAAGTTTATGCAAGATGGGTTCATCAATAACTCAGAAACAAAAACACAATCTGCCAATTCTTACTGGACCACTATAATAAGGAAGACCAAGTTTTTCAAGAAATCTTTGTCTTGTTATTATCGTGATAATGCTTAATTGTTATTATAGTGATGATACTTAAGTGCATCAGTCACAGATTTTGGTTTGTGCCAAGTTTGATCTTTAAAAATTTAAATGTAGTGTCAATCATGATATTCTTTATTCTTAGCTCCTGCTCTTTTATTGTCCTCTCTCCTTAATAATGCTTTCCTCTTCTCTTATTCTCTCTCCTTAATAATGCTTTCCTCTTCTCTTATTCTCTCTCCTTAATAATGCTTTCCTCTTCTCTTATTCTCTCTCCCTCTGTAACCACTTGTTAATTGCGTGGAGTTAAATGCTTAAAAAAAAAATCATTGTGATGAAACTTTGGTCAATCTCAAGCCAGTTTTGTGCTGAGTTGGAACCTTTCTTTACTAACAGATTTCATCATCTGATGGACTTTATCAAGGCAAATGTAAGGATTTTATTTTGCAAAACATATTTATAAACAGAAATAAAAAAAAATATTAGATTTTCAGAAATTTCTAAGTTTAAGAATACTCAAAAATATTCTTAAGTTTAACTGTGAAAGTCAAGCTCAAACATCGAGGATGGTGAGCGGTGTAATTTAATGTCTAATAAAGTAAATGTTGTTATTGATGTTGTTGAATTTGAAATATAGTTTTAAATTATGCTATATTTATGGGATAAAGTAAAGTGCTCAATATCAGAGATAGAGCATATGTAACTATAAAAGTGAACATTGAAGTCAACACTCAGAGGTGACAGATTGCGTTTAGCATGAAACAGTCTGTCACCTCTAAGTGTTGACTTCAATGTTAACTTATATATATATATATATATACATACGCATATACAGTCAAACAGAATTGTGCATAAATGGATTCAATTTCTACATTACTTTCCTAATTTTTTTATAATTAATTCTGAATTTGATTTAATATGTAAATTGATAATAATATTTATTATTTTATTTCCATAACAAAAATTATAATTTTGCAGTGAATTAATCACAGACTATTCTTATAGGCATTCTGTAAATGATACCTAATTAGCATCGTTAAAGCACAGACTATATAAATGCCCAAGCAGTAAGGGCAGAGCAGCTCTCAGTATGTAGGATAAACAACTACCATTGGACTGATAAAATATGAAGGAAATCCACTTCATAACAAATTCTTATGTTGAAATGCTCAAGATTACTTTAGAAGGCCTATAGAAATTTATTTTACAAATTAAACTGTCATTCATTTTTTTAAATTTGAATGCTAACAAGCACCCAGAAGACTTGAAAAATAAATTGATTGAGACTTATCAATCCAGGGAAGGTTATAAGAAAATTTCAAAGTAGTCTGACATACTCTCCTGTTTCACTATTTTATCCATCATTCATAAACAGAATGAAAATGTCACTGTATCAATACTTGTAACATTAGTACCCCTAAAGATGATTTCAAATCACAAGAGAAGTTTCAGTCAATGTGAAGTCAAGCATAAAAGATATTCAGGCAAGTCTGAAGAATGCTAGAAAAGATGTTCACTTCTCAACAATTTGAAACTCCAATAATTTCACAGTTACATTGTACAAATAAGCCACTCCTACAAAATTTGTTTTTAGCATTCACTAAAAAGTTTTGGAATCTTTTGAATGATTACTGGAATATATATATTTGGCATGACAAAACAAAAAATAATCTTTTATATAAGAAATTTAAGCTGCTTGTGTGTGTATCATCTGCTTTTCTGAGAGAAAGTATACACTGCATTGGGCTCTTGCTTAATTTTTTAATTTAAAAAATAATTTTGGTACATTTTGATTTCTGAAGAAACAGAAGCATTTGTTTTTTCATCCAGAGCCAACAAAAGGTTTTCCTTCAATTTCAGAGCGGTGAATTTGAAGCCTACCTGTAGGTAATAAAAGGGGGCCCAGGTGTTTATTCAAAGGAGCTAACAAACATCTGCTGCTGGATCCCAGGTCACCCTGGTTCAGAAAGAAAAATAATATGGAAGAAATTTGACAACCACAAGATGAGAATTGAATGGAACATCAAAGTCACTCCCACATCAAAGAAGTCTTCACCTGGTGTAATTGTTCTATTTTTTTTACTGTTACCATAAACTTTGCTTCGAAAATTGTACCAATTCTTTGAAAACTATTCAGAGAAGTATTTTCTCCTTTTCTACATTTTATAATATGTAGTTTTCTTATCAGAGCACCTTATGCAGCATTATAATTTTTATTGCGAAGGGGCATATTTCATTTGCATTGATTATTTTACATATACATTATTGATGATCATTTGGCACACAATGCACTTAACTTGTATATTAACAATAAATTTATCGTTTGTTCTTAAATTCGGCTTGTGTCATCTCTCTTTGTTGTGTGCCCATATAAATTAAATGTCACCTCAAACATTTGTTTGAATTATTTTTTCGTAGTTTTTTTTTTTTTTTTAACCAAATGAAAGATTCCTTTATTTACAATGCAACCAGGCAAGGAGTTTTATTAAGAGTACATGGTAGGTGAAGGGATTCTTTTTTCCAGTCATGATAAACAGTTATATGCTCAAAGAGATTCCTTGCCTGGAACATCTATTGAGACTCAAGCTCATATAAGATTCATTACTAAAGATGCCGGAAAAATGGTCAGCTTCTTGTACTGCTTCAGAAAGTATGCCATGCTAATTAAGAGCAAGGTCAGACTAAAAATAAAATATTGCTGCTATATTTCTACTGGAGCTACCCAAGCCTCATTTTTCAGGCTTGACAGAGTTTTAAAGCTTTTGTGTAGCCTTGTGGGTGATGAACTATTTTCCAACCTACAACCCCTTTCCCACAGACGAAACATCACTAGCCTCTCACTACTCTATTGCTATTTTCATTTCAGCTGTTCAGGTGAACTACATTCCTTGGTTTCATCAGTTCAGACCTCACCACAGAGTAGACTTGTTATTTCCTTCATATTTCATTATTGAGGATGAAGTTCCACTCAAACAGCTTCTTCTCCAAAACTGACATCTCAACTTCAACCAACATGACATAGGTTACCTCTGTCTTTTCTACAAATATGTTCATGTCAATTGTGACTTTTAAATGAAAATTAGCATCCAAAATCCTGGCTTTTTGCCTGGGCTTGAATACTGACCACTTGTATCAATCATAAATACGCTACAATGTGGGTCTATTTAATCCGATAATGCTAGTTCCATTTCAACATCATCAAATTGGTACCATTTTAATGTGTTGCTATTTCTGTCAATGCAGGTCATAAGAATTTCTGGCAATGGTTTCAGGTTAGAGATACAAAGTATCATTTAAATGTATAATGTAGATACACTTATACATATGAAGTTTACATTGTATTTAAAAATAATAGACATTACCTGATGTCTACAGTTAATTTTGAAATGCTTAAATTAAATCTTAACTGTTACATCTTATGGGAGGATGTAAATTTAATATTTATTCATCCCTCAAGCAAAACCACTTTATTGCATTTAAAGAGTGGAATAATCATTCCATGATGTTTAAAATTTTTTCAAAATTTAGATCAAATACATGATGTTGTGGTAGGTGAAGGGACACAGATATATATGTGATTAGAAATGGAAATTGTTGGAGTTCAGTAGTAGAATTCTAGGGCTTGAGTGAGTGAGAAAAGAGTCAGTTTGCATTTAGAGTTAGACCTTGAGCTCTGTCAGTGATAATGAAGTATTGATGTGTCATTCACAAAGTGACAAGCAAGAAATAAAAAGCAAGGAACTTTGATACCTTTAAGGACAGAGGAGTGAACAGTGGAGTGAGTAGCAATGGTCAAATTCAAAATAAGTAACAGAACTGTCCAACAATTAAAATCAACAGTTTGCAATAAACAATAACAAGAAAAAGAAAAGAAAAGAACAAGGAAAAAATAATATAAAACAAGCAAACAATATGCAAGGTAAGTCAACAGTAATAAGGCAAAAAGTTCACAAACTAAGAATTGGCATTGACACACAAATGCATGTTCGGACAAGCAAACATAGTGTTCTGATTTCAAGATAAGATAGACCAAGACTGAGTCAGATGAAACCAAGAAGTGGCTTATTTTATTGGTTAATAAAAAATCCCAATATGCATTTGTGTGCTTCTGTCTATAAAATGTGGGGAGGAAAGTATTTTGTAGTCATTCCCCAGCAGGATTGAAACCAACAAGAAGGGACTTAATTCAACTTCTACAGGGTGCGATGGATAAATTGTCATCTAAATTATGCAAAAATAAAATAACATTGACATCTCATTTTAACAGATATATTTACCAAAATTACACAAAAATATCTTAAAATGCTAAAGAGTAAATTTATTTAATAAAAGACGACTTTGGAATCTCCTGCAACTCTTCTGGATAGTGTCCTTGTTTGAGTTGGGGAATGCTACCTTCAGTTCATCTTTGGTGTTACAAAGAGTTTTTTTGGTCTCTCACCCAACTGTGCCCCACACATAATAATCAAAGGGGTTGCAATCTGGGGAGTTAGGTAACCAGATGTAAGGGATGATATTGTCACAAAAATTGTCTGATAGCCATGACTGGGTTCTCCTATTTGTGTGGCATGGTTCAGAGTCCTGTTGTCGGACATAGGATTTTCCAGCAGCTACTCTCTTGACCCAAGGCATCATTACCTCCTTAAAGCACTTGATGTAGGCCTCTGTGTTGAGTCTGGGGCCTTGTGGGAAGATGAATGGGGGCATAATGTTGCCATCACTAAAGCTCACTCCAAACACCTTCGTAATCATTATTAGACTCATCCAACTCTTTCTGAATTCTCTGCACTGTCCTCAGATTGACACCCAGATACTCTGAAATGTTTGTATTAGAGCTTCTGGTGCAAATACCAAGCAGTACAGCATGTCATTTCCAAATTTCTGGCAGAAATGGTGAATTGTGTCATGATGCTCTTTTTCTCACAGATGGTGCCCAACTGACCCTACTATATTGTGCAGTTGACAAAAACAAAAACAAACAATGTGCATGTGCAAAATTAAAAGTATATAATGGTGGCAATTTACCGATCAACCCTTGTGTATTGATTTTTGGCAATAAAAATAGAAGTGTACTGATTATTATATGAATAATTATGAAAATTTATATAAATTAAAAATTTATATAAATTAAAATTTATATAAATTAAAATTTATGAGAAAACAAACTTTATACTCATAAATCATAACACATACATCATTAAAACATATTTTATAAGTTGACCAACTTTAAATAAAAGTTATTTTTATTAAATATTATGAATGAAACATGATTTTCCAACTAAGAAGAAACCACCTTCCAGTAGAATTTAGCTTATAATTTACATGAAAAGATAGTTTACTTATCATTTAAAACTTACATCAAATTATCATGCTGCAAAGTTTCATCTTCCTAACATTTGTAATAATTATCTAAATTGTTATTCCTTCCAATACTCTTAAAAATTAAAATTCTTTTTACTATATTACATATCTATAAGTCTACTATTCATCCACGTTTCGAATATTGCTATCACTTCTGGTCTGGTGCTCCTGCTATATATTTGGAGATTCTTTATAATATCTAAAGAAGAATCAGCGATATTATTGGTTCTGACCTGGTGTTTCAGCTTCTGTCAATTTCCCACCACGATAAAGTTGCTCCCCTTTTTCTACAAATACTTTCATGGTAATTATCCAGATGAGCCCTTTGCTATGGTGCCTAGACCTTATGAATTTAAGCAAAGTACTAGCTTAGCAACAAGGTCTCCTTAATTTACAGTTGAATTGACTAGATGCAACCATAAGTTCTATGCTAAAAGTTTTTTTTCTCATGCTTCTCACTTGTGGAACTCTCTTCCAGCTTCTTGCTTTCTAGTCAAGTTTGATCTTGAAAATTTAAATGAGATGTCAATTATTATCTACTGTCTTCCTGATTTCTCTTCTTTTCTTCTTACTACTAAATAATGATTCTGTTTTCTTTCACAACCAGTAATCTTTTGTGCCATAGTGGCTTTACCACCTTGCTTAGGGTGATTCTGATTAAAAAAAAAAAAACAAGTTATGTTTGGGAAAATTAAATAAAACTAATTAATAAAATAATAATAATACAAGAAAAGAAAATACATTTTCCCATGATGCTAGTAATAAAGAAACCAGAAATCTTATTACTTATCTTATTACTCCACTTGGTTTCACCAAACACCCATTAGGTGGAGCTGTTTAAATTCTATAAAAATACATCATCTCCTCCTTTCTCTTTTTCTTCCTCTTTTTCCAAGATGTAGAAGAACATAGAAAAAAGATATCCAGGTTGGGAAATGTCTCCTTTCCCCAGTCAGCTGACAAATGAAGTAAGTACAACCTGTACTTTGGTTGTTCCAACTTAGCACAAGGCTGATTTGAGTTTGACCAATACAACCATTCTTATCATGACTTACCCTAACTCATTTCTAAGCCAAAAAGAAAACACCACTTCTAAAAAGGACCAGAAAAAGAAACTCTTTTCCACTTTCCAATGCATAGCATTCACGCATGTTTTAATAAACCACTCCTGAAACTCTTTCCACTTTCCAGCATATAGTGTTTGCACATATCTTCCAAAACTGTCAATGATAAAGTAAGTACAAACTTGTGCTTATCTTTACTTACCCTAACTAATGCACTTTCTGAAAAAGTAAATAGACATACCTAAGAGACATTGAGAACTTTTGTTTCACTACAGCTTCCACTATAAAAAGAATAAACAGTCTCCAGTAGAAGCCAAGTTTTTGTGCTTCTACAGTAATTGTTTATATGTGAACATGCACAAACCTAAAATGCCTCCAATACCCAACCTTTAAAATCCATGTGTTTAAAGCTATGTCTGTGTGAAATATATATCTATATAAAAGATTCACATCAGAAAAAAGAGAAGGAAAGAGAGAGATTCATTTGCTGCCTTTCAAGATGCTCACTACTGTGTGTTCATACAAATCAACTCATTTGGTTTTCAGTTATCAAAATGGTAAGTAACTAATGTATCCTCTTTATTCATATTTTATTCTCTGCTTTTAAAAAAATTTATTTTTATTTTTATTTTTTAAATAAAACAATTACATATGCATATGTGTATATATTTCAAGTATACAAAGACTTTATTAACAAAAAAAATGTAATGTAAAACTTCTGCATAAAAACATTCTTATATTCTACAAAACCATTTTCATTTTTTTTACTTTTCACCTTTATTTGTAGAAGTTTAAAAAAGGGGGTCATATAAAAATTAAAACTGACACTGAAAAAAGATCCTTACTTTATATTTTGTTCTATTATGTATATCCTTTATTTAAGTTAACTAGGATGGTAAGTGTGACACTGAGATCCATAGACATATTGGGATGGCCAAGGACACATTCCAAAAGCTGGGCAGCGTATTGTGAGACAGGAGGATTTCTTTGGTAACAAGGAAAAGAATGCTGAGCTGTTACATGACATCTGTCCTTCTCTACGGCAGCAAATGTTGGATAATTTCCTCAAAGATAAAGAAGAGACTCAAGGTGACGGAGATGTGTTTCTATAGAAGGATGCTAAGGATATCATGGACCAAGTGTGGGAGCAAAGATGAAGTCTTAGAGAGGAAACAAACAAGAAGGAGACATACTTAACATCAGGAAGAGGCAGCTGACATTTCTATGATGCATAATGAGGAAGGAGGGCCTG
Source organism: Acanthosepion esculentum (assembly GCA_964036315.1). Classification (NCBI taxonomy): domain Eukaryota; kingdom Metazoa; phylum Mollusca; class Cephalopoda; order Sepiida; family Sepiidae; genus Acanthosepion; species Acanthosepion esculentum. Next base: position 19,009,258 of record OZ038504.1, read on the forward strand.
GCGAATCTGATACTCATGGGTCAAATAGAGCTTGTTAAGAACTGCAAGGGATAGAGGGAGGTGGTGGAGAGCCATGATCACCTATATCCTGAAAGGACATGGCACATAAAAAGAAAGAATTGTCCCCTACTGTTTGCTTATGCCCAGAATAAAGTATAAACAAAAAGAGAAATATTAGATTATGTGGTGTAACAACCTATTAATGGTTTATCGTCTTTTAGATGCTTAAGATATAATGTCATAAAACTCTCAGCTTTAAGAGTTAATGATCTGAAAAAATTCAGAAAGTTGCCAGTCTTAAAAATTCCCAAATTTAAGCAAAAAATATTGGTTTCAAAAAAAGAGAAACTGGTTTTTATGAACAGTCTAAGATTTGTAAAACAAAAAATATATTCACTTTTGCCTTAATGTTTTTTCTAATTCATTCCTTGGATTTCTTGAGGTTAATGTTATACAGTTAATCTTGTGTTTTGGTGGCAGGCAAAGTTTAATAAATAAAATAAAATAAAAATATTTCTTAAAATCCTCTGAAAAGTATCATCTCTTTATCATCTCCTTCACGTCTCATTCTCACTAACAATGGCATTCTTAAGGACAGGTCAATCTGCTAAATTTGTTTCTGAAAATAGATACTTAGATAAGCAAAACAAAAGATCACAGACCCAGTACCAAAGTGAAGCACAATCCTACACACACTCACTGCACTCTCTGACCACTTACTGACCTCAATATGAACCCAAGAAAAATAGGGCCTAGATGTAAGTCTCCTTTATACTTTTGCCATAAATCAGGACAGGCTGATCTGCTCCACTGTAACCACCAAAGAACTACCCAGGATTGCTTCTTGTGACAAAGAAGGAGGAGTTTCTCCCCCACCTTCTCTCTCTGTTCCAATGTACCATGAACTCTGTCTCAACAAGAAGGATACATGTTTTGTTTGAACTCAGTTCAGTGTCATATATATAACTAAGTCTTAAGACCTGGTTTTCACATATCACTACTTCAAGCTTGAGGTAAATAACCATAGCGAGGTTCAGATCTGAGGTCATAATTCAAAGGGTCATGAATCGGTCTTGCATGTTCAACATCAGAAAATGCTGAAGGCATAAATCAAAAGGGTTAAAAATCCATATTACATCTCATAATGCACAATTACCTTCTCCAACAAACAGCCAAGCAAACCCTGTGGTCTAGAGTAGAGTTCTTTTATTGGAGTAAGAAAGATTTTGATTGGTTGAGACTGGTAGAGAAGCACAAACAATTACCATATTTTGAGGTCAACTAAAGTCAACCCAATCTTGATTCTGATTTTCTTTTTCAAGGTAAAACTTGGTCTCCTCCTCCTTCTTTGCCACAAAGCTGAATATTAAGAAGTGCAACAGTATGTAAGCAAGGCACTTTAACTTGTAATGACATTTCCATTTTCACAAATGATTACTTCGTTCGAACTGAATAGACATACTTACAAATATACATATAAATTTGCTTAATTCAATCAATTTTATGGACACTAAGACGTAACCTCACTGAGAAAACCATCCAGCCACTACACATAAGCTTATGTTGCTGGACAAACAAAAAGAAACTCACCAAATTTTGATTACTTGATAAAAAAATCTCTCTGAAAAATATTGATCTTTCGATAATATAATGTTCTCTTTTATGAAACATTTGTTTAATAATGGAGAGAAAGAGAAAAGATATTTATGTGACTTAGAAATAAAGATGGTGAATTTTTGACAGAAAAGAACATTTCTTTTATGGTTGGCTCTTTGTAGAAAACAATATTTTTGATAAGATCCATACAATATCTTTCTGTTTTTTTTGTAAAGCTTTGTTAATATAACTTTTTAATAAATGAATAAAACAGTTTACTTTCTTCTTTTTACTGCCTGCTTCCAAAATATAATGGATTTCCTCTTACAGTGTTTGGTAAGATTTATCATAGAAAAAGATCAGCAAACAACCAAGCAAATTCTTGTCGGACATTTTTATTAAAAGAAATAATCCACCAGTTCTATTAGCTTCTTTTGTAAAGAACTCGATTTTTTTGAAAAACCAGTTTATATTCATTGATATTTTAAAAGCTTCATGTAGTGTGGTTCAAGGTCACAACAGTGGTGAAGGTCAAACTTTCTAAAAATGCACTCCTCAACTTATTATATGATTCATATAAAGAAACACTAGTTAGTCAGAATTGACTTTAATACCAATAATGAACATTTGTTCTAAGAGAAATTTGATCAGTGATAAATCCGGTATGTGATGGGATCATAGCAGATGATAGCAAAATAGACTTTGTAGTCTGTTACACCAGAGCATCTGAGAAGCCAGCTGCATCAGCAGGCTTTGGAAGATGATCTTCTAACCATCAGGTGCTGATTCATGCTCTCACTGTATATCAGTGGCTTATATTCTGTGAATATTCATTTCAACATTAGGGAAAAAAACTGAGAAAGTGCAAAAAGATTTTTGTGATCATATTTCATTCTTTAGGACTTCATCGAACTTTATGTTGATGCGACTACATCTGCACATGACAGAAAAGGGATGCTGAGAATTTAATTTTTTTCTTTTTTAAATATTTATGTTTTAGGTATATATAGCTAAAACATATATTTAAAAAAATATATTATTATCAAATAAAATTAAGATTATTAGATGAAAAGTTAATAATATCAGATGAAATTGCAATTACAATATGAAATACTGTTGAAGTGATTAAAACAGAATAGATGAAAATAGCTTCAGAAAATATAACCTCATGTTTTTTTATTTTTATCATAACATTTTGGACAAACTATTCTTCAGCCTTCTTTGTTGCAACTTCTGGTCCTTTAGTTTTGTTCAGTGGTTGTCATCTTCTCAAATGAGCAAATTGTTGGGTATTTTGTCAATAACATATTGGTGATTATGTGTCTAAATTTTTTCTCATGGCAGATGGAGCTTTTTTCCTTTTTTCCTTGGATTCACAAAGATTTACAAAAAATAACTAGAGATATTTACTATCTGAACATCATATCTCAATTCATGTGAGACAAAACATGCAGATTGAAAGGAAAACATCACAACTAAAGTTTTGTTATGTTCAAATCTGGCTTCAGGTACTGTTTTTAATCATTTCATTCCAAGCAAGACAATAAACCTACTAAGACAAAAGGGGTTATGATGTGTGAAAGAATATGGGAAAAGAAAAACATTAACAAGGAGAAAGAATCAATAAAAGAACAGGAATTAAGAAGGTAAAAGATAAGAATTGAAATTGTTTATGAATTTAAGTGCAGTACTAGATTGGTGGCAAGGTCTCATAATTTTATAGTTGAAATGGTTAGATATACCCATAAAGTCTATGCTAAGAGTGTCTTCCCTTGCACTTCTAACCCGTGGAAATCTCTTCTGCCTTCTTGATTTCAAGGCAACTTTGATCTTGAATTCTTCTCATTGATCTGCAATTTATCTTTTTGCAATTTATGGTTAGTCCTTTCTCACTGCTTTCCTTTATTACTTTGTCTAGGATTCACTGTAGTTTTCTTTCTGTGATGGCCTACTGTGTTACCCATCAAGGACATTGTCACAGAAATAGTGTTTTGATAAAGTCCCTTAGAGGATAAAAAGCGTCAGCTAAGATAAGTTTTCCTTTTGTCTTTATTCAAATAGTGCCTTGCATCATTCCTCAAGAATGGATCACTAACTGTGGGGTACCATTTATAATAACAACAGACAGACGAATACAATTCTAAAAATTCAGTTAATATCTTGGTGTAAAACATTAATTTGCTAGTCAATTAGTACAGTGATTTTGCAGATAACTGAAAATATTACTAGTTACAAAGGTGTACAAATACAATTTCAGATTACTAGTTACTCATTCTACTTTTAATGCAGGATGTCATAAAAGAAGATATAAGCTGTATATATCGAGTCAGTTGCATCATCCACCGCAAGAAAAGTTGGTTCCCTGTGCCGAGCCAGGAAATTTTTCTCCCCGGAATCGATCCTCCAAGTCTATAAATCGACCATTCGCCCTTGCATGGAGTATTGCTGCCATATATGGTCTGGGGCCCCTGCTGGTTGCCTCAGGGTTCTTGATAAGATCCAGAGACGGATATGCAATGTGATTGGCCCTGATCTGTCATCTCGTCTGCAGTCGCTCTCTCACAGACGCGATGTTGCATCGCTCTGCCTTTTCTACAAGTACTTTCATGGTAATTGCTCCGAGGAGTTGCTTTCGCTTGTCCCTAGGCCTCGTGAATTTAAACGTCTTACGAGGCTGGCATCCCGTTCCCACCCCTTCACCATTGAAACTGTTAGATGTAGACGTCTCTTCTACTCCAACAGCTTCATGTCTCGCACATCTCGCCTATGGAACTCCCTTCCCTATTACTGTTTCCCTGACAAATACAATCTCCAACGGTTTAAGTGTAGCGTCAATCATCATCTCCAGTTGCCTTGATCTATCCACTTCCCTTCTCCACATCCTTTCATCTTTCATTCCTATCTGCTCTCGCTCCAAATCTTCTGTAACCCCCTTGCCTTGATCGACCCTCCGTCTTTCTCTTTCTCCACATCCTCTCCTTTACCACTCCTATCTGCTCTTCCTCCATCCCTTCTGTAACCCCACGCGTGATAGTGGCCTACAGCCTTGCTTGGGGTGGTACGCTTAAAAAAAAAAAAAAAAAATTTACTCAGAAATTCCTTGATTCATCCCGGCCATATTTTTTTAAACAAATTCTTAAATCTCACCACAATGTTCACGTAAGAACTCAAAGGCCAAATATCTAAATTACAACTGATGCCAACAAAACTACACAGAAACAACTGTACTGACTAAAATAATTATACACCAGTGTGTATAATGATTATGCACCAGTGTGTATAAGTCTTTGTGCAAAAAGATAGTGCAAGAAAACTTGTATGCCCTTGCTATGAAAGGCTTTACAGCAAAGTAGATAAGTTTTTTGGGATGCAAAAAAAATGGAAAAGAGATACAGTAACTATTGATTGGATAAAAGCAGCACATATTGATCAGCAACAAAAACAGTAAGAAACACCATCTGACCAAATTTCACAAGCAACAACCACAGCCGAAGATCCACCAGCCATGTTACCAATTCCAAAGCACAAACACAGACAATATTCAAAACTCAAACATGCAGTCTAAGATTACAACTAAATTTTAATTCTTATTTGATAACCTTAATTTTTATTTGATAATTTTATTTGATAATATTAATTTCATCTGGCATAAACAATTCAAAACATATTTTGGATACTGATGCATTATGCACACGGGAACATATTGATTTATTGTATATATCAATTTATAGGAAAGCATTTGTGAAGGCACCTTCAAAAAACAAACAAAAAAAGCATATCAACACTCAAATAGAATCTTTACGAAAAGGAGATCAAATTTTAGATATGACTTGATGGGATTTTAGTAGTAAATCATAAAATTAAGAAAATATTTGAATGTATGAAAATCAATGTTTGGATATTTTTGTAATTTTTTTTTTAATTAATGGGAATTATCACACACAGGAGATTCATTTACTAAAATATTTATTATGAAAGATTTTAATTAACTTTCAGATAACAACTAAAGTTGTTATTAACATTGTAGACATTGATGAGAATTTTTCTTTTTTTTTAATCAATTTGACCCAAACAAGGTGATAATATCACTAAGACACAAGAGGCTACTGAGAGGGAAAGAGAACCAAAAAAGACTTTAGAAGGAATTGGAAACCCAATCGTAAACAGGAAACAAGAGATAAATCTTTTCAAAAGTCTGGTGAGGTGTGAGAACCAGACAACTGTCTATTCTTATTACACAATTGTAGGAGATTTTTATTGAAATATTTATTCTTTATTAAGAAAATTTGAAATGTATAGATAAGAACCAAAGTTGCAATTAGCAAATCAGGTAGACATGTTTTATACATAGACTTTTCCCTTCAAGATCACAATTATAAAAGATATTGATTGATGCTTATTAAAACAGGTATTTTTATGACTAGAATTTTTCTGCTGATGCATCTTGAAATCCTCACAATATTTAGTATTGTCAAAGTTATTGCTTGCTCTTCCCATTTGAAACTCTGGCTACTGTGTTTAGATTGATTAACTGCTACTATTGTGCATTATATTTTACCAGAATGAAATATATATAAAAACTAAAAGAAAAGATATGCAAAAAACATTACTGCATTTTTATTAAATAAGTATTTGTTATTTTAATCATTAAATTGTTTTTGAAATATTGGGAGTATTTTGTAGGTTAATATTGTGGGAACCTGACATACCTACAAATGGACTCTTCCACACATATAATGTGGCTACCAATTTCTAGTAAAGAGGAAGTCACCATGTGTGACTCCTTTTGAACTCTCTGCTTTGACAGAGAGGAACCCGGACGAGGATTTGCCGAAGGGCAAAGTTTCGTCCGGGGTGGTAGACAAGCCCTGAACCCGTTTATACGGGTTCTTATGGGAGTATTTTTGGCCGAGCTTACGGGCTCGGAGAAACCCACGTTAAACTTGGCCTTGTGCCACATACTTTCCTCGTGGGGGGACTGTTAAATATCGGAAGTCACCATGTGTGACTCCTGTTGAACTCTCTGCTTTGGCAGAGAGGAACTCGGACGAGGATTTGCCGCAGAGCAAAGTTTCGTCCGGGGAGGTGAACAGTCCCTGAACCCGTTTATACGGGTTCTAATGGGCATATTTTTGGCCGAGCCTACGGGCTCGGAGAGCCCACATTAAACCGGCCTTGTGCCATGTACGACCCATGGGGGGTGTTAAATATCGGAAGTCACCAGGTGTAAGTCACCAAGAGTGTATCACTGAGTGAGTGTATGAATGAGTGAGTCAGGACACCAGTGAGAGTAAGTACTCTCCAGTCCACATACTTTGTACTACCTTTCCGTGAATAATATACCGTTTAACTTTATATCCGAGTCTGTGTTATTTTTCTATGGTTTCAACACCATAACAACTGGCGACGAGATTCGAAACGACCTCACGAAAGGAAAGACCAAAATTCACTCTTGCCGACCATAACAACTTGCGACGAGATATTCCGAATCACACAAAGGAAAGAATAAAAATATCCCTTGCCGACCATAAGAACTGAAGAACCAAAGAGAAACCTCTACCTGAAGTGAAAAAAAGGGTCACGCCATAACTCTACTAGTCTAAAGATGTCTTAAAAAGATCCCAGTGTGTTAATCTCAAGTCTGGCGAACAAAGAGAAATCTTTCATGAAAGAAAGTTACATATACAACAGTTATATGTTAATACCCAACTGAAAAAAAACGGACACTCCAACCGAATGACAGACAAGGTAAACACGAAAAATGGCTTTGATACGGACGTCGGATATATTTAGAAAAGTATAAAAGAAATATTTACTCAATCTAAAGTAAAACCAACAATTTGAAAATACTTACTAGTGAAAAATTGTAAGTAAGATTTTTCCCCCCTCATTGCTATAATTGTTCTTCGCTGCTCTTGACCACACACACAAAAAAAAGAAAAATATATCTGTTTGGCAGCGTGGTTGTTTATGCAAATTTTTTTTCTCCTTTTAGAGAAAAATTGAAACACTCAGACTGTATTAGAAAAAAAAAGAAGTTTTTTTTAGTATTACCAACCAGAGCTGAGAAATATTAAAGAAAGGAATTATTTTTTTCCCCCTCTTTGAGAAGAAAAATTGTCTAAATTTTGTTTTCTTTCGCTCAGAAAACACGTATTTGAAGTCAATATGGAAGACTTTAAAACAATTATTGTTCAGATGATGAAGGCACAATTTGAACTGCAACAGAAGACTGAGGAACGGCAACAAATGTTGGTAGAAAAATTGCTTCTACAACAAAAAGAACAGGAAGAAAAACAAAAAGAACAGGAAGAAAAACAAAAAGAACAGGAAGAAAAATTGCTCCTTTCAAGAATTATTTCTAAAGGCATTGGGTAAAAAGGATGCATTTTCTCACAACACAATTTGGAATTCTATGGAGACATTTTATTATCTTCCTGAAGAAGATAAAACATTTGAAGCTTTTTATAGAAGATATGAAGATCTTTTTGCGGTTGATTGTGAGGACTGGACGAACGCTAAAAAAGTTCGCTTATTTTTGAGAAAGTTGGGAACAGCTGGACATAGTAAGTTCGTCGATTACATTCTTCCGAAGAAAACAAGTGAATTAGGGTTCGATGAAGCAGTAAAACTTTTGTCTGAGTTATTTAGCCCTAATACAACTTTATTTCACAAAAGATGGAAGTGTTTTAATTTGTCAAAACGGGATGACGAGGATTATCTTACATTTGCGTCCATTGTTAATAAGCACTGTGACGATTTTCGTTTGGCTGAACTGACAGCTGACGATTTCAAATGTTTAATATTTGCCCAAGGTTTAGTCTCTGCAAAAAACTCGGAGATTAGACTGAGAGTTCTATCAACTAGAAAGCGAACCAGGTCTCGCATTACAAAAACTAGCGGAAGATTGCCAGCGAGTAATCAGTGTGAAAAGCGATTCTAAAAACATCGAGGAATCAGGCATATCGTATGTTAGGAGAATTAAGTACAAGCCAAAAAATTACTCCCCTAAAAAAGGTAAAGAAAGCAAAGAGTACGCCCATTCACAATTTAAAAATAGACGACCCTGTGAAAAACAAAAATTACCCCCAAGGCCATGCGGACGTTGTGGTGGACAACATTGGGCGACAGACTGTTTTTACCGAAACAAGACATGTAATAATTGCGGTAAAATTAGCCACAAAGGGGCGCACTGTAGAAATAAAAGGAATAACAGAAATGGAGTCAGACAAACTATATCAAACGAAAAAATAGATAAGAATCTATGAAAGTACGTTGTAGTTAACATTCTAAACAAAACAGTTAAGCTGCAACTAGATTCTGGCTCGGATCTCTCAATCATTAATCTTCAGACTTGGAGGAAATTAAAAAAACCAACAATGAAAAAGGCAAACAAAACAGCACGTGCAGTAACTGGTGACAAAATCAAATTTGAAGGTGAGCTAATGCTACCTGTGATACTGAATGGCATTACAAAGAAATTAAAAGTTTTTGTCCATAAAAATTCTGAGAATTTGTTTGGAACGGATTGGATGGAACGGTTTAAGTGGGATCAACCAATCAACAATTTTTGCCAAAAAGTTGAAAATATGACAACAGATACCCAAGACCTGAAAGAAGAATTAAAAGAAAAATTTCCCGAAGTTTTTTCGGCGGGACTAGGAAAATGTAATAAAACAAAAGCCAAATTTGAGCTGAAAGAAAACGTTCAACCCGTTTTCAAAAGTAAAAGAAATGTCCCATTTGCATCAGTTGAAAAAATCAACAAAGAATTAGACCGACTAGAAAATGTCGGTATACTATCCAAAGTGAGTTTTAGCGAATGGGCTGCCCCAGCTGTATACTTAAGAAAAAAGTCCAACCAAATTCATGTTTGTGCGGATTTTTCAACGGGCCTCAATGCGGCTTTAAAAGATTACCATTACCCTCTCCCCACACCGGAGGAGGTATTTAATAAACTAAATGGTGGGGAAATATTCTCCAAATTGGACTTAAGCGATGCAAACCTTCAAATCCCTGTTGAGGAGGTGTGCGCAAAACTTCTATGTATCAACACCCACAGGGGTTTATACAAGTTTGACAGATTGGCTTTCGGAGTCAAAGTTGCACCCGCTATATTTCAGCAGGTCATGGATACCATGCTGGGCGGCTTGGACTTTGCGTGTGCCTATCTAGATGACATTGTTATAGCAAGCAAATCTACCGAGGAACATCGCAAACATATCCACAAGGTTTTTGAAAGAATTCAGGATTTCAGTCTCAAAGTAAAAGAATCGAAATGCGATTTTTATATGAATGAAATAACGTATCTCGGGCATGTCATTGATAAGAATGGAAGACGACCTGACCCAAGGCGAGCAGAAGCTATCAAAAATATGCCTACCCCCAAAAATGTTGACAAGCTCCAAAGTTTCCTGGGACTTGCCAACTATTATCAAGTATTCATAAATAATATGCACGAGTTACGAGCTCCTCTGAATGAATTGCTAAAAAAGGGAAAATGTTGGAACTGGACAATGGAGTGCCAGTCAGCTTTCGAAAGAATAAAAAATATTCTAACAGCACACAGGATGAAGTGGAAGAACCCATCGAGATCATTTACGACACATTTGACCATGAGCCCCCGCAACAGACGCCTGAACAACGAAGGTCGAGGAGGAAAAGAAAATTCACCGAACCTTTGACAATTAACCCAAAGAAGAAAAGGTATTAACCTTTTATACCAAGTAAAAGGCTTGGAAGGGGGGTATTGTGGGAACCTGACATACCTACAAATGGACTCTTCCACAATTATATAATATGGCTACCAATTTCTAGTAAAGAGGAAGTCACCAGGTGTGAGTCACCAAGAGTGTATCACTGCGTGAGTGTATGAATGAGTGAGTCAGGACACCAGTGAGAGTAAGTACTCTCCAGTCCACATACTTTGTACTACATTTCCGTGAATAATATACCGTTTAACTTTATATCCGGGTCTGTTATTGTTCTATGGTTTGAACACCATAACAGTTAAATAATAAAACTTTTAATTTAAAAAAAAAATTTAATGAAAATTGATTGTACTAAACTGCACACCCCAGTAAAACCAACTGTACTTTGTACCCCCTTACCTGTTTCCCCTTCTCCCCAAAATTTGGTTTTGATCCATCAATGTATAGCTATTTTAGAGGGTGTGATGGACAGATGGATGGACTGACGGACTAACGGAAGTTACAGAATTTTATATATAGATGAAAGATTTCATTGTGCCGTGTGCATGTGTATATATGTGTTTACAATTTGTTAATAGTAGCCATGATTATTATCTGAAAGTGAAAAACTCCTCTTCAATGGCAACAGTATGATTAACCACTTCCGTACAGGAAACATTCAACATTCAAGCAGTTAGTTTTACTAACATTTAAAATTTATAAAATCTTACTCTTAAAACAGTTTTTCAGGAAAATTGGCTCATCAGAGCAACTAGTATCTCTCTTTCTAGT
>OZ038504.1:19025335-19140335 GCA_964036315.1 Acanthosepion esculentum
TGTGTGTGTGCGTGCATATGCGCGCACACATTACGTGGTTGTGTTGAAATGAAGTAGTCGGTTTCCCAGGGAACATCTCCCTGGAGAAGAATACCATGTTGCTGTTCCTACATCCTGAAGCCAAAAGAAAAATGAGGGTCCTGAATATATCGACACTTAACAGTCATCCTAACAGACAAATTGGAGTCAATCAATCAGACATCACTTTAGAAAATTTCAATATTTGTTGACTAGTACATTAGTGTACAATGATATAATATCTAAACTTTGTAATGAATATGATTTTTTAAGAAATCTAACAGTGAGTTTGAAAACTTTCAAAGTAAATTAATTCAACATTTTCTAAAGAAATGAATTCCACATGTATATGTTTATACATATATTTATCTATCCATATTATCATTTTACAGATATATTTTAATTATATCTGAATTTCTACACATATATATATATATCACACATTATGAAATGGACAAAATCCAACAATTATTTAAAGACATTTTTACGTTTAACATTATTTTTATAGATACAAGTATTTAAGTAAATGCTCTGTTTATAATAAACAGTATTAAATAACATTTACCGGCCTGAATGTCCGAGAAATTTTCATAGAAAATATTCGTCCTCGACAGGATTCGAACCTGCATCCTATATGGAACCGTCATATAGCCTGACGTGCCTTAACCGTTTCGACCACTAAGGATCGATCAGTTGGCAAGGTCGAATTTACTGCTTATAAACTTCAATAATGTCTTTAAATAATTGTCCATTTCATAATGTGTGATGTCATTGGAAAATTTTTCGGCAGAATTGAGTCACTATCAGTCACTGTGTGTTTATCTAAATCTAAAAATAAAACACACTAAAATTCACCTTCATCCCTGCCGTGCGTCGATGGCTTAGTGGGAGAAGTTCTGACTGACGCAAATTCAGTCGGGTTTCGATCCTAGCTAGAAGCAACCGGACGTCTAGCCACACTGATGAGCTGTGAAACAGCGAAACAGTCTGTCTGTGGATGACAAAAATATATATATATATATATATATATATATATGTATGTATATATATGTATGTATAATAAAAATATAAATATAAAAGGTATGGTATATTTATGAGTTAAAGTGCTGAAGATCAGGGATAGAGTGTATGCAAATATAAAAGTAAATATTGATCTCAACACCCATCAGCAACAGTCTGTTTCATACTTAAATGCAATTGTCAGTCCATGACAATTGCATTTAAGCATGAACCAGACTGTTGCCACTGGGTATTGAATAAAAAGGATGAATAAAAACTGTTAATCAATCACAATATAACTTTGGTATTTTCAATTTTGTTTTGGTCAATTCTCATTGGTCATTCATGTACCACATGCATTAAAACATGCATTTTTGCAAAAGTTATATATATAGAATTATCTATGGTTTTAATGCACATGATATGTAACTGACCAATGAGAATTGACCCAACAAAATTGAAAATACTAAAGTTCTGTCTTTTTGTCTGTTTTCTCTCAATCTCTCAATAAAAGTGAAACATGTTAGATTCATATATGTTCCCAATTTGTTCTTTATCTTATCATCCTCTCATATTCCAATCCATATTTAATCTACCTTTGATCTTTAACTCTCTCTCTCTCTCTCTCTCTCACACACACACACACACACACACACACACACACACACATATATATATATATATATATATATATATATAAGTCTACCATTTGTCCATGCTTAGAATCAGACTTTTATTTATTTTATCCCTATTTGATAAATAAGTATTTAATAAAATTGTAACATGTGTTTTTGCTTTCAATCTATATTATTTCATTGAAAACATTTTTAGTGATATGGATATATATAGCACTTCACATGTATATACATTGTGGGGACATCCTGTTTAATATATTAAAGAAATGACCATTAAATTTATCAGGATAATAATTTAGTTTTTCATACCTAAGCATAAATGGTAAAAGCTATTCTACATAGTTCTCTAAGAAATCCCAAACTTTCAAATGTATAAAAAATAAACAAGCTAGTATTCTTGCATATTATTATCACAGAGCTCATCAACTTCTAGATGATAATATTTCAGAACGCTGAATGTAAAAGAGGTCTGTAAAAATGGCATCCATGTTCCCCTGAATTAACTGTTGGCATTTTGTTGGCAGGGCAGAGTGTAATTGTGAAAAGAATTATATAAACTAAATCCCAAAAATTGACAACAGTTGGCAGGGGAATTTGAAAAATTTCCAAAAATATGTTTCATGGTGTTTATATATATATATATATATATATATATATATATATATATATATATATAATGGCAGCCATTTTGAACATTTGATCTAAAAATAATTTCTCTCTATAAATATATTATCATACATTGCTTTTTCTTTTTTTCACAGTATAGGTGATATGAAATAAATCAATTGTATTTTTATTTTCGTTCTTTTTGCATTGTTGCGCAGTGTTCAGCCATCTTGTTTGCTTATCTTACCACCCAATTCACTAGTGAGTTCAGTCCTGACTATGTACCACACACTTGTGACCTAAACTAATAGTAAATAAATATACATAGATAGGGGGGAAAACTGGTAGGAAAAGAAAGATCAAATTTTCCTTTGTCAAACAGATAATTATCTTTGTTTTGTTTTATTTTAATGTTTTCCTCTTTTGCAACACAATGTTTTCCTTTTGTATTATTTGATTATGCCATTTCGTTGTGACCTCAATTTCATTTTTATCTGTCTAATGAAAGTGGATTCAAGGTTAGTTCAAACGCAAGAAACAATTCAATATTTTATTTGACTACATACAAAAATAAAAATGACAAAGTTACTAGAACAGGAACCAACAAATTTTAATATTTTAACATAGCACAAAAAATATTCTATGAATGGTGTTTAATATTCAGTGAGTGACTGGTAAGAAAGTTCTTGTATATATGAAAGTGTGTTCCATATGTAAACCTCTAGTTCTTCTATGTATGTTAGTAAGAAAGTATTGAGAGGTATATATATATATTCATTGTTATGTGAAGGCATGACTGAAAGATTGATACAGTAATTTTTTCAATGGGCAGTTTTACATGATATGACACAAGAGCTGTTTTTGGCTGAATTTATTTGTTCCAGGTGGATCAGAAAATATAATTTTGTTTCTGTCCAGAAAGGTCATGATTGGTTGAAATATATTAAAAATTAAATTATCATTTTTGTTTTTATCATTTCATCCCAAGCACGGCAATAAAGCCATTAAGATGCAAGGGGTTACTGAGTGTGAGAGAATATGAGAAAAAACAATATTAAAGAAAAAAAAACAATAAACGAACAGGAAATAAGAAGACAGAAGATAAGCATTGACATTGCATTTAAATTTTTGACAATCAAAGTTGATTGGATAGCAAGAAGCCAGAAGAGAGTTCCACAAACAAGAAGTGGGAGAGAAGAAACTGTTAACATAGAACTTACGGTTACATCTACCAAAGTGGGATAGGGGAAGGCTGGTCTTCAATTTGTCATATCTTAAACTTAGCTCACCACAATTACTGACCCAAACATATCACAGTATTCCTTATACCAAAACAAAACATTTTTAGTTACCATTCTTATTACAGCTACCATAATACCTCACAGTCTCTATGTTGTCCTAAATAGTTTCTATATGTACAATTTGTCAGGGGTGGGAGGAATAAAAATAATAACATTTAAAAATGAAACCCCAATGAAGGAAAATTCATCAGAACAGTTACCATGAAAGTATTTATAGAAAAGGAACAGGGGGGGGGGAGTCACATTACGATGGTGAAAAGGTGACTGAAGATGTGATGCCAAATCGAGACCACTAATATTGCGGATTCTTCTTTGGATTTTATTGAGAATCTCTAAATACAAAGCAGAAGCACCAAACCAGATGTGGCAGCAATATTTAGTGCATTGATGAATGGTTACCTATAAATATATATTCTGGCAAAGAAAATTATCTAGCATAATACAGCGAACCAATTTACCTAGCAAGCAGATCTGATTTAATATAATCTTTCTACTTCATTTTATCAGAAAACATTAGCCCAAGAAGCTACAATGTCTCACTCTCCTGGAGGTTAGAATCAGCCATGCTGATGGAAGGAAAAAGGGTTATATTTCAAATGGAAATATGTTTAGAGCTGCTTGTGCAGTAACTTGTTTTTGACTATTCAAGCTTTAGTTGTGAGAGCGTATATACCTGGTCTAGACTCTGATGCATCTATGTCTGAATTAGCTTATCTTCTTTCTCTTATTCAGATTTTTCTGAACTTTTTATTCTATTATGTTGATAATCTATATGCTCAATCTCAGAGAATGAAATTATTTTTTTAAAACACATCTCTCTGTAATGTCTACAAACTTTGTCAAATGCAGCTTTCTTGTAAGAAAACCAATTCTCAAAGGAAATAAAACACAACACTCTTCTATTTATTTATATTCCAATTGCAAAAACAATACCTTGCATTCATCATTTTCTTCTATGTGCGATTATGGCTCTCCACAATTTCCTGTCATTTATAGCTCTTAGTAATTTTTTCTTTTTGCTATCTTTCCTAAACCCTGTTCTTCTGACCATTTACACTTTCTCACTAGCTTGGTCATGTGCTGCTTTCCCCTCTTTCTGTGAGTGTCAAATTTTCTCAGCACTCTTTCCTCATTATGTGCCCCAGAAATTTCAACTATCTCTTTCTAATTTTAATTATGAGTGTCATTTTTGCTTCCATTTTTTCTAAAACTTTGTCATTACTCACATGTTCAGTCCATGGTATTTTCAGCATCTTTCTGTAGAACTACATTTCTTTTGCCTCAAGTCTCTTCTTCATCTGTGATGAAATTGTCTAGCATTTACTGTCATATAGGAGGATTGATATTAAATAACAGTTCAGTACTCTCTTCTTTGTCTCTAACGAAATTTTTCTGTTTCTTAATACTTTGCTTACCTTTTGGAAGGCATCTTTAATTATCCCAGTATGCCTTCACATTATCTGCCCTCTGTAAAGAGACTTTCAAGATATTTAAACTTTTTCACTTGCTTAATTTTGGTATCTCCAATTTGTAATTCACATGTTGGGCAGCTACTTTTTCTGAAAACCATACATTTTATTTTCGTACAATTAATCTTGAGTCCTTTCTTCCCCCTTTCTTTTACTACCTTCTCTGGGAATTCCCTCAGTTTATTTTCTGTGTCTGTTACAAACACGTGCCATCTGCATATCTAATGCCATTAAGATGATAGCCACCAATGATGAATCCTAGTAGGACTTCCAATTCTCTCAGGATTGCTTCACTGTAAAGGCTGGTGAGAAGAAATATTAAATTTAATTACTCATAGTTTACTGGAGAAATGGACATAGAAGCATATTGACTGAGAGAAACTGGCATGGAGTTTCAATTGTCAGTGGGCCATCTGATCTCTAGTTAGTTGCTTTGCTTATCTCTTTAGAGTAAGGGAGTCACTTGGCATAGATTAGTGTAGACAAGCTGACTGATGACCTGTTGAAAAGTGTCCTATTTATCTGCTTTCAGAAGATATAAACTGAAAGGTTTCTGAATTTACTCAAACCAACAGCAATTGATTGAAAATTCTCTTTGTGATCGGTTTCTTACTTTGTAGATTTTATTCTTATTTTGAATTTTTTTTCATGATTTTATTTTGTAAAGCTTGCCATTTTAATATATCTGTGTGTTTTGATTTTTTTGTATAATTTTTTGACATGCTTTTGAAACATGTGCATCGAGTCAGTTGCATCAGCCACCACAAAGAAAGTTGGTTCTCTGTGCCGAGCCAGGAAATTTTTCTCCTTCAAGTCTATAAATCGGCCATTCGCCCTTGCATGGAGTATTGCTGCCATATATGGTCTGGGGCCCCTGCTGTTTGCCTCGGGGTTCTTGATAAGATCCAGAGACGGATAGGCAATGTGATTGGCCCTGATCTGTCATCTCGTCTGCAGTCGCTCTCTCACAGACGCGATGTTGCCTCGCTCTGCCTTTTCTACAAGTACTTCCATGGTAATTGCTCTGAGGAGTTGCGTTCGCTTGTCCCCAGGCCTCGTGAATTTAAATGCCCCACCAGGCTGGCATCCCACTCCCACCCCTACACCGTGGAAACTGTTAGATGTAGACGTCTCTTCTACTCCAATAGCTTCATGTCTCACACATCTCACCTATGGAACTCCCTTCCCTATTACTGTTTCCCTGACAAATACAATCTCCAACGGTTTAAGTGTAGCATCAATCGACATCTCCAGTTGCCTTGATCTATCCATTTCCCTTCTCCACATCCTTTCATTTTTCATTCCTATCTGCTCTCGCTCCGGATCTTTTGTGGCCCCCTTGCCTTGATCGACCCACTGTCTTTCTCTTTCTCCACATCCCCTCCCTTGCCACTCCTATCTGCTCTTCCTCCAACCTTTCTTTAACCCCTTGCATGATAGTGGCCTCCGGCCTTGCTTGGGGTGATATGATTAAAAAAAAAAAAAAAAAAAAAGCTGCCACTGCAAACTGGTGACCAAAACAATCTTGTCCATTACAATCCTGTAGTTCAGCTTCACTACAATCCACGAAGATGATATGTTCCAAGACACCTGTGTATATCTAAAACTACCAATAGTAGCAAACCCTGTACTTTAGAAATTTTAGTTTATAATTTAAACTTAATAAGGGATTAATATATACTGTTATAAAAATTATAAAACTAACAGAAGATTCATTCTTTCTCTGTAGAATTCCAGATGTCCACACTCAGCTTTTTTATTTCTTTTCTGATTAAGTCAAGAACTTTCATCTTTTCACTTAACAGAAGCACTTCATGACTTCTCTTTGGCATATCAAAATTGCATTTTGGGAAATTTAAACTTTTGCCTTAAAGGTAGCATTGTATGAATTCTCTTTGGCATATCCAAATTGCCAACATCACTACTATTTAATTTTGGGAAATTTGACCTTTTCCCTTAAAGGCTGCATTTTATGACTTTTCTTTGGAATATCCAAATTATCAACATCACTGTTATTGTATTTTGGGAAATTTTGACCTTTTCTCTTAAGGGAAGCATTTTATGACTTCTCTTTGGCATATCCAAAATTACCA
Source organism: Acanthosepion esculentum (assembly GCA_964036315.1). Lineage (NCBI taxonomy): Eukaryota > Metazoa > Mollusca > Cephalopoda > Sepiida > Sepiidae > Acanthosepion > Acanthosepion esculentum. Next base: position 19,032,457 of record OZ038504.1, read on the forward strand.
ATATCAGTACTATTACATTTTTGGAAATTTGACAAGAAACAAAGTAACAAGTACTGGACTGTTATGTAATATTAGTCCTCCTATATGACATTGACTGTTGGACAATCTTTTCAAAGATGAAGAAGAGACTTGAAGCAACAGAAATATAATTCTATAGAAGGGTGCTGACAATATCATGGACTGAGCTTGTGAGCAACGACAAAGGTCTAGAGACAATGGCAACAAAAAGGACATCTATACTTGACATCAGGAAGAGACAGTTGAAGTTTCTGGGGCACATAATGAGGAAAGAGGGCTTGGAAAATGTAATACTTTCAGGATAGATTGTAGGTACGAGGGACAGAGGAAAGCAATGCACAAACTACCTAGCGAGCTTGAGTGAATGAAGTTACGAAGATCTACAAAGGAGTGGAAGCTGTAGAGAGCCATGTTTGCCAATGTTCTGAAGACACATAAAAGAAGTTCTAACGTTTTGTATATATTTACTGTTACTTTTTCTGTAAACACAAAACACTACAATTAGATTTATTTAATCAGATACTTAATTAGAATTAATTGTATTTGATATTTCCTGGCCTCCAACAAAAGAAGCATTTCAATCTTTTAATTATAATTTCATCTCGAAAATTAAGCTTATTTTCATCTCTTTGACAAGAGAATAATTATTTTTGAGAAAATCTTTATTTAAATATAGTTTACTATGACATTGAGAAATATTTAGCTAGCTTATAATAATGCTGAATTTATAACCCTGTGTCAGACCAAACTAAGCTTAATAAATATACATCTGCCATAGGGTGACGGTTAACAAACCAGTCACATAATCCACTGATGGCCTAGTGTATTTAATCCTTGTTGGAGGAATCATTATTGTAACCCTGTATCCAACCAACCAAGGCCTGGTAAAATTGCAATACTGTTGCTTAGATGTGTCACAAGGCCAACAGTATGGAGCACCCAGTGAGTACTGAACTCATTACTCAGTCATAATTGATCTAGCTAGTGAAGCTTGTTAACCATTACACCACAACGAAATGCCCATAATGTTATATATACTATCCCTTTATTGCAATAATGTTGATATATAGACTGTTCATTTGAATACCTGCTTTCCAGTTACCAATACAAAAACCTAGATGGATCTTAGTGTACACATTTTTTATATATGATTCATTTACAGTTTACATTTGACAAAAGAATTTTAATTTTAATTGTCAAAATCATTATTTAACTATAAGGTGCATAAGTATAAGCAGGTTAGGTTATGGTTATCTGAACAGAAAATGGAAACATCAAGCAAAGTTCAAAATAACAGTCAAGGCTATTGAATTCACTTCTTACTTATACTCTAGGGAAAAGCATAAACCCATCTCTTTCCTCAATAGCTCTTGATAAAATAGTCAATTAAACTAGACTATTTAGCATTAGTAGAGCAACCAGTATAACTATGAGTTCAAAACCATAGAAAAGGCATTAGCAAACTACTCCACTCCCTTTCCTGAAAACAGCCATGGCAATTTACATATGTAGTATGTAACTCATATTTGATGATGCCAAACTAGATTTTGTACTCAGAATGTTATTCAAGAGAAGCCAGGTGCATCAGCAGGTTGACCTAAAAGATTACCTCCTAGCCAACAAGTGCAGATTCACACTTCACCCGATGTCAGTGGCTTGTCCTAACATGCACACATATAGTTGACCTAACTACATCTAAGATATGCATGAGTGCGAAAAAAAATATAACAAGAAGATATATAAACCCCTATTTGGGAAGGAGAGAAGAAAGATTCTTTCATCCTGGTGAGAATGTAGAAAAGCCCAAAGCCACAAACAGTAATTGACCAAGTCTTGAGTTGAATAAAAATGTAATATTACAATTGAATCTCATGTATCATATTGCCCGGTTACACTCTCTTCCCCAGTCTTTTAAACAGGAGTAGAGGATTAACCTTTGTTTCCTGTTTAGGATTGGGTTTCTGGTTCCTTCTAAAGTCTACTTTAAGTTTATACTTCTAATGTTTCTGCCTGAACTTTGAAATTTTATTTATTTTTCTTCTCCTTAATGAGAGTAGATAGGTTTGCCTGTCCCCCAATTTCACACTCCTCCCTGGTCTTTTGAACAGGAGTAGAGGTTCATCCCTTGTTTCCTGTTTAGGACTGGTATCTGGTTCCTTCTAAAGTCTTATCATTCTTTTTCATTCCCAGTAACTCCTTGTGTTTTAGTGGAGTTTTTGCTTCGTTTAGAGGGAATTGATTAAAAAAAATAACCTATTAAAATGTTCAATGATAACATTATAAATATGGTCAGGGAGAGCTATGATAACCTCTATCCTGAACGGACCTGATATTTAAAGAAAGAAACAAAAAAAATCAATACACAACAATCATTTAATCATTTTTAACATCAGTGTTTTAGTATGGCCACAAAAACTAGAATGGTGAATAGGTATCTGTCATACTGTGCTTATTAACAAGCTTTTATCATGAGTTAATTTGCTAGTGTAGTGAATTTTATCTTCAAGGTGTGCATCAAGACTGACAGTAAGCTTATTAAATAACAATACAGGTGCTGATGGTTGTGTGATGTTAATCTCTATTTCCACTTTTCTTGGTGAGCAAAATTCTTTGGAATTTATATAAGTATCCACTTTTTTTTATTCCTATTCAGTATTCAATTCTATTTTATTCTTTTTCCAAAATATTTGTACAGGTTGCTATAGCAACCATTTTACATCTCTCCACTGATTAATTATCTTGAATTTTGATTCTGCATCTTTTTTTTTGTACATATGTCTGCTTATATCAAGGTGTGCATGCATTAATGTATAATTAAATGTCATAATCATTATAATCATCTGATGATCATAGTTGGTGTGAAACGTAGAGTAACAACGGATTCCTGGCTGTTATTAGTATGTCACTATTTTGGTTTTCTTTCCTATTTCAGGTTTCTTTATTCCTTAGGCATGGGGTACAGTTGCTTTTTGTTAAGATAGGTGTCTCTTCCTTTTTTTTAGGGGTTGTATAGGTAGGATTTTTTGTTTCTTTTTGTACTTTTTGTTTATGTTTTTGCTGGTTTATTCTAATAAAATGTCTGCATATGTATTTTTGTGCATATTGCACTCAGGTATTTCTGATCATAAGAGATAGATATTAGGTTGTCTAAAAAAGTGGATTGTGTTTTTGTTATTACATTCCATTAAGAATTTCTAGTTTTAACTAATTTTATTAAAAAAGATTACGCTTAATTATTATGACAGCTGTCAAAATTTGAAAAAAGAAGAAAAATACTTTTTTAAAATTGTCCAAATTGCATATTTTTTCATTGATTTTAACATTAAAAATGGATGAAAATAAGCAATATTTTGGTAAGTTTTGTTTTTTGTTTTAAGAAAAAGAAAAAGCAACTCAGAATGCAAAATATGATTTGTGCAGTTTACATATATATATTGAAAGTGGTTTACATAGTGTTAAGGAGTCTCTCCTTTTCACACAAATGGACTCACCCAAGGTATACATATACTACTACCAGTGAATACCCGGACAGTCTGTAATAGAGGAGGGTAGCACAATAGTTAGCGAGCACGTAGACTCAGTAAGGAGTCACACCGCAATACTTCAATACCAAGACTGTATATATATTATTGCTACTAACCCGCATTCCTGGATCTACTAACCCGTATTACCAGTTTGTATTATTACGTTAATACATTTATTTTTCCTTATCCATTCCTGGCGTTTGTTATTCATTGATATCGGATTCATCCCGGGATCAGCAACACATAGTTTTGTTAAAATTTCTTATTCATTGTGATATGACATGGGAGATAGGCAATGCACTAAAAATATCTAAATCAGATGTGATTTTTTTCAACTGAAATACTGGAAATCTGAGAATCATTTGCACTAGCTTATGTGAGCTGCTTCAATGTATAGCTTCTACATAAATGGATGGAAAAGACCCACTAGGCCATATTTCTGTGTGTGATAAAGTATTTTGTTTTTCAAAGAAATTGTGGTGAGTAATGAAAAGTTGGGAGGGGACATTTCATCACTTCTGATTTAACACCATCAATTCAACATTGCCAACTGACCACTGGTCAAGTGGTGTTGACTGCCATAGTGTGGACATTTCTTAGATCAACTTTGAGTAGTACAGATTTTGAAAGTTTGTCTGTTTGTCTTAGTGATTTATGAGTTACAACAACCTATTTGGTTGACTGGTGTTTAATTTTCAAACTTTTCATCACATTGAAAATGGAAATTCTTAGGCAAAGATGAAAAGAAAAATTTGTACATGAAGAACATTTATTTGTATTTGATAAGTTTAGTAAAAGAGACAGCAATGTAAAATTTTGGCATTGTGACCAAGGCTCTGGGTGCAATTACTTTTATTTGGTTTTAAAAAGTTATGTTTTAAAAATAGTCCTTAATAAATTACTTTTATTTGTTTTTAAAAGCCAACAAAAAAATTGCATAGTTTGCATTTATTGAGTTGGCAGTGATGAGTTGTTCTGCATCCATGAAAAGTGGATACTTTACAACCATGTGGGATACAAGAGAGAAAGCAAGTAAAATGAGTCACTATTAACTATTAACCATACCAAACAAGGTGATTCTGAATAAGATTGAATGGTGTCCTTTACAATGGGGTGCTGAAAAGTTCTTAGATACGTGAAGAAGTCTTTCAAAAAAAAAAAGAAATTTGATGTTTGGTCATTTGGTCAAATTTTGGAAAGTGGATTGATCTGAGAATTTTTCTGTTGAAAAGTTCTCAGATACTTGAATTATGATCACCTTCCAAAAAATCAAATGATCAATTCAAACAAAGTGACTTTTAGATTATTAAAGGCATCAAGCAATCTAAAAATATCTTAAAGAATAAGGGCATAATATTTCATCAGGATAATGCAAATTGTTACATCTTAGCTTTCACCAAGCTGCTATATTCACCAGATATTAAACATTTGGATTACCATTCATTCTAGTTTTGATAGAATTGTCTTAATAAAAAAAGATTCAGTTCTCTAGAAGACTGTCAGAAGTACCTAGAGCAGCACCTTGTTGAGAAAGATAAAAAAATTGAAAAACATGGAATTATGAAATTGCTTCAAAGATGGCAAAAAACAATAGAGCCAAATGGTAAATGTTTTGTTCAATAAAGTTAATTTTTAAAAAACAAATTATTTTTAGTTCATAGTTTGAATGAACCTCTTCGTGACCATCTATGTACAGATAGACTGAGATAGCAAGCTAAATACAGAATGTCTTAGATAGACAGCTAGATATAGACAAACAGAGATATCCAGCTAGATATGGACAAAGATAGCCAACAAGATATGGATGGATTGGAATAGCCAGCTAGATACTGACAGATGGATTTAGTCAGCTAGATATATGTACACAGACTGAGATAGCTTGATAGATATGTACAGACTGAGATAGCCAGCTAGATACAGAAAGATTGGGATAACAAGCTAGAAACAGACATCCTGAGATAGCTAGCTAGATACAGAGAGTCTTAGATAGTGTGATAGATATGTACAGACTGAGATAGCCAGTTAGATACAGACAGATTGGGATAGCCAGCTAGATATATAGAGGGTGAGATAGCCAGCTAGAAACAAACATACTAAGTTAGACAGCTAGATACAGAAAGATTGAGATAGCAAGCTAGAAACAGACAGACTGAGATAGCCAGCTAAATACAGAGTGTCTTAGATAGCCAGCTAGATATGGACAGAGTGAGGCAGTTACCTAGATACAGACAGACTGAGATAGTCAGCTTGTTATGGACAGATTGGAAGAACCATCTAGGTGCAGACAGACTGAGATAGCTAGCTAGATACAGAATGTCTTAGATAGCTGGCTAAATATGGACAGAATCAGATAGCTATGGAAAGAGATAACCAGCTTGATATGGACAGACTGAGATAGATAGCTTGATATGGATTGACTGAGATATCCAGCTAGCTAAGGACAGACTGAGATAGCCAGATATGGACAGATTCAGGTAGCCAGATACAGACATCCTGAGATATGGACTGATTGGGATAGCCAGTTAGATACAGACAGATGAGTTAGCTAGCTAGATATATGGACAGATTGAGATATCTAGCTAGATATGTGCAGAGTGACATAGCTAGATAAATATAAACAGGCTAAAATTAATAGATAGACAAATATGAATAGAGTGGGATAAGTAGATAGATAAATATGAACTGATGGGTTGGTAACTAGCTTGATGAATAGATATGAGCAGATTTAGATAGGTATATAAATATGAAAAAAACTGAAATAGATATGGATAAAGAGACATATGAACAACAGATAGATATAACTGCTTGGTAAACACACTCTCCCCCAAAAAGTGCATAAATATCTCTTTAGATGTCTTCCAATTCTATTCACTGCCCTTATCCCTGTGTTCTTCGTTTTAGACTTTGCCTTTTGCTTTTCCTCTTCCAGTTAAGTTTCCTACTTCTTTGGCTTTTCTTTATCCAGTTCTTTCTTTCCTCCAACTTCTCACCCAATTATCCATGGTTAGAGGTTCTGCTGAGGGCAGCTTGTATAGCAATTGAAAGGGAAAGGCTCCTAGAATTATATACTGGTTTCAACCTTGGAATGTGGATAACTAGCAGATGACACATTTTTACTCATATGCACACTCTATTCATATACCATATATTTTCTGACATTTAACTTACACAAAGAATATTTCAAAATTTACATTATGTATTATACCTCATAACTATGTTTGTGATTCTCTTGCACCAGTCCAGTCCTGAGTATGATGATAAACTATATCTGGCAGCAAGGCCTCTGATTGGGAGATTGGAGGTATTGAGGAGCATGAAACCACCTCTTAATTACTGTTGTTCCTAGGTCCACCATGGCCTGGGGTGGTAGCACCTGTTAGAGTCCAAGCTATGGGCAAATAGTGAACCCCCAAACCAAAACAAAACTCTATAAAAGTATAAAAATACCTTTTTATAGTAAAAATACCAGCAATACAATTTTTATATAAAAATTACCAACAATGCATATTTATAGTAAAATTACCAACAATATATCAATCAACATCCAAGATCTTTTTCATTATATTAATCCATATAATATCCTAAAATTTCCTAAAGAAACATGTATATGCACAAAAGCTGAGCATCATCTACCATGTATTCAATTGTGACAGCAGAATAACATATATTTTATTACTTCAAAGCTCCCAAGAAAATGAAATTTCAGCATTAAATGACCCATGAGGAGTTGATATGCTGACAAAGAAACAAGTCAAGTCTTGTACCAGTCCACAAAGCTTGAAGAAGTATGGTCTTTGCCAAGATCCACAGGCTTTATTCATTCAAAGTCATTAGTAATGACTGATCTCAGAAAGTAGTTATATACGGCAAAGAGTTTAGATATTTCTGAACAGGTTTGATGCCGTGCATGTCATCCATATGCATGCCTCGATCTCATGAAGCTATTTAAAAAATAGGACTTGAGTTTTCAGATTAATATTTTGAAGTTCCATGTTGTTTGTAAATCAATTGGCAAAATATAAACCCTAGAGATTTGGAACAAATAAAACAATGGTTTTTATCCATTCATATGCAAGATTCTAAGTTGCATTTTTATTAATACACTTATTTTATTACACAATGCTACAATTCTGATCAACATGTTTCTTTACTTGATTTGTTCCTTACCTCCTCTTCTAGCTCTTGTTGAACCTTGCAACTGTCCTCTTGGCAATTTGGATCACACTGGAGTATCTATTTATATTTCTTTTGAGTCAAAATATAGTCAGTTTTGATAAAGAATGCTGCTGACTAGGTATGGTCACTTCCTTTTTCCTCTGTTGACATTTGAACCCTCTCACACATGCACATGCACACGTGTCTATCACATATGCCTGTTTCACACACATGCACACAAACAAGCACATTCTTCTTAGTAATTATTAATGACAAGCATTGCCATTTGTTTTATATTATTTTATATATATGTTTTTACCCAGACTCACATTGAATCCACCAATGTTCCAGGAACTCATAAATATTTAATATCCAAATTGTTGATACCCACAAAATAATGGTGACTTATTTCTACCCTATCCTGTAGCAAAAGCTTTTTAAATATCTATGACAACTTTATGACTAACCAATCAGGCAATAGTTTTAATTTGAGCTTTTCAATTATTAAAAATATTTGATTAAGAGGAAAATAAAGTGCCTCTAAACCATCAAGAAAAGGAATTTAGTAAAATAAAATCATGAATTATCAATATATATTTGATGATTTTTATTCATTGAACTCAATGTCTCATTTAGCTGAACTATGATTATCAGTAAGGTTCTTTGCTATTTTGCAGATGGAATTCTAATTTTCTAATAAAACCAGTTTTTCAAAGTTATTTAACAGTTTTCAGATCATTTTCATGTTTTGATAAAATCATGGAAAAATAGTTTTAAAGTTTAACCCTTCTCTTTTTTCTTTTACTGAAATACACCACACACATTATAGTGAATCACCCTCATTTAAATGTTTTAAATCGATGAGTTTACATCTGATTTATGTTTCAAGGAAAAAAAATGCTAAATAAAAATTTTATAGGAAGAAAAAAAAAAAGAATGACGTCCGAGTCAAAAACGAACAAATATTCACAATTCCAAAAATTTATTAAAAATAAAAGATGGCAGAATGCATACAAGTCCATAAGCAATTTTTAAAGGTAACAAATAAAAAGATAACAAAAGGTGTTTGCCAGACAGAAATTAAAAAAAAATGGTTATTTACTTTTTTAAAAAAACTAAAGTATCAGTACACATTTTTTTTTTTTTTACAAGCCATGTTGGTAATATTTACATGCATATTATATTTTTATTCTCTTTAGAGTTCAAATGTCCACAAAGAAAATGAATAAACTTCATATTAGCGCTCTTTCTGAGAAGAAATAAATACACAATTTTAAATTCTTTCTCCGGATAGATGATGAATAAAAGGTGTTCAAAACTTTTCTACTGAAGGTAATTACCTTTGCAATATTCAGTGACCCTGTGGAAATTGACCTAATTTACTGCTGGTGATGTCTTATCTCTACATGCTCCTACACTTTCAACTTTGTAATAGTTATAAGAAGTTATCTCCCCTTATTAGAACTCTTCACTGACATCACTGCAGAAATAGAAACAAGGTTTCAACCTCTTTTTCATCACTATGGTGATCAGTCCAGATGTGTAAACACAGCTAATGAAGCAGAAGCATGAAGCAAAACACCACATGTATTCTCTTAATTCTTGATTTCAGCCTTGTCTCAATTTTCACAAACTGGACTGGCTCGGAGGTAGCCATTTTTCTGTCTGAACTTCTCATTTGGACGCAGGATATTTTCAGTGTTGTTTCAACAGGAAAATATATCTGTAGCCTTTTTCTTTGTGAAAATTCAGGCATCTATAGCTGGGTTTAAAAACTTAAATTGATGTCAGCAATATATGCCAACTTCACAAAATGAAAAACTTCTTCACATCAACTGCTCATAAAATATGTTTCTTTTCCTTCTGGAGAAGCTATGAAATAAGTAGTGACATTTTCATTTAATTTCAAACTAAATAAATTCAGAATATAAAAATTCCTTTTTATTACCACTCCATGGTATAAATAATGAAATGGGTTGCAACTCAGAACTTGTCTCAAGTTCTTAGCTTTCAAAAAATTTTTTCCATTTCAAAATATTCAGCATAAAAAATATATGTCAATCAACGACAGAGAATTTTCTTGGGCACTCAGCTTCCACGAGGTCCCAATCCTTTCAAGATAAAAGAAATATATGTCGCTCAATGTCAGAGAATTTTCTTGGGCAGCCAGCTACCATGAGGTCCCAATCCTTTGTCTAAAAGCACGCATATTTTCCCTGACACTCAAGAGGTGCCTGCAGTCAAAAAAAACAGTAACCCCCAAATTTAACCAATCAGAGGATGATATGACCAGATCGTGGCAGCAAATGAGCATTACTAAAAATAATTTTTTTTACAAAGAAACTAATTTACACAAGCTATTAAAAATAATATATTGATCAGTTTTCAATGTATCTTTCTTAAATTAATTTTTTAAACATTCCCTTCGTATTCTATAGATGAGATATAAGTTCCATTCAAGCAGCTTCTCCCCATGAACTGCTACTTTGTGGAACCAACTCCCAAGAGGATGCTTCTCTGATTGCTACAATCTTAACCTGTTAAGTCTAGCATTGACAGTTATCTTATCCACATATTCCCATAAACTGTGCCTCTTACTCTGTAACTTTCTACCTCAAGTGGTTCTTGGGCCTTTACAGGTTCTTGGGCCTTGTAAAAAACAAAAAATATCCTCATGTATTTGTTGATTTTTATAAAAATATTTTAGACTAATATATTTAGTTATGGAATTTCAGTCAAAAAAGCAGCTTCATTTGAGGTAAATTTGCATTCAATATCAGTGGAGCTTGCTAAGTCCTGTAGTCAAAACACTAGAGTATTTTGCCAACAAAAGCCGCTGCAGCTAATCATATTTTTTTTCATCCATAGTTCTATGAATTTCATTCACACCATGATATCTTTATTAATTCAATTTATTTTTAATCACTTCATTCCAAGCATGACAATAATGCCACTAAGGTACAAAGAGAATGAGAAGACTTTAGAAGGGACTGGTAACCCAATCCTAAACTAGGAACAAGTGATAAACCGATACTCCTGTACAAAAGACCAGGGAGGAGTATGAACAAATTGATCTATGTATCAATAATACAGTATTAGATATTATTAGAATTTAATATAAATTTATACTCATTTAAATGGTTAAAAAAAAGAAATTAAAAAAGAAACTCCACAGATATATAATTCTCTTACTTTCATAGCTAAAACCTCTATTTAATTCATACATTCAAGACAGTAAGCAGATATTCTTTGGAAAAATGTGATTACATTCCAATGTGAAAAGGTCAAGGAAAATCTGACTGTAATGAGAGGAATTAATGAAGCAAACTGAACTTCCTTGAGAATCTCACTTGGTACATTTATGAGGGACATAATTGGGAGATTTAATGAGGTTAACATGGAATACCTGAGTACAGCTTTTACTGGATCAATTAGTCCATCAAAAAAATTCATTGTTACGTAAACAAAATCTCCTTCTGTCTGATTTTCTTTGACTTTAGGCTCACCTTACTTTCTCTCCCTTACTTTCTCTCTCTTACTTTCTCTCTCTTACTTTTTCACCCTTACTTTCTCTCTCTTATTTTCTCACCCTTACTTTCACTCTCTTACTTTCTTTCTCTTACTTTCTCTCTCTTACTTTCTCACCCTTACTTTCACTCTCTTATTTTCTCTCACCTTACTTTCTCTCCATTTCCATATATTAGATACAAAGTTTTAATAAAATTTTGTATATATAAATAGATAGAGAAAGAGAGTTTTAATAAAATTTGCTTATTCTTGCACAAATCTCCCACAGTAAGGTACCCAGTGATCTTAATGAGCATATCGCACACATACACATATGTGTATTTGTGTGCATTTTAAAACAAGCAACAATTGAAAGAAAAGAAGAAAAAGACAGAAGATATTATGGAGTGAGTGTACAGTAAAAACATGATAAAAAGGACAAATAATTGCAACATTCTACACATGCACATATAAGGACACAAGCAAACAAAAAAACTTGCACCAATGAAAAGTGCAGATAAAAAAGAAGAATCAAGAAATATAAGCAGTTGATTGCTGATATCCCTTGACGAGTGGACACAGTGATTCCTGGAGATTCTGGATGCTGAAGGTAACAGCTAAGTGACAAATCTTTTATTTGTGTTAATTCTACACATACTTACATACACATATGTAATATGGTAATATTAACTGTTTTTTTATAAGGAAACATTTGGTATTTGTTAACCAAGTAGCCAGTGTTATCCTTAGTTGAAATTTATTTAACTATAAACTCTATATATCAGATTAAGAGGCGATAATTGATTGAAAAAACAGAAACATTTCTATTTAATGCATTTTGTACTTTCAAAGACTTCTTCCAATTAATAATAGCTTTACATATGTAGTGTGGAGTTGTTATGTATCATGTAAATGTTGTGCCACACTGGACAACTGTAGCAGTAACTGACAAGACAAAATCTACTGTCTCCTTATCTATAGCAACCTATGGCTTGACTAACTGACTGTTAGTAACTGCAGGCACTATGCTTTGTTGAAATGTGATTGGTCACTATAAATAGTTACAAGGGAATTGACTCTGTATTTATTAGTACATCACATCTCCCATCTCAAGATATGAGAATTATAATGTTCATTATTAAAAGGTAAAAACATTAAGATATGATGCATGAACAATCAGAAAGGCAGATTACCCTCATGCTCCTAGAATTGGCATCATTCTGGTCATTAAATTTCTGTTTGGACTTAAATAGCAATAGGGAGATTCAGATCCCAAAAGATTATGTCTGAGGTTGTAATTCCAATAGTCAAAAATCGGTTTTGCAAGGCCAATGTCAGAAAATACCAGGGCTGTAAATTAAAAGGGTAAAAAATTCACATCACAACTCACAATGAGCAACTACCTCTTCACCCACAAAAAGTTAAAAACCGCCCTGTTGGCCAAAGTTTCATTTTCACACTGCTTGTTGTTGTATACATGTGTTATATTTTATTTGTGTGAAATAAGTGTAAATGTTTGTATAGAATTTTTTGCATGACTTAATGGTATAAGAATCTCTTTGAAAACAAAGTATTGCTTTTCTTTAAGCTACTCTGTTCCATCCATGTATTCAGGTATTGCTATATAATGGATATAATAATGTCCATAATGGGGAAAATGAAACTAGGAAATATTCCTTTCTTGAAAAGTCCTGATGTGGTTGTGATAATGTATTATCTTGGTTTGTCATATTTTTAGTGTCAATTGCTGGTGCCCGACATTTGTCATCTAATTGTACATGTATACAATCACCTGGCTTCAATGATGTGATTTCTTTCCCCATATATCCATTGTAACATTTCTGCTGCTGATTTTGACATTCAGTATATCTTTTCCGAACTTCAGATGGATTTTCTGTATATTGATTAATTAAATGATGTAATGTGGGTAATAATGTTCTTAGACAACAGCTCATGACAAGCTGTGCAGGAGATTCTCTAATTTTATTTATTGATGTTTTTTTAGTTCTAGCAATAGATTCACAGGGGTATGATGAGTCATCACTTTCTTTGGAACTTATTTCTGATACTTTTGAGTGGAATATACTGACAAAATGTTTGGGTCTGTAAGATTTTCCACAATTTTTTGTAAGTCTGTTGTTATTTCAGTGAGTGCTTTTCTGTATTTACCACACAAAATGTAACATTTAGAGGTGGTGTTGTGATATTGGGACCCAGCTTTCTCAATTTTCTTGTTTTTCTTACATTTTTAATTTTATCTTATTTTTTCAGTCCTCTGTTCCACTGCTGAAATTGACATTTTTTTAATTTGTTTCATGCTGACTTCTATCAGTTTCTTTTTTAATGTTAAGTCCAAGTGACAAAGTAGTAATTCATGAGTGTCTTTGTTTAGGATGCCACATACAAGGTCCGATCAAAAAGTATCAGAACTGGTGCTATACAAAGAAAACTACAATGCATATCAATTTAGCATTTAATCTCCTGCAAAGTAGTCCTTTTTTGAAGCCACACACTTTATCCAACATTTTCATTGATGAAAGCGTTCCTGTAACTCCTTTTTTTTGGGATAGTGAACAATTGCCGCATCACATTCTTTTGGATTTCCTCAAGTATTGAAATTTTGTTCTTTTCAAATGGGATTTGATTTTTGAAGAGGAAAATGCCACAAGGGGCAGGATATGGAGAATATGGTGAGTCACAGACCTGAGGAATGTAGTTCTGGGCCAAAAACTGCTGCACAAGCCATCATCACAACAAACAATGGAAGGGAGAAAGTATGTTATAACTTAGTGTGTATGTGTAAGAGTTCAATATCAATTTGTGTCAAACAGCTTCACTCTGTTACTATGGCAATAGTCCCGTTACTTATTGATCACATCTCGTACAATTCTATCTCAAACTAATGTCTAAAATTAACAGTCCTTAGTATTCAGTTTTATATCAGTCAGAAATGAATCAAATTTTCATGAAGATAACTGGTTTCTGCTCAAAAATAAATAACTGTTATTTTTCTTGGTCAATGGTATTCTTGGAATTTATTTTTAACACATTGTATTTTGTTCTTGTCATCAGAGATTTCAAATTTGAATGAGTTGAAAATTTGTTTGATTTGCGGTCCAGCCACATGTAGGAATGTGGGGTGCTGTATAATCTCATCCTTTTCTATTAATCCAGATATGTGTGAATAAAATTAATATTGTTGTTCCCAACCATTTATGACTTTCATCCCAATTTCCTTCATCTAGACAGGGTCAACGCATGCTACATATGACCCCCCATCACCACCGACCAGTGATTTTTTTACACTCACCATCTAGTCAATATTCACTTTTTCTACTTACATTTACATACATTACAAAACAAACTAAACACAACTGACTATTAAAATATGAAAAATTTTCACAGATTTTAATGTTAGTCATTGTTTTGAGGTCATTTGAAAATACAGATATGGGAATTTGTTTCACTCATGCTAAGTCTTGAAAAAACACTAGTATATAAAATTCACTATTTTTTTTATCCATAATGTTGAATATGTTAAAATTATTCAACTTTTAACAAGAAAAATCTCAAGTTGATGTTAAAAATTACCACAAAACATTGTTGACTTATTTAAGATGGAATGATGTCTCAAATTGTATTTATCTTCAGTTTTTCTAGTTGAACTGTTCATTTCTGTTGCATATGATACATTATTGTACATAATTAGGTTACAATAAAATTTGTATTTTATATGAATACCACCTTATGACAACTGAGGTTTAATAGAGTGGCAGAGGCATATCATAGATCTTATAATATGACAGTATGCATGTATGGAGAGGGAATATACATATACATACACATGCTGACAAAAACACACACAATACAAAAAATGGAAATAGATCTAAGAACACACAGCGGTCATTAAAAGATAAAGATAGTTTTCCTCATCCTTTCTCAAACCAATCTTAATTGGTTTTTTTACTCTTCACGTAGAAGAACTTTCTCATTGCCAGTTCAAGCAAGACATTTGTGTCACTAAGACACAAAAAACAGAATGTTTAACATCAAGAATGTTTAACATTGAAAAACATAAGAAAAATTAATTCCTTTTAATAATATGTGGAAATATCCACTCTTTGCCTGATGAAGGTTGCAAGACTGGAAACCCGTGTAGCAAAATTATAGAAAAATAAAGTATGATATATTTTTTTTTAAATCTCTCATTACAACCAAAAACATTTGAGGTCTCTCTTTTCTTTTTAATATATACACTTTTCTCTCGTTGGAACAACTATAACCGCTTCCCTTTATTTATTTATATATATATATATATATATATATATATATATATATATATATATATATATATATAAGACTTCTAAAGAATTACTGGATTTTTATTTTTAATCTGACCATTTTTATTACTTCAAATGCTGTTTTTAATAGATGCTCATAAGGTAGTGAAAGTGAGAAGAAAAACCAAGCATCAATTGCAAGAAGACAGAATGCATGTTTGTTAGCAAAAGGAACAGCCCAACAAGCAAATTACATTGGAGATGCAAGAAGTTAGATATTACCAAAGGATAGAAAGTGTGACACAGAAATCCAAAGGTGCAATGGGATAGCGAAAGATGCATTTCAAAAGTTAAACAAAGTATTAAGAAACAGAAAAATATCATTAGAAACAAAGAAAAGAGTACTGAACTATTATGTAGTATCAATCCTCCTATATGACAGTGAATGCTGGACAATCTACTCACAGATGAAGAAGAGACTTGAGGCAACAGAAATGTGGTTCTACAGAAAGATGCTGAGAATACTATGGATTGAAAATGTGACCAACGACAAAATTCTAGAGAAAATGTCAACAAATAGGTCACTTATACTTGACATCAAGAAGAGACAGTTGAGATTTCTGAGACTCATAATGAGGAAGGAAGGCTTGGAAAATTTGATAGTCACAGGATAGATTGACAGTAAGAGAGACAGAGGAAAGTAATGGACAACCAGCCTGGCAAGCATGAGCGAATTGAAGGTGGGCCAGGTTATGGGAGAGAAAGCAAAAGGACAAAGCTATTAAAAACTACAACGGACAGGAAATTGTAGAGAGCCATAATCATCAGCATCCTGAAGGGACACAGCACATAGAAGAAGAAGTCTATTATATCTACCGTCCTGTTCACTCAAGAAAACTTCTTTATTAAGAAGAAATTTATAGAAATTTTCTTTGTTTTAATGACATGGATGTGCAGATGGTGTAATGGATTATATCTTAGAATGAAAATCAGAGATTTGAATTCCATTTGAGTTTGTTACATTCACTTATGTGCAAATACAGTAAAGTATGAATCTATCTCTCTTCCCCACACTATGGATTAAATAGTAGAGTAGATTGGTTTCTTCGGCCTTGGCTGGCAAACAGTCTAGGTGAAGGACAACTCTAAATTTAAAAAACTTATATAGCCCTGGCAAAGTACATACTATATGCAGCTTATGAAAGGGTCATGGAGTTCACAATTAGTCAATGATACCAACTGTAGTGGGCTGTTCCAATAATAAAAAGCTTTCTGATTTTTCCAAAGATAATTCTTACATTTCCCCTTTCCCCCCAAACATATAAAAGGAAATCGTTGATATATTTGGACTCATATAAACCTAAATACAAGCAAACATACGCATGAGAGTAGTGGTCTTCAGTGACAAACGTCAGTTAAAAAATTGTAAATCTATAAAAAGATAGTTTATCAGCCAAGATATATTCAAATCTCTAAGAATTGATATGCATATGCCTTAGTCTCTTGATACACAAGGAACAATGAAATATAACAAGGCAAATACACTGTTTCTCAGTTTAAATATATTCAAATCTCTAAGGGATTATTCAGATGACAAAATAAAAATAAATCCTATGTAAAGCATTTTGTCTTTCAAAAGGATTTCTTCAGACTAAATGTTTTTATTAATGCAATCATATATATGTACAGGGAATGAGCAAAAGTATAAACAAACATTGGTTATAATTGAACAATGAGAGAAATTCTACCCAAACAATCAACAACACAGCCTTGTGAGTGATGAATTATTTTCCACCCTATAACTCTTTTCCCACAGATGAAAGGATGTGAGCCTCTTGCTGCTGTATTGCTATTTTCATGGCCTGTTTTCTGACATTGTACATTCTTTAGTCTCACCAGCCCTGACCTCTTTGAGTAGGAAAACCATGCCACATACACAAGGTTGAATCATCCACATTCCCTCTCATATTTTAATAGTAAGAATTCAGTTCCATTCAGACAGTTTCTTCCCAAGAACTGCAACTTTGTGGAACAGACGCCCACCAGATTGTTTTCCTAATCACTACAATCTTGACCTCTTCAGGTCTAGAGTTAACAGTTCTTTCCTGCATGAAGTTGACCTTGCATTTCCTGATGCTCATATAAAGCCACACAGTAATCCTCTACCTTAAGTGCCTCTTGGGTTTTGCATTGGGTGAATATTAGTATAAAAAATATTTCTGATTTATTGATGCTTTAATATATTCCTGCAAAACAATATTACCTGGTCATGTGAATAAACTAAGAAACATTAAACATCCAACAAAATTTATTTATGAAACAGAAAGAAACAGGCTTATAGCCATATCATGTTGAAACACCAATTTTTGGAGGATGATGGAGGTTAAGCAACATCAAACCTGGTTACCATGAGCTGTAGGCTTGAATGAAATACCATGTACTGTAAGCTTCAATGTGCAGGTGGTGTAATGGATAATGGCTTAATTGGATAGCTGAGTTCCAATTCCAGTTGAGTTTGTTGTATTCACTTACACACAATTACTATTGGGGAAGGTATGAATCCACCTCTTCTCCCACAGTTATGGGTTAACTAGTAAAACTTGTATCATTAAATCATTATTATCAGCAAAAAAATTCTTACAATCTAAAAATATTTTCTGGCTTTAAATAACCTGCAAAGGGTTGATAAGCCATAGAAAATGAATAAATTAATAATAAAAATTATAAACAAACAACACATTAGCTTTCCTTGACATCATGTTAAACCATATTCATAATGATCTAAAACTAGATGTCTATTGTATATCTAATAAAATTGATCCCATGGCAACAAAATAAAATCCCGAAAAATTATCAGGTTCCATTTGAGAGCTGTTAGAATTTGCAGGCCTCAATATTTACATGATGAAGAGAAATACATTGCCAATACTTTTAAATGCCTCCTCTATCCTTATTATTTCATATATAATGTTAAGAGGAAAGCTCATCAGATTTATAAATCTAGAAAAAATAAATAATATAAATAATGTTAATAAAACTAAATGCATAATACTCAATAATGTCTATAATTAAAAAGAATTTAAACTTAATGGTAAATTTATTGCAAATAATTCTAAAACAATCAGAGATTTAATTAATACAGAAAAAATAATAGCCTTAAACCTGAAGCAGGAATTTACACTAAAGACTAATAATGTCACAAGAAATATATAGACTTCTAGGAATTTAATGAAAAGAATATATGAGCACAAAATGGATTTTTACAAAACAACACACTCGATGCATTAGTTATTCATTGTAATGAGTGACTATAATTTTGACATAAAGAATGCAGTCTTAATTTAAAAAAGAAAGTTATTTATTAAGGGGAAAATGTATAAAAAGTTTGTTAACTTCTGAGTCTTTTGTTAAATTTATATCCCTACAGCATATCATCTTACATTTTGCTTTTCTTAACGAAACTACTGCTACATTACAATGTAGGATATTTAAAAACAATAAGCAATAAAAAAAGAAGCTGAACATATCAGATGCTAGAAATTTAAAATTTAAACTTAAATTGAAGCATCACTGCACCTTCAGCATTTTCTTACAACGTTTACTTATAACCAAAATATGTTTATATTTTTGTACCCCCTCCTATATATAAGATTCCATCAAAAACTTTTCCCCTGAAGTATCCTTTTAAAGGATGAAATGCATTATATAGAATATTTTTTTTCCATTTTGCCATACACATCTTTAATTTGGTATGTAGAATTTATATATTCTCCCAAGAGAGTATCTGTAAATTTCTCAGTCTGTTTAAAAATAATGATGTAAATGCATTTACAATTGAAAGCAAAACTGAAGAAATGTTCTGGTCTCAGAAAACACTTTGAGTCACATTTCAACCCTAACCACACTAAGCTGAGGATGCCCACAGAAATTGAACATACACCAATCAACATTCAAGCATTACAACGTTTGCCTTCAAATGTAAACAACAACAAACCTAGTGATAAAGAAGTAAAGAAAAGCTAAAAATAATAAATAAATTGTTTAATATTTTTGTTGTAAATTCGCAAGAACAAAAAAATATGTAAATTCACTTTCATCATATGTTTAGGTTTTATTACAATTCTAATTATTGTTTTTAAAACAATAAACATTGACAAGGAGTGAAGGTAGTTAAAATAATAGTGGTGTTAAAGGAAAAACTATCCTTTTGGCATTCTATTTTTGTGGACATGTAGGTCAATGTTTGTCAAACTTTTGATCTGAAATTGGAATGAAAGCAGTGAAAGAATCATAAGAATTCAGGATGTGTAATTAGTAAATACTACACACTTCAAATACCTCAGTGTATGAATCAGTTATAACTAATTTAGTATAGGAGAAAATGGAACTAAACATAAAATAGTCTGCACCATTTGTAGTTTTGCCCAACACTGCAAATTGCTACAAAGCCAAAACATTAAACTGAAAACTTGAGTCATGTTCTTTAATAGTATTGAGGACTTAACAGTAGCAAGAATAAAAATGGATATCACATATAACTTAAAGAGAAAATAGTAACATAATCAAGATGTTGACATGCCACACTACTTCTAACAAAATGTTTGAAAGGAACCCCCTCTTAATACTAGAAAGAGCAATAACAGTTACTAGATTTCAGAAACCTATTTTCCTGAAAAAACTGTTTTACAAAAAAGATTTTATAAATTTCAACCAAAGGTAGAACTGACTGCTTGGTCAATGAATATGGAATGTTTCCTTATAAGGAAACGGCTAATATTAACATTACTAAATATAGTTAAATCTCTAATAGAGCATATTCCATACATCTCAGTCTGTTTATACACACTACTGATGAAATATAAAAATATGAATACAGTTTCTTAGTCTGTATATATTCAACATTCTAAGAGTGTCTGTGCATATCTCTCAGACAATTGATATACAGGTACACTGAAATATAACAAGTTAAATAACCAGATTTTCAACAGAGATGTATTCAAGTCCCTAACTGTTTATGTGCTGATCTCCCATTTTGTTGATATACAGAAAAAATAAAATATAGAAAGGTAAATATACATTTTCTCATTCCAGATAGATTCAAATTTCTAAAAGATTTCTCTGCCTACTCATACACAGGAACAATGAAATATAACAGAAATACAAACTTTGTCAGTTCAGATATACTGAATTTGCCAGCCTATAAAATACATCCACACATTGGACACCCAGATTTTGGCATGGAATATTTTGGAAAAACAAATGCACAAATCACAACCCAAAAAATCAGAATTACTATCTTACTTTTATATGACATCCTCATTAACCATGAAGAAACAGTATTAGCATAAATTATACAACTGATAACTTTTTTAATAGAAGTGAGGTATGGTTTAATTACCAGGACATTTTTTGGAAAAGAATTTTAGCACATTTCATCATGCATTTATTGAAAATTGTTTTAGTTGTTTTTCAGGGAGCAACGTCTGAACATACAGTAATTTCATAATAGCTACAAAGAAATTTACTTGTATCAGTGAACACTGGTACATATTATAATAGGCAAAAAATACCCCAGAAATATGCTACTTGTTGGTAAATAAAGTCGCATATCATACATACAAAAAAGCAAATTCCAATACCTGTATATCAACTAAAACACACACAAAGCAAGCAGCAATATACCAGTTAAAGCAAATATTTATGTAGAATCTGATATTTCTACAACACAGGGCAGCAAAATATTGTACAATTTCATAAATTTCTTCTTTTTTTTTTTTCTTGGGTGAATTTTTCAGATATATTTTTATTGATATCATATTTGTTCATTTCCAGGAGGCCTAGTTTCATAACTAAGCTCTATGCACACCTTGATTCCTGATGATCCCTACTTTTTCATGGTCTTCATGTCCCCCCCCCCCGCACCTCATACATGATTCTGTTGTATTGGACACAGAGTAATTTTGGGGTGCATTTTTTCTTAAAAATCCACATCTGATAGGCCAGCAAATAAAGTATTTGTTGTGGTAGGATCCACCTAATCTGCATAGGTGACTACCGACTATATAAATAATGGTTGGTACAGGGAAGACGAGGAACGAATACAGAGATCCAGCTAGAGACTCTGCGACTTAGTCAACACATTCTCCAGGAACGGTCTTCCCAGAAATATACAGAAATACTAGATGTAAATATTGTGTACACTTTCTTGTTATAATACATTCTTGTTCTAAGTACATTTTGTGTTGCATTATTATTCCATGCATTAGTCGAGATTCAACAATGAGTCAAGACTCAACAGTATTTAAATCTTTTTTTTTTATTTCTAGTGAATACAAAATTTGAGTAGACGCTCCATTTATTTATTAAATGGTATATTTATTTATTTTTATCTACCGGCCTGAATTATAATTAATAAATATAAAATTAATTACTTCTTTAGAAATTGTTTTGCTTATGTTTGTATACGAAACTGAACAGATCTGAAATTTTTAGAATCTATGATGAGAAGGATTTCACTTAAAGTCACTATTCAGCCTCGCTTGATCAGCAAATATCCTTCATGGCCAAGTCAGTCTAAGCACATTAGATTTAACAATGGTTTCTCCTGCCAAAGGGGGCACAGGTTCAAATCCTGCTGGAGGGTGCATATTTTTTCTTTAAGATTTCTTGAATATTTAGGCTGGTAAATGAAAATAAATAAATATACTGTTTAATAAATAAATGGAGTGTCTATTCAAATGTGTGTATCCACTAAAAATAATGTTTAAGTGATAAAATCTGTCAGATTAATAAATAAAAAATCCATGACTTCTTTAAAAATTTAAATCTCTGTAGAAATATATTCACATTTTAAAATTTGCTGATACACACAAACAATTTAAAGATAACATAATACATATTTTCTCAGTGCAGATATATCCAAATTGCTAAATGAATATATACATATCTCTCAGAAAATTCCATACACAAAAATGGCGACATAAAAATACAAATACCGTTTCTAAGTCCAGATATATTCAAATCCTGAAGAGCATATTTGCAATTTTTTCAGTTTTCAAATATATAACAAGGTAAATATACCATTTTTCAGTCTGTATATATTCAAATCTCTAAGAGCGAATATGCATATCTCTCAGGATGTTTACATGCCGGACTGATGATATATTAAATATAAATACTCATTTTTTTTTCAGTATAGATATATTCAAATCTTTGAGAAAACAAGTGCAAATCTCTCAGCTAATTAACCCATGGGTTTGAGAAGAGTTAAAAAATGTAAAGGTACATTATTATTTTTGGTTCCAATCCAAGTAGGAATGACAGCAAACACAGCACCCTTCCCAAATTTATAGACAAAATGTACAGATGCATGCTGGGATTCCTTCCTAACAGATAATATAGACCACTTCTCAGTTTCATCTTGTCTTTTCTTGTCTTTAAGTCAGAACACTGTGATTACTTGTTTACCCCTTTTGTGAACTTTTCACCTTATTGCTGTTGCTTTATCTACTTTTGTCTTGCATATATTGTTTGATTAGTATTACACACTATCTTCTATCAGATAAACTATGACTTTTACTTCTCTAGGTCAACTGCTGATGTATTAATGATTATTACTGAACGAGTCTATCAAGCTTTAGATAAGAATGGTGAAGCTCAGGTTATTTCTTTGGATATCTTGAAGGCATTTGACAGAGTTTGGCATGTTGGTCTTTTTCACAAGTTTAAGGGTTATGGTATTTCTGGACAAATTTTTTATCTGATTTGTTTTTTCTCATCAAATTGAAAAATGAAAGTTGTCTTGAACAGCCACTCTTTTAGATCCCTTCAAAACATATGGACTTCATAGTAGCCTTGCAAAAGTCATTAAGAAATGTGCTCTTGAACTTCTCTCTAAACTCTACAATAAATGTGTAACTACTTCCTGTTTTCCTGCTTGTTGTAAATCCTCTTTTATAGTTCCTTTTTTAAAGAACTCAGGCAAACTGTCTGATCATTCTATTGGTTTATTAGCTGCCTACAGGCTCTAACCAACCCTGAATTGGTTAAGCATCTAATGTTACATAGTCTTCTTTCAGAATCCATTGCTAGGTCTGCTGCAAAGAAAGTTGGTTCACTATGTTGTGTTAGACAATTTTCTCTCCAGAATCTACCATTCATCCATGCTTAGAATATTGCTGCTGCTCCTGCTGTATATTTAGAGATTCTTGATAAAAACCAAAGTAGAATCTGTAATATTATTGGTCCTAGCCTGGTGTCTTGGCTTCAGTCACTTTCCCACCACCATAATGTAGCTTCCCTGTGCATATTTGAAAACTTTGGTATTAGTGAATATTTAATTTCTAAATTGTTATTTTTTTTTTTTGTTAACTGTAAATGCCCCCCCCCACCTATTTGATGCAGCGTTCCTTGTGTATGTATATATAACTTGTTAATGTATTTCCAAAAGTTTTATTGTAAATTATTTATTTAATGTCTTGTTTTTTATTCATTTGTATTTCTGTAATTTGCTTTTTGTTAACCGTCCTTCCCCTCCCCGTCTTATTTTAGAAGTAACTATGTGAGAATTTGCTTCTTCTTCTCTCGTCTGTAATGTCCAATCGCGCGTTTCGCCGGTCCCTGCCAGCTTGTTGAATGACCGTTTCTTCACCGTGTCGATTGAAAAATTCTCCATTTTGGCATTGCTGCTAGCCCCACTGTTTAGGGGTGAGGTAGACCAGCCGACTCCCCCCACCCCTGATCACTGCGTTCACTTTAAGTGATCTACTAGCGTGACTGGAGCCTTTAATTTCGGACGTGACTTTTGGATAGATTATGGTCGTGTTCTTTCTTTTCTTGCTAAAAACTAACGCCTGCTAACCTCTTTTTCCCCTTGTCCAATTTTGTTTGTTTTTAATATAGACCACTGGGACTTATACGAAGTTAAAACTTAGTACCATATGTCTTTCCTATCCCCCAGTACCCTCAACTTGTATATGCCCTGCTACTATCCCAACTTCATCCCCCCACTGTTTTGTTCTGTCATCGTTGTATATGTTTTATGTAATTGGAGAAGGTAGGCTTTCCTACCGCCCGGTCAACACTCCTCCCTCTTCTATTGAACGCGAGTAGAGGCCCAAACCTTGTTTCGTGTTTAGGAAGGGGTTCCCGGATCTCTTTCTCCCGCTCACTGGCCTCTGTACTGGTGTCGCTGTGTTCCTCCCATGATGCGCACAGTCTGTGGCATTGCCTGTTCATTCTGAGGGTACACGGTTGACAGTTACCTGGTTGCTGTTTCCGACTGGTAGTTAGGAGCCCTAACTCTTGCGTAGCGTCTTGAGCGGCCGCTCTGATCAACAGTTGCATAATATCGGGGTGTCTGTAGTGCCATGTCGCGCATGGATAGGTGTCCCTGCAGTCATTTCCGGTGGGCAACCCTGAGGCCACATTATGAATCTTGCTGTGCCAATCCCCCTCTCTGTTCGCGTCATGGGTATCAACCGTCGACTTCCTTTAACTCAGGCCTTCTCCCTCTTTCCAAAACCAATTACCAACATGAATAACAAAAAACTGAAATACAAACCTAAACCAGCCTTCCAAAAATCACCCAAACCTCTAAATATCTCCTTCTCTAACATCCGCGGCATTAGAACCAACTTCTGCAGCGTTGAGTCTTTCCTCATACCTAAGTGCCCGGATATACTCGCCCTGTGTGAGACCAATCTTAACTCCTCTATCCCTTCCTCCGATCTCGCGATCCCTGGATACCTCCCACTCCTCAGAAAAGACTCCCTAACCCACATGCATGGTCTGGGTGTCTACGTCAAGGACCATCTCCCTCTGGCTAGAGAGACCTCTCTCGAATCGCCGGATCATTCCTACATATGTCTCCGCCTATCTCTTCTCAATGCTGTAAGCTATCTTTTCTTCCTCTACTGCTCTCCATCCTCTCAGGACTGCGGGATACTCGATGTCATTTCTGACAGCGTTGATAAGGCCCTCTCTGTCCATCCGTCCGCTCACATATTTGTGTTTGGTGATTTCAACGCCCATCACAACCAGTGGCTACAGAACGCTACCACTGACCTCGCTGGCGTTCATACTCTTAACTTTTCAATCTCTCAATCCCCACCCATGACTGTGCTTCTGAGTTCTCCTCCTGGATCAAAGCCGGTATCGAAGCTTTCATCCCCTCCAGGAAATTCAAGGTCAAACCACGCTCCTCCCCCTGGTTCACAGCTGCTTGCTCAGCCGCCATTGCCCATAGGAACCACTTCTTCCACCGTTTTCGTAGTGACATGTCCGACTTCAACAGACGTCTATTTACCTCTGCACGCAATGAGTGTAAGCGTACCCTCGACAATGCCAAGGCACTATTTGAAGCTCGGATGAAGGAACGTATTGCATCCCGCAAATTTGGCTCCAAGGACTATTGGCGCCTCTGCAAGAGCGTTCTGAATAGTAACAAACCCTCCATTCCTCCACTGTTCAATCAGTTTGAGGTCCTGACCACCTCTGCCGACAAGGCCGAATGCTTCGCTTGAAAGTTTTCTTCCAATTCTATGCTTGACTCCTCTGGGGTACCCTTGCCCGACTTCCCTCCCAGAACGGAGGCCCTACTGGACGGCTTGCACATAACCCCGTCGTCGGTACTGGGCATTATTTCTAACTTAGATCCCCACAAGGCTACCGGCGGCGACGGAATACCAGCCATTGTCCTGAAGAAATGCGCACCTGAACTGGCACCTGCCCTCTCTAAATTGTACAACCGCTGCCTCAAGGACTCCTGTTTTCCTGACTGCTGGAAGTCCTCTACCATTGTTCCTGTCTTTAAGAACTCTGGCGACCCCTCCAACCCTTCTAATTACCATCCTATCAGTCTCCTTCCCATCTTCGGCAAAGTCTTCGAGGCCATTATCAACGCCGAAGTGACTACTCACCTGATATCCCACGATCTGCTCTCAGACAAGCAGTATGGTTTCCGCTTTGCCCGGTCTACTGCCGATGTGCTTACGGCCATCACTGAATTTGTCTACCAAGCTATCCATAGTAACGGCGAAGCCCGTGCCGTGGCCCTTGACATCTCCAAGGCATTCGATAGGGTTTGGCATGCCGGCCTCCTTCGCAAGCTCCGGGGTTATGGTATCACAGGTCGATTGTTTGACCTAATTCAATCGTTCCTATCAAACCGGGATTTGAAGGTTGTTCTCAGTGGATCCTTCTCCAACTCCTATCCCACTACTGCTGGTGTTCCTCAAGGCTCCATCCTTGGCCCTACTCTGTTCCTCATATTTATAAATGACCTTCCAGACGCCATAGACTCCCAAGTCGGTATCTACGCTGACGACACTACTATTTACTCCTGCCTCAAGCACAAATCTACTGAGGCGGACAAAATTAACCTGGCAGCTCAAATTGAAAAGGACCTCCAATCGGTTGTGGACTGGGGAGAGAAATGGATGGTCAACTTTAATGCCTCTAAAACAAAATTGCTCTCCATTAACTACCACAAGGACCCATCCCTGCATCCCATCAGAATGTCTGAGGACCTACTTCTCGAGAGTTCCTCTCTGCGGCTGCTCGGTCTCACGCTGTCCGCTGATCTGAGATGGAACAAATACATCGAGTCAATTGCATCATCCACCGCTAGAAAAGTTGGTTCCCTGTGCCGAGCCAGGAAATTCTTCTCCCCTGAATCGATCCTCCAGGTCTATAAGTCTACCATTCGACCTTGCATGGAGTATTGCTGCCATTTATGGTCTGGGGCCCCTGCGTGTTGCCTCGGGGTTCTTGATAAGATCCAGAGACGGATATGCAATGGGATTGGCCCTGATCTGTCATCTCGTCTGCAGTCGCTCTCTCACAGACGCAATGTTGCATCACTCTGCCTTTTCTACAAGTACTTCCACGGTAATTGCTCTGAGGAGTTGCTTTCACTTGTCCCTAAGCCTCGTGAATTCAAGCGTCCTACGAGGCTGGCATCCCGTTCCCACCCCTTCACCGTTGAAACTGTTAGGTGTAGACGTCTTTTCTACTCCAATAGCTTCATGTCACGCACATCTCGCTTATGGAACTCCCTTCCCTATTACTGTTTCCCTGACAAATACAATCTCCAACGGTTTAAGTGTAGCGTCAATCGTCATCTCCAGTTGCCTTGATCTATCCACTTCCTGACATCTTCCATTCCTATCTGCTCTCGCTCTATATCTCCCGTAACCTCCCCACCTCGATCGGCCCTCCGTCCTTCTCTTTCTCCACATCCCTTCCTTTACCACTCCTATCTGCTCTTCCTCCAACCCTTCTGTAACCCCTTGCGTGATAGTGGCCACCGGCCTTGCTCGGGGTGATACAAAAAAAAAAAAAAAAAATTTTCTGTAAATACTTTCATGGTAATTGTCCAGAGAAACTCTTTGCTATGGTACCTAGACTTCATGAATTTAAGTACAGTACTAGATTGGCAGCAAGGTCTCATCAATTTAAAGTTGAATTGGCTAGATTTAGCCATAAGTTCTATGCTAACAGTTTCTTTTCTCTCATTTCTCACTTGTGGAACTCTCTTTCAGCTCTATGCTTTCCAGCCAACTTTGATTTTTAAAAGTTTAAATGCAACGTCAGTCATTATATATCATCTTCTTGATTCCTCTTCTATTGTTTTCACTCCTTAATAAGGATTCTCTTTTTTCTTATTCTTTTCCACTCAGTAACTTCTTGTGTCTTAGTGGATTTACTGCATTGCATGTAGTGAAATAATTAAAAAAAAAGATAAGCTGTATGGCTTTCACTTCTCTAGGTCAACTACTGACATATCAACAATTATTGTTGAAAGTGTCTATCAAAGCTTTTGATAAGAATTATGAAGCTTAATCTATTGCTTTGGCTATATCAAAGGCATTTGACATACTGGTCTTCTTCACAGGTTGAAAGGTTATGGTATTTCTGGATACATTTTTGAACTGATTTAATCTTTATTATCAAATCATAAAATGATAGTTGTCTTAAATGACCACTCTTCTAGATCTTTTTGTATGAATGCAGGTGTCCACCAGGTCTCTAGCCTTGGACCTACATTGTTCCTAATTTTCATCAATGACCTTCCAGATATCATCAATTCTCAACTCAGTATCTATGCTGATGACACAACTATTTACTCCTGTCTTAATAGTAATTTTGATCAGTTCAATAAGGTCAAATTGTCTCTTAGTGGCTTTGTGGCCTTGTTTGAGGTGAAATGATTAATATATATATATATATATGAGTCTGATTTGCTACCTCTTCGTCACTGAGGCCCATTGGAACAGTTGGTATGACGTTTGCTTGATAACTCAACTGTCAGGGTTTCAATTCTCGGTAGTGGGTGCGCACTGCTGATGAGTCCCAAATATAGGATGAAATGGCCATCCAATGCTTTCTGCATTCTGTTGAGGTTTCTTTCAGACTCAATGAATTACTTAATTATGTATATATATATATATATATATATATATATATATATATATATATATATATATATATATATATATCAAATCAGATATGTGAGTTGTGTAGTGGAGAGTGGCTCACAATGAGAAATTGTAGAGTTGAGTTCCAATTCCAGTTAGGTTTGTTACATTCATCTGTAATCAGGTTCATTGAGTCAATGCAAACAATCCTTTCCTTAGCTGCATAGTATGTGCCTTGACAGGGCTACAAACAGTTTTGAATTCAGAGTTTTCTTTCTCGTAGACTAGTTTTTACCCAAAGCCATGGAACTTGGTCTGTCCTACTATTTATCTATAGCTGGGAGGTGGGGTGAAGCGTTGGATTCATACCTTTCCCAAAGGTATAAGCATATAAGTGGATGTAATGAACTCAACTGAAACTGGCTCTCTGATTCCTCAATTTGAGCCACAATCCATTACATTCACTTACATGCAAATACCCTTGAGAAAGCTATGAATCCATCTCATCTCCCAGCTATGGATTAAATAGCAGGATTTGTTTCTGGGAAATCGTTGTTATTTTAAAAAAATTAGTAATGCAATGTTCCCTTTAAACGAAACATAAAAATAAAACATTATTACAATCCTAGATAGGTTTCAGCTTTACATAACCCTCAAAGGGTTGATAATCCATAAAAAATCAATCCATCAAAATATCTACCAAGTCACTAGTATTACTTTTAATTTGATTTCTCACAAGTGTTCTATAGTTTTGGCCTTGCACCCAACTAAGCCTGCCTCTGTAAACAATTCATTGTGTCTAACTAATTATTAGTAACATAATCTGATATACAGTAGATTGATTTATAGTTACATACATCATGTGTGTATGCATACAGATGTAGATAAAAGTATTCCAGCTTATATATATATAAATTGATATTTAGATATAAACATTATGAACATAGAAATCACAATTGTGTGGTGAGTGTTAGTTTCACACCTCAGTGTAATTTTCCGACCAACAGTAGTGGTCTGAAATTCACATTGAGACATGAAACTGACAGTCACCATACAGTGTTGAGCCCTACACTGTCTATGTCTAGATACATTTTATCTCTGACATTGAGCATTCTTACCCTAATTTTAAATGACGTGGTTATAATTTCTGGAATGGAGAGTTATAAGAACATCAAGTTCCAAGTTCTAGGTTCAGGATTGTCCCATTGGCCAATAGATTAAAGCATTTATGAATTTAGCAGCATAGTAATTGTGAGTTCAATCCCTGGACCAGGTAGTACAGATTTTGACTTTGTTGGAAACAAAGGCAAGTAACAATTGAGCAGTACTAAAAAGAATAATATGAGATATCCCTAGGGACTGAAAGCAGAATATGAATTTGGTGGCATAGTAAATGTGAGTTTATTCCTGGGCCAACTAGTACAAACTTAGACTCAGTGGAAACTTAATAGCTTAGCATTACTAAAAAGGACAAGATGAGATGGACAGCAGAACAGGAACAATCTAACCACATAGATTAAATAAGGGTTTCAGTTCAAAATTCCCTTTACAGATTGACAGACCTGAGGAAGGCTGGAGGACAGACAAAACATTTTGATAAAAGCAAGAAAGATGAAGATATTAGTTTGAATGTATTTAATGCAAATAATATATTTATAAATTGATATTTAATCAGCTTAGCTTAGTCTAGGACTAGTGGAAGCTTGTCTTGTGTCAGTTTTCCATACAAGGTGGGTCTGTCTATCGTAATAATCACTCATTTTGAATAATATTTCATATTGTTATTTCTGAATTCATTTGAAATGTGTCAAAAGTTGTTTTCATGTTTGTTTACAAAGATTTTCAAAAACAAATCATTTTTTTTTTATCAACAAGTTTAGGTTTTATTGCTGGAAAGAAAATCCTTTTTCACTTTCATCCACTTTTAATCTTTTGAATTTTTTCACCTCTCTCCCTGACACCCATCCCACATCCATTTTTTTTTTTGATATCTTGTTGCATTCTATCTTATATCCATTCCTTGCTGCTATTCTGATAAAAGATAAATCTGGTTGTCCCTGTCCAGTGACTGGCCAAGAATTTATTATTTAAAACTATAAATATTCAAAAAATGTTGAACACAAGAACTGAAGCTAAAATTTTAAAAAATTAATTGGTATCATATAATAATATATACAAAAGATGAGATGTTTATATTGTTATGGGAAAATTATATCTATCTACTAGCAGCATGGCCCGGCGTTGCCCGTGCTTGATTCAAAAATCGTACAGTAATTGCTATCAATTGACTTAAAATATTTTTGCCCTTCCTTGCCTTTAAAGGAGTGCCCTTTGCCGTGCTGATGTTGCTACATGCCTTACTTCTTGCCTATCTCACACTGCAAATTTTTTCTAAGCTCTATACTAAACATTAAATCTGTTACGAAAAAAGAACTAAACAAAATTAACACAAAACGATCAGCTTTAAAAAAGGACTCGTAACTGGAAAAACCGAATGAAAAAAGAATGTTAACAACAAATACTTTTTCACACCCAACCCAGTTCTGTGGAATCAGAATTAATGTTGAGTTTAAGCAAGCGAATGAGCCAATTGGAGTAAAGTGCCATGCAGATTTAAATTGTTCCCACTTGTGACGAATGCAGCTATCGATTTTTTTTGCATGCTAGCATGCTAGTTAACATTCATGTCAGTCAGCTGTTGGCTCTCACGGTGGCCAATAGAATCTTCCTGCCTATTCGTGACAGCCAGCTATAGGCTCTCACTCTGGCCAGTAGAAAATGGCTGCAAACTACATGAAAACTGCCGTAGAAGCATGAAAAAATCTATTATTTCCACTATCAATGGGAGTTGGGAAATGCAAAGTTGGTCTTGGCCTTCCTGCTAACTTGGAGCATGTGCATGTAAATTTTGGTGCAAATCCGTCAAAAATTGCGGCCATGCATTCATTACACACACAAACACATCCTGCCTTTTATAGATAGAGATCTATCTATCTATCTATCTATATATATATATATATATATATATATACATGGTGTATCAAAAATACTTTTAC
The DNA here is from genome assembly GCA_964036315.1 of Acanthosepion esculentum. NCBI lineage: Eukaryota > Metazoa > Mollusca > Cephalopoda > Sepiida > Sepiidae > Acanthosepion > Acanthosepion esculentum. The sequence goes on from OZ038504.1 coordinate 19,064,415, forward strand.
AAGTAGATGGTGCTGTGTTGCCATGTAGACAAGGTTGTATTTGTCATTTGTGTGCATTTTTGGCTAGATTGTCTTCAATGTTTAGCTTGTATAATAATGAGTTAACTGAAAAGTGTTCCATTTAACAATGGCAGGATATATGTGTGTGTGTATTTATACTTATGTGAATATATGTTTCCATACTCATGTTCAATGAATATATATACATGTGCATATTAGTCTGATGATATATCTGTACATATTTGTATGATGATTTTATATATATATATATATATATATATATATATATATATATATATACATGGTGGTTGCCAACTCGTGTGCGAGTACAGCCATTACTACATGTCTTTTTAGAGAATATCTACTAATGTGCTGAACAAATGTGGCACTTTAGCCTAGCAAGGGACCTACATACTCTGCACAAACACACACACACACACACGCACACACACACACACGCACATACACACACACACACATATATATATGGCACAAACATATATATATACATATACATAATATATATATATATATATACACACATACATATATATATATATATACATACATATACACACACACACGTATATATATATATATATATATATATATATATATATATATATATATATATATATATACATGCAGACTCAGGTATAATTTCAATAGTGAGATCACTGGCCTGTACAGAGATGATGGTTATACTTCTACATAACACCAAACCACAGCAAACTGACTGGCTCAGGAAACAACTAATCAAATTCTTTAAGGATCACAGACTTAATATCACCACTATCACCAACACCAAGGTGACCAACTTTCTGGACACTACTTTCAATCTATCCAGGGGAGTGAACATGGCTTATAATCGCGAACTTTATAACCATATATACATTAGTAAAGAATCTAACCACCTACCAGGTATCCTTAATAACCTGCACAAATCTGTGCAACATAGACTCTCTACTCCAGTAATAAATACATCTTTAACAAATACAAAACCAAATATGTTGATGCACTAAATAAAAGTAAGCACAATATTAAATTAGAGTTCGTCCCAAACACTGGCACGAATACCAATAGTAAATGTAGGAATAGAAAACACAACATAATTTGGTTCATCCCACCTTTTAATAGTAATGTCAGGACCAACATTGGTAGAATCTTTCTTAAATTAGTACACAAACACTTTACCCATAATCCTTTTCTCAAAAAAATCTTCAACAAGAACACCATTAAGGTTCGTTACAGCTGCACTTGAAACCTTGACCAATATATAGCCCTGCATAATAGTGTAACCCTAAACAAATACACTAATAACAATGGTAGCTATGATGATCAAAAATGTAATAGCTGTAAAGGGACCATCTGTCCTATGAATGGCAAATGTATGTATAAAGCAGTTATCTATAAGGCCAGCATCAGGCATAATGACCAAATTAGATTTTTGTTACACCAGCCTTTCTAACACAAGGGAATGACACCGGTTCTCACTATATATAGTGCCAGTAATACCTACCCGGTGTGTAATCAGCGACAGTACTACAACTGCCTAGCTGAGTAGTACCCGTTTCCTACCTTTGTATCTGTGATGTTAAATACACTTGTTCCTTAAACCAACCTCGACTTGATTTTCTTCTTTTCACTATTGTGCCACGACACAACAATTTTATTTCAGGTCAACTGCAAATAATTGGAAAAAATGTTTTTATCATCACAAAATGACTCTTAACAACAAAAAATACACAAATGCTACAGCACTGAAAGTTTTACTGGGGTATGAAAAGAGCTAGCTACACACCTGCGGTAAATTGGGAATTTGTTGCTAAAATCAATCCAAAACTGGAACTGATGCAATCTGTGTTTACTAGAAAAAAAGCACATTCTCAAAAATATTAATAATTTAAATCTACATAGCAAGCGGAATGAGCATAGAAAGATGTTTTTCTTAAAATATTGTAATCCTGGATAATTTTCTTTTCATCTAAATTTAATCTTCTGTTCACCTTCATTTTAGGGCATACACCAATTAACTCCCTTTAACCATTCAAACATCACTTACCGAGCTGCATCCCCCATTCATACCTGCACCCCATTTTCTGCACTTAAGCTCCAGTACTGCTTTTATACTATTTTAATTTTAAACTATGAATCAGCGTCATTCCCATGAACCTCTGTATATTCTTTTTAAAAACAATAAGCTATATCTTGTGTCTGACGAGTTGGGTAACCAACAAAACTTAAGTGACACACCAAATGTAGGCATATGTATATTTATTAATATATATTTCTTGACTCACCTGGAGCACTATTGTCTACAACTCTTGGCAAAATTTGGTAATTATTTATTTGCTTACCTGTGTATATATGCCAGCATGCATGTATACAGTTGCTAATATCTAGTTTTCCATTTACCCAACCCTATATATATAAATAGATATATAGATAGATAGATAATATTAGTGGTTAATATACACACATATATATATACATATATCTAAAATATATAAATATACATACATACATACATACATACATACATACACATGCATATATATATATATAAAAATTTCCAAGAGGATAGAATCCAGGGAGAACTATATGTCCAGGACAGATTAAGAATATAATAAAAAGGCTTAAACACTAATATTCTATGGTTATAATTCATAACCATGGAATATTAGTGTTTAAGCCTTTTTATTATATATATATATATATATATGTATATATATATATATATATATATATATATATATATATATATATATATATATATATATTAATATATATATATGAATATATGTATATATATATATATATATTAATATATATATATGAATATATGTATATATATATATATATATTAATATATATATATGAATATATGTATCTGTATATATATATATGTATATATATATGTATATATATATATATATATATATATATATATTAATATATATATATGAATATATGTATATATATATATGTATATATATATATATATATATATATGAATATATGTATATGTATATATATATATGTATATATATATATATATATATATATATTAATATATATATATGTATATATATATATATATATATATTAATATATATATATTAATATATATACATATATATATATATGTATATGTTATAATATTTTTTGTTTTAAAAATATGATTCCTTCGCTACATAAGAGTTCTCATGTTTCAAAAGCGAGAGCTGAGACCCCTAATATAATTTTTGAAATTATGTTGAGTTATTTCCTTATTTGCGGAGTTCATGCTTGGAAATATTCCAAGCACATAGTAAGTTTTATAACACAGCCCTGAAAAATAGCGGATACAAAAATGCTGACATAAGCTATACAAACAATAGTACTAATAGTAAGAAGAATAGGAAAAGAAAGATCATATGGTATACACCTCCGTTCAACCAAATTGTCAGTACTAAACTTGGGCATAAGTTCCTAGCTTTAATTGGTAAACACTTCCCCAAAAATAGCAAACTGAGCGAAATCTTTAATAAAAACACCCTAAAGTTAAGTTACAGCTGCACTGAAAACCTAGAAAGAATCATAAAAAGCATAATAATAAAATCCTAGAAAAACATGCATGCCAAAACAGTGCCAATAAGACTCCTAAACTGCAATTAGACAAAAATAATGAAAAATCATGTGATTGTAGAAACCCTAATGACTGCCTGTTAGAAAACAGATGCCTCACTAAATCCGTGGTATACCAATGCACCATCTCATCCATGGAGAGTCCTAACACTGACAGGATATACATTGGGTCAACAAAGAATAAATTTAAAATTAGATGGAGACAACACAAAAGCTCCTTCAACAACATCCAAAATAGAAATCAGACATCTCTATCCCAATACTACTGGCATTTAAAAGAAACGAACAAAGCACCGAAAGTAAAATGGAAAATAATAAATAGAACAAGAACTTGTAAAACCTGGGATGACCCATACCCTTTATGCCTACATGAAAAACTGCACATCATTAAGTTTCTAAATAGTGAAAAGTTATTAAACCACAGACATGAGTTAACGGTTTTCTGCCGACATCAACAAATTTTCGCATTAAATAATTAATAAATAGATATAAACAAATAAAGTCTATAGTTTAAAAGCCTTAAAAGCTCAGCCCAATAATTAATGAGAAAAACCGTTTGTTGAAGTCGAAAAAAAAAAAAGAAGCCATTTGAATAAACAAATAAATAAACAGATTAAACAGATAATAATGAAACACAACCTTCTTGATACTTAACAACCTGTGGCAAAGCCATAAAAATTGCCTTTTAACCAGCTAGGTGTCCTACTATCAGTCTTGAAATAGACCCTCCAATGCAACTTGACATAAATTTTTCGAAGGGGACTGGTCTGTAGATAAAAATTAATTCCTAGCTCTTTGACCACCTAACCAACATGGCCAACATTAGCCGTTTCCATAGCAACTAATGTTCTAAGAGACCACACTTATAAACACGCGCTAACCAAAAGATAGCTTATTCCCAAATTCTCGCTTGACGAGGAAGCATGACCAGACACCTTAACTCAACATAATTTCAAAAATTATATTAGGGGTCTCGGCTCTCACTTTTGAAACATGAGAACTCTTATGTAGCAAAGGAATCATATTTTTAAAACAAAAAATATTATAATATAAGCTCTACTTCTGTATGGAGCACTGTCTTTTTGAAAATAAAAGCAAAAATACTAAGGAACACTGGATTATTTACCTAACGTGCTCTTTCCTATTTTTCTGCATACCTGTATATATATGTACATATATACATATATATGTATATGTATATATATTAATATATATATATATATATATATATATATATATATATATATATATATATATATACTCACACAAGTTTCATTAAAGACAACTGACATGGTACTGCAATTACTTTCTTGTTGGCTGCTGTGTCATGTAATTTAATAATTATGTATTTGGACAGCCATCCTTGTTTTATACAAATTTCATAAAAATGACTAACAATAAAACTGACCAAATGCACAATAAAAATATTAAATTAAATTACATGACATGCAACCAACAAAGAAACTAATTGCAGTACCTTGTCCATCATCTTTAATGAAACTTGTATAAAAGAGGGATTGCTGCCCAAATACACATATATATAACACAAAAATAAAATCCATCTTAAATAGTCAAAACAGGAAGAGAAACGAATAACACCTGAAACAAAACCCCCTTGAAAATGGTTAAAGAAGTGGCAAAAGTGCTTAGGACAATGGATGTATGTAAAGTGCCTCCAGCACCTTAAGGTGAAATAACAAGTGTGACTGGGACAACACAGTGAACCGGTTGACACTAAAATTAGCTGCACAAAATCTGCTTTTTAATAGGTACTTGCATATGGCGGAACCGTAGGTGTTTGGGACGAGTCCATTCAATGGCAAGGTGTGGTTCCTGATTTTGGTAGGAACGTGCTATTTAATTCTCATGTCCAGGTGTTGTGTCGTCCTTCCTATGTAGTTAGCCCCGCAACTACAACCATCGGGTCCCGCAAGCCTTCCTTGTGCAAACAACATGAGTGTTTGTTGGGGCTCGCTGTCATTTGCCTCTAGCTCCTTTTGCTCATAATTTTTTTTCTCCTCGTCCACATTTCCTTTTCATTGTACATTTTCTGTTTTTTAATTTAAATTAAATCTCCCGTTGGAAGCCTGAAGAGCGGGAGCGAAACTGGTTGCTTCGCCCGGTTTTAATATCTCTAGTAATATCAAGCTTCATACTTTCATTGCTGTGATAAAATTTTGTACCTTCAAAAATATCTTTAAATATATATATATATATATATATATATATATATATATATGCAAGGATAAAAGGGCATAACATTTTAAAATATTATTTTGTGAGATATTTGTTATTTAGGCAAACAATACTCTTTTTTGCCTAAATAATTAAAATGTCTCAGAAAATAATATTTTTAAAATGTTATGCTCTTTTTATTTTGTGATTATCCTCAAAGAATGCAAAGTTTCTTCTGAGACTCTTCTTTACTTCATTAGTTATAATTTTCTGAATTACTATTTAATGCTATGAGATTTAAGACATGAACTCAATGTGAATGTTTATCTTAAATATATATACAAAAACTTTCTGAGATCCCAAGAATTTCCTAGATTTCCTTTGAATTCAAGGTTTATTCTCTGCACTCCCATCTCATAAACTCTGCTTGTATAGTTTTCCACTGTGATGAATGGAATTTCTCTTGCATTCTGTAATAATTCCTTTAGTCGGATAAACATTCTGAAAATAAAGGCTACCATTACTGTCATGCTGCCAAAATCCATAAACTGAGTCAAGAATTAGTTATGAATCGAAGGAAAACAAATTCTTAATATAAGCGTTGCATTCATTTCATTCTATTTACATATTTTTGCTCTTCATTGTATTCCTTTCTCCAAGAATCACATGAAATTGCCTCTGACAATTTCCTCAGATGTCTTTCCAGACCTTCTTCAATGAGTCAAGATTTATTTGGCAAGGCAATGGAATCGCAGTCAAGCCAAGAGAGATTAATTTACACAGTGGGGTTCAGGTTAAATCTGACCTTCATTGCTGGCTTGCCCAGATGAGATCAACAAGCTTCATTTGAGTTGCATGTATTTAAGGCAATATGTCAAGACATGCCAGGGGCAACTTGGCTGTTATTAAGGTCTATGCCAAAAATCATTACTTGCTGGGCATCACCTTCAAAGTGTTGGGACTGTTTAAAGGCAGTTGATAGAGAAGAAGAAAAAAATCAGTAAAGAAAACAATTTTAGGCTTTGTAGATGTTCTTTTTGAGTTGCTAATCTTTTTCAAACATTTTCAAACCTGCAAAAACTTCAAAAGTTAGTTTTTCAAAGTAAAGTAACATTTTCTGTTTTGTGAAGAGAGAAAGATATTTTTATATTAATCTCTAGATTTGGTTGGTCACCACATGGTGATAATGGACTATGAAATTTTTCAAACAAGCATTTGGATGCAAATGCTAATTCCTTATATCCTAGATCAGTGGTTCTTAACCAGGAGTGCTCGCACCACCTAGGGGTGTAATATCAATTCCTAGTTTGCAAGGATACTGAATCATTAGTGTTGTCTTATTAAAGAAACTCTTGTGTAGTGTTTGGTAATCTGACATAAAAGTTTACATTGCAGAAATTTTGCTAATTGCTACCATTATAATAGTGTAAATGTAGACTTAGGGGAAACAATCACAGAATCCAAATGGAGTTCACCAGTGGTCGCCTGGAGCAATTCTGGTCTACTCAATTGGAAACGTATCCTGTAATGGCAAAAAAAAGCACTTGCTGTGCTGGTGCCTTTCACAACTACATACCTATATGGGAGTGGGATTTTTTATTTGTTTCATATCAAAACCAACAGCAGAAATCAACTGGATCCTCAACATGATATGCAATTAGCACTCAGCACCAAGACACCAAGATTTTATGTCATCATAAGCAGAAAACAAAAGCATCAATGTCATTGGGTTTGTTGCTCAACCATAATCATTCACAACACACCATGCTTAGTACAAGCACATCTCATTTTATTTTTGTTGCTAATATGAAAGTAATCTGTGTTTTTGTAATGCATTATTTTGTTATCTGTTATGTGAATAAAGATTAAAAAAACAATAATTTTGTTATTTACACATGAGATCACTATTTTTTTCTTCAATGGAATGGTGTGTGAAAACTGTCTGGTCGTTTGAAAGGGGTGTGAGAACTGGTTGGTGACTTGAAATGTGTGCAAGAACTGGTTGTTTGTTTGAAAGGGGTGCAAGAACTGGTTGGTGGTTTAAAATGGGTGCAAGAACTGGATACTGGTTTGGATGGGGTGCGAACAAGCAAAAGGTCCGAGATCAAAACTGTTTTTTTTTTTGTTTTTTTTATCAGGCCACAACATTTTGCTTTCAATAAAGAAATGTAATAAAAACATGATATTTATGATCTGGCTGATATCAGAACAATGCAAATGCAGAATAATATACACCAAGACTATGCAAAAACATTTAATAAGGTATGATACAAAAATCTATTAGAATTAAGAACACTTGATTTATAATCCATGACTTTTACTGGGAACCACCCCAGTATATGATCCTAATGAATTACAAGTTTCATGATCATCATGTGTTCCTAAGAGAACTAGAAGCCCTACCAGGATTTATTATTGGTGAGCACAATCTTAACAACATAAGATGTGCAGATGACACTGTGTTAATAACAGATGCAAAAAGGAAACTGTAGGACATCCTAGACAACTATCAATTGTAAGAAGAGAAAATGTGTAGTTGTCAGCAAGGGAAACAGCCCAAGACGTGAGCTACAATGTGGAGACATCAAGATCAAACAAACACAGAAATTTAAATATCTAGGAATTCTTTTAACAGATAATGAAAAATGTAACACCAAAATCTGAAGGCAAACTGGAATAACAAAATGATAAACAAAGTTTTAAGAAATAGGAAAATTTCATTAGAAACAAAGAAACGAGTGCTTCATGTGATATCAATCCTTCCATAAGGCCATGAATACTGAACAATTTCTTCACAGATGAAGAGCTGACTTGATGTAACAGAGATGTGGTTGTACAGAAGGATGCTGGGAATACCATGTATCTAGTAGGAAATTTTAAGGAAATTGAAAACAAAAAAGATACTTATAATTATAGTCAGGAGGTGTTTGAAATATCTGGGATGGATGAGAGAAGAAGGCTTGGGGAATTTAACACACAACATATTGAAGGCAAGAGAGACAGAGGGAAACAGAGAATGACTTACCTAATAAGTTTATGTAAATGGATAGCAAAACAAAGAAAGGGAGGGATAGTAAAAAGACAAACATTACTAAGAGCTACAAAGAATAGAAAATTGTGGAGAGCCATAATTGCCCACATCCTGAAGGACATAACATATAAAAGAAAAAGAATCTTGATGCATTTGAAATGTTCACATACCCACATGATAAATAAAACATGAGTAGCAAAAGTGGGAGGTTATTTTCCCTTAGATATGTATTTATGCGACACTGCAATGGTCACGTAAAGCACCAGTATATATGCAGTGCCAAATTTAAAAGAAAACCTCTTTCTTCATGGATCTGCATAATAGCAAACATGATGTGCAATGAATTAAGGTAGAACTTAATTTTGACAACTTGCTTTCTCCTTACTTTTGTCACAAACATATACAAACAATCTACACACATTGAAACAATAATGTCATTGGCTCTAGAAGATGGTTTCTCTATTTACATCTTGTTTTGTCTTACCTTCACCTTCCAAGTTTCCTTTTCATATTTCTTTTAACATATTTACAAGATTTCACAACTGAAATACATTATAATAGATAAGTATTTTAGAGATAATTTAAAAATGCCTCACTAATATTTACACATTGTGAAACAATCACTACACATCTATACCATTGCTTTGAAAGTGTACAAGTTTGCATGCAAAACCTTATACTGTGTATATAGTACAGTGAGTTGAATAAACCTGATTTTCAGACAACCTGATAATTTGAGCAAGAAGTAGAATGTGTCAGAGTTCTTTAAATCTTCAAGCACAATAATCACCATGTATTGACCAAAAATGCAATAAATGGTAAAGATTAAGTATTTCCATACATGAAACATTTAGTATTCATTGACTAAACAGCATTACTATTGGCTTAAATTTATAAATTCTTTCTCTTATAGCTGTTTAAGAATGACTGCAAAACATTCCCCCCCCCTCCCCAATTTACAGGCAGTAGCACAAATATACATGCAGGGGTTTCTTCCTTACCAATAAAATAGGCTGGTTCTTGGTTTCATATGACTTAGTCCCAGTTTGTCCTATCTTGAAGTCAGAATTTGGTCTTGTGTGTCAACCCCAATTCTTAGTTTGTGAACTTTTTTGCCATATTACTGTTGCTTTGCCCTATTACTGTTATTTTGCCTTATTACTGTTACTTTGCCTTATTACTGTTGCTTTGCCTTATTACTGTTAGTTTGCCTTGCATATATTGTTTACTTGCTTTATATTAGTTTTTGTCCTGTTCTTCTCTTTTCTTTTTATTGCTTATTGTAAGCTTTTTAAATTATGTTTATTGGACAGTTGTGCCATTTATTTTGCATTTAACCATGGCCACTCATTCTGTAATAGCTTTCCAGGAAAATAGTCTTCAAGTTCATTAACTTATGACTCTTTCTAGTATTAATGAGTGTTTCTTTCCTAATCTTTTGTTTAAGGTAGTGTGGAATGTATTATATTATTATTTTTCTTTCTAGTTACATGAGTTACCCATTTTAGTTACTGCTGCTATTGGAAGTCTTCAAGTCCTGTTTTTTTTTTTTTTAAAGTAATGTTCACCTTGTACAAGATCCAGAGGCCACTTGTGGTAGAAGGTTATGTTAAGAGGCAATAGGAGACAAAAATAACAGTTAACCCTAGACTTGAATAAGTTAAGATTGTAGTGATCATGGAAACATCCTTTTGGGAGTCGGTTCCACAGAGAAGTAGTTCATGGGAAGAAGCTGTTCAAGTAGAATTTACTTCTCACTGATGGAATATGGACAGAAAGTGGGTGGTTTGCAACAATGTAAGTGACATGGCATGTCCTTGCCATGAAGGTTTGAACTGGTGAAATGTAGTTCATCCAAGCACTTTTTAGGGAAGGAGTGATCGAGCAGCCACATCCTGCCTGTAACAGAGAGCTTCAAGGGTGGAGAATAATTTGTCACCCGCAAGAGCTTGGAAATGCTTTTGGAATTCTATCAAGGCTGCTTTTTGTTATTTGGTAAAGTTCATTGTGATTTTGTAGCCCCAGTATTTAAGATCTGATGAAGGATTGTCTCCTAGAGGATTCATTCAACTGAAACCATTTTGAATCATTGATTTGAGAATACAATTACATATAGTTGATAGTTTGGACATTTCTTAACAAAATCAATGCCATGTAAAGGCTATTTAAGAGCATGACTCAAGTTTTTAAGTTAATATTTTGGTTCTGTAGCCTCTTGTGGTGTTGGACAAATCTACTTCTAGTACAGATTATTCTAGGTTCAATTTCCTTATCTCCTATAAAAAGATTGTTATAACTGAACCATTTGAAGTGTTTAGAATTTATTAATCAAACTTTGATATTCAATGTTATATTTAGACTGTGTGGGCCATTTTATAAAATGAATCCAGAATTCTAAAAGCCTCACATCCAATAAAATTTTGAAATTTTTCAGGCCTCTGTATTGTGAGTCCTTAAGCTTGTTTACTTTAAACCTAAATCCAGCAATGAAAATAGAAAAAAAAAATGTTTGTCATCATTATGAAAACACTTCAAATTAGAAACTAAAACAAATTGCTACTTAAGATGGTTTTTGTTGGAAGTCATTAATTCAATCAATAATTTCTTATACATTTTCTGTATAATAAACATATTTATATGAGTCTTTTCATATTGCCTTCTTAATTTGCACAGAATTGATAAGAAAAGAATAAAATAAATGTGGAAAATGAAGAATTGTTTATTTCTATATAACAGTGAATACTGATGCTTCTTTCTTACAACAGAAAAGAACTTTGAAATTAAGGCACAGTTTTAGGAAATAGAAAAGAGAAAAATACAAAAGATGCAAAAAAATTTATCTCATGAATGAAACAATTTTTAATTCTATTGTTCAATTCATTTTCAACCATTCTTTAGCACCACTGTCACCCCCACCCTCAACCCCAACCCCACAAAAAAAAACAATTAATTCGAGTGCAAATTTTTTAATTAAATAACAGACTGAATTAAGTCAAAGGTCACTTACTTTAAAAGTGTTTTGCTTTTTTTGGATGTTGTGAGATTACTTTTGTCAGGCAGTAAACTTCTCTAAACACTCACTAGGTGGCATGGTAATAAGGTATATAAAAGGAAAGGACTTTTTCTTGGTCTCCTGGTAGATGTGATAGTGACAAAACATGTTTAGTTTCCCTATCAAGGAGACATTCCCAAAAGATCTGACTTAGTTTCAACTGAATACACAAACACACACACACACACACACACAAATAATGACATAAATCTCTCTCTCTCTCACTCACTCACTCTCTCTCTCTCTCTCTCTATCTATCTATCTATCTATATATATATATTTCATATTTTTGATACAATAATTATTGTTTGAGCTATTGAGAACTTTATTGTCAAAGATTCTGTTCATCTTGACATATTAAATTATATAATTTTATGTATATCAATTGGTATTATTATTATTTCATTGTTATATATTATGCATGTGTGTGTCATCATAATATGGATAGCAGCTCAGAAGGGAAAATCAGAAAGCTGAGTTTGAATTCCAGTTGAGTTTGTTACATTTACTGATGCACAAACACCATTGGGAAAGTATGAATCCATTTCTTCATCTCCATCTAGCTATGGGTGAAATAGTAGAGCAGACTGGGGCTCTTCATGACCACTTTGAATTCAAAACCTGACATGGGTTATTTTGAGACTTTACGTCACACTATGTGCACTAGTTCTCTATATTTGGCTCTTCCAAAAGGTGCGGTTGGTTCTTTACCACTTTGATCAAATCATATGTGGATAGTCTGGCTGTAACTGAGTTACTCAACCCTCATACATAAATTGACAGAAGAGCCCACCATGTATGTATGTACAGTTGTTGACAGGATTATTCACCCCCCCCCCCACTGAATATTTGCATATTTTTTGAGGGAATGCAGATATTTTCAAGTACTTACTGAATTTACCATAAATAGTTGATTTCATATTTAGTTTTAAATAATTTGTGAAATTTTTAAAGTTTTGATCTATTATATGTGTAGTTATAGATTTTTCTAAAAACTGGTGAAGTCCAAAATGATTTGCTCTTCTTATGGAAATTATGAAATAATATTGCTCTATAGCATTTGTAATGTTTTTGTTTTTTTCTTAATTTGACATTTAATACAAACACCCTTTGAAAATGAAATAGTACTGACCTGATTCAATAAGATTCTAAAAAGTAATGAAGAAGATAACACGTGAGTGCCATGTACTATGATAACTCATTATTCTCCAACCATGGCAAAGACGGCTGAACATGACAAGAAGCTCTGAAAAGATAATTGATGTGTACAAACAAGGTGATGGATATGCAACACTTTTCAAGCATTTAAATATTCCTAGATCAACAATATGTAGCATTATCAAAAAGTACAATAAGACTCATTGTGTTGATTAAGGACTGGCAGAAAATGGTTAATTTCTGAAAGAATGGAAAGGAAAATTGTTAGAGATGTCTTGAAGAATCCTTATTTAATGTAAAGACATCAGAGTTGAATGTATCGAGGAAGACAGTCACTAGATGCTTTCATCGAGCAGGACTTCTTCGAGCTTGTCACCCAAGGAAAACTATCTTGCATAAGGCTAAACACCTAAAATGCAGATTAGCTCATGTCAGAAGACACCTAGAACATTGGAGTAAATATTGGAACTTTGTTTTAAGGTCAAGTGAAACCAAACTAGAATTATTTGGTCACATGAACTCCCGCTATGTTGGGAGTAAAGTGAATGAATCTTATAAACCAAAAAATACCCTCCCTACAATTAAGCACAATAGAGGGAGCATTCTGCTCTGGGGATATTTTGCTGCTTCTGGACCAGGAGAACTAGTAAGAGTGCAGGGTATCAGGGATAAAGAGCAGCATTAGCTATTCTTAAAAATAATAAAAAAACAAAGTGTACAAAAGCTGTCTTTGAGGCATCACTGGATGTTCCAACATGACAATGAGTCAAAATACATGGCACAATTAGTTACAAAATACTTAAGTGATAGCAATATTAAGGTATTGGCATACCCTGCAGAAAGTCCTAACCCAAACCCCATTGAAAATTTATGTGCATATTTGAAGAAAAAAGTAAAAAAAAGATGTCCTTCAAATTTGGATGAACTAGAAGCTATTGCCAAGGAAGAATGGAACAAAATACCTATCAGTGTGTGTAGTGATCTTATTAGGAACTATAGAAAAATGATTAAAGGCAATAATCAAGAATAAAGGTTACGTAATCAATTATTGAGGAAAGAGGCCAATAATTTTGTCCTATGTTAAATATTTTTGTTGTTGTTTTGTATTAGTGTTTGACATTAAAATAAAAATTTTGTTGCGGGCATCATTGGACATTCTTTCATATTCATTATTTTATAATTTGTGAAAAAATGAACATGAAATTTCCATGAAAATTTCCATGAGGTAGTACAGCTTTATTTGTAATTATGGAAATAGGTGAATAATTCTGTCCACAACTGTATGTCTATGTGTGTACATATATATATATATATATATATATATATATATAACGTAAATCATTCAAACGAAAAACAAATACTGAAGCTAATTATATGGCGAGAATCACTCTCGCAAACAATATTTAATAATAAAATACAATCAACCTCGAATCTGTTAATGAATGGTGTGATCCTTGTTCATAAATTCCGGGTTTATCTGGTCTTATTTTTTTGTACGAGCCGGGCTTTCAGTCGTTTCGAACGACCATCCTCAGGTAGATATTTCAGTGTGTTTTTGTTAAATTCCGAATAGTAATGCGACATCGAAAGATATTGTGGTCCGAAAGAGTGCTTTTTTAGTAATGAGATATTGTTAAATGTAAGAATAATTTTGGAGCGCTGCAGACACAACGCTGAGGTTGAATTTTTTAAATTTGAAAAATGTGCGTTCTTGTACTTTCGGGCCGCAATATCTTTCTATGTTGCATTACTATTCGGAATTTAACAAAAACACACTGATATGTCTACCTGAGGATGATCGCTCGAAGCGACTGAAAGTCGGCTCATACAAAAAAATAAGACCAGATAAGCCCGGAATTTATGAACAAGGATCACACCATTCATTAACAGATTCGAAGTTGATTGTATTTTATTATTAAATATTGTTTGTGTGAGTGATTCTCGCCATATAATTAGCTTCAGTATTTGTTTTTCGTTTGAATGATTTACGTTACATAAATTGAATACGCACTACAAAAACGATATATATATATATATATATATATGCATGTATATATATGCATGTGTATACATATATATTTATCTATATATAAATATATATATATATGTATGTATGTATGTATGTGCATATGTATATATACATATGTATGTATGTACGTACATATGTATATATACATATGTATGCATGTTTGTAAAAGTATGTACATATAATTTCAAATTGAAATATATTCAATTCTGTGCATTCTTGTCCTTATAAAAGCTCAGCTATTTACAAATGATACTTGTGAGGTTTTTGAGTGCAAGTTGGTATGTCATAAACTACCAACTTTAGTATCTGTGGAGCTTCTTAACCAGCAAGAAAAATATAAATTTTAAAATGGGAAATAAATTACTCTCCTCACACTCATGCTATTGTTGCTCACATTCAGAAAAAAAGAAAAAAGTTGCACATTGGGGAAAACAATGGCTTTTTATAGGAAAGCATCAAAGAGAAGAATACTGTTTCCAATGCATATGTGTATATGTACGTACAAGGGTAGATCAATAAGTACAAAGTCTAATACTTATAGTTATTAGCTAAATATGGATCTGAAATGTTCATTGTAAGCTTACTTTAGCTCTCGACAGTATTAAACAAGAAAGGGTGCAGCTATGAAAATAGTTTTGCACCAAACTATAACCCAACTGATCATACCATACTTATCAAATATATAAATGTAATATTATTTCTACTTATGAATTTATTCAACTCTTGCACTCAAATAAACCTAATAAGAGCATTCATGCTTTGTTATATGTCAAAAGACTATTTATTAATGTCTATGACAAATAAATTGTTATGTTTGGATTTCCTAAACACAACAGTTTCTTTAAAATTTAAAAATCTATATAAATTTCTTTAAACATTAAAAATCTGTATAAATTACTTTAAACATTAAAAATCATTATAAATTTCTTTAAACTTTAAAAATCCACATAAATTTCTTTAAACTTTAAAAAGCTACATAAATTTCTTTAAACATTAAAAATCTGAATAAATTTTTTTAAACTTTAAAAATCATTATAAATTTCTTTAAACATTAAAAATCTGTATAAATATCTTTAAACTTTAAAAATCATTATAAATTTCTTTAAATTTTAAAAATCCATATAAATTTCTTTAAAATTTTAAAAAGCTATATAAATTTCTTTAAACTTTAAAAATCTGCATAAATTAATTAAAAAGTATCACAATGATTAAAATTTTTGTACCTTTCAGCAGACACATCTTCAGAAAAAATAATATCATCGACAAATAAAACTAAGTGATTGAAAAGAAAAATTATTTTCAACAACTGGTGTTAAAATATGGCAAAACTATGGGGGGGAACAAAAAAAGATTTTCCTAGTTAGGTGTTGAATTGGCAGCTAGCTCCCCAAACAAGGCCAATTTGTGTTTTAATTGTCTCTGTCTATACAGAGTGAGACATTGTATATTAATAACAACAGACTCCAAGATGTCAAGATGTCAAGATGCACAGGGCATGGACCAGCCTGGAGTCCATGCCCTGTGCAAGAAAGAGAAGAACTCTGGAGAATAATCAGTCCTGTAAGCAACAGAATTAAATAAATGCTTGCTGATAGCAGAGCCATGAGCCTGTGAACACCTGAATGCTACAAGCTCATGTCTACGTACTTGTCCTGGAACATGCTGGGCAATCCTAAGCTCTGACCACTGGATATTTTCCCCACATGGTCAATCTCACATCAACATTTATACTGGTAAACAACTAAACTCTGTTGATGGGTAGGCAAGACATCCTTGTGGACAGTATTTTTGTGATACTTTTGTATCTTTTTTTAATGAATAAAATATGATTCCTTTTTTAAAGATCATATGTCTACTACTACATCCACATGCCAGGTATGATTAAAAGGATAATATCCTTGTGGCCAGTATCATTGTGATACTTTTGTATCTTTTTTTAATGAATAAAATATGATCTCTTTTTTAAAGATCATATGTCTACTACTACATCTGCATGTCAGGTATGAATAAAAGGATAATGTATCAAGTAGTCAGTCTGAGTAGCAGTCTAAATCTAAGTAAAGGGAAGTCATTAAGAAATCTGCCTGTGTCTAGTCATTTCCTGTTGTACAAAAACGGTCTTCAAAGAAGAAACTAGACTAAAAATTAATAAAGCAACAATTTTTGTAAAAATGTTAATGATTTCTTGAATATAACAATTTTGAATTTACACTTTATCTACTTTCTTCTTTCTCTTTACTTTTCTTTGTTGATGAGTTGAATGTTTTACAAGACCAAAATTTAACCTCTTCAAATTTACACAAAACAATAGGTACAACAAAAAGATTTATATAAATACTTGTTTTATTTAACTTCTACTATTAAACTAACATTTCTATACAAAGTTCTATCCTGTACCAAAAAAGTAACTTTCTATAGAATACATAGTAATATTTACACACAGATTGATGGCTTAGCTATATAGATTGATGCCAGATGATTGTGTTTCATGCACATAAAACTTCCAGTTATGGCTAACTGTCACAATGACACTGTTTTTAAAAACAAAAGTATAGTAAGTAAGTAATGTGTATACGAGGATGGGATGAAATGTTTATATGCTGACTGTGAAGGAGTGATGATAGAGCTGTAAAATCTTATCTTATTCATATATGATATATATAATATAATATATAATATGGATATATTCATATAATATGAGATCTATAAATATATATATATATATAATATATAATGTGTTTATATATATATATATACATATAATATGATAATATATATATAATATAATGTAATGCATATATATTGATATAGTATGAGTAATATATATATAATATAATATATACATATTGTAATATGATTAATATATATATATATATATATATATATATATATATATATATATATAATAATAATAATAATAATGATAATCTGTGGGGCCACCTAAGACATGGTTTATGCAGCAGACATTAATAATGCAGAGACACTTCATAAGGGCCTGTGAAATCATTCAACACCATGTGGGAGTATTTGAAAGGGTCAAACAATCAATGATCCGATGGGTGCATACATGTGTAGAAGCAAGCAGAGGCCATTTTGAACATTTGTTAGGAGTTGCTGTGTTGTCCTTTTGGACATATATTCATATGAACATTTGACCTTGTCTGCTGTCAGGAACACACCTCCCAGACTTTGTAAAATTATTTTTGATCCACACTGTAAATATATACAAGGGTCATTCAATAAATAAGGTGAATCTTTCGGTATAAGGACTTCTAAAACAGATAGAAGCTTACTTTTTTTTTTCAACGTAGTCTCCCAGCATTGTCACACACTTTTCCCATCTGTGCACAAGCTTCCGTATTCCCTCAGTGTAAAAATCTTTGGACTGATGTCTCAACCAGTCGCTCACAACACTTTTGACTTCATCATCACTTTTAAACTTCGTGCCTCTCATGAAGGCTTTCAAGGGACCAAACAGATGAAAGTCTGAAGGGGAAAGGTCTGGGATGTAAGGGGGATGAGGGAGCAGTTCCCAGTCCAGCTCGTTGATGGTCTGCATCATTTGGGCTGCTGTGTGAGGCCTTGCATTGTCATGATGCAAGATGACTCCTTCTGACTGATGACCCCTGCGTTTGTCCCAACAGATAAGCTCAAAGTCCTTGCAATATCATCCACTGTCAGCCTTCTGTCAGACTGAATGAGATCATTGACTGATTCGATCACCTCAGGAGACCTCACTTCTGTAGGCCTCCCAGGCCTGTCTTCATCCTCAACACTGCTCTGTCCTTCTTTAAACAATTTAGCCCACTTGTAGACATTTTTTTGTCTGAAACATGTAGCACCATACACAGTTGACATTCTCCTATGAATTTCAACTGGTTTGCACCCTTCAGCAACCAAAAACTTGATAACTGACTGCTGTTCAATCCTAGAGCATGCTTCTTGGTCGGCCATCTTTGTTAATCGCCAAAACTCTCAAAGTTTTTTTTAATCTGCAAAAGAAATTAAATCCATGTGAAAAAGAAGTAAAACAAAAAAAAATAAAAAAGAGTAAGCTTCTATCTGTATTAGAAGTCCTTATACCGAAAAATTAAATTTATTTATTGAATGACCCTCGTATATATATATATATATATATATATATATATATATATATGAGTGCAAATATATAGAAAATAGGAAAGAACTTGTTAGGTAAATAATCCAAAGTTCTTTAGTAATTTTGTTTTTATTTTTAAAAAACAGTGCTCGATACAAAAGTATGGGATCTTAGGACTCTGCAGAGTCTTCTGACCTTGTTGGTCTATTTATACTATACAACCTGACTGTGCACCATTTTTAGACATTAAGGACATCGGGCTATACAGAGATGATGGGCTCATAGTAGTGAGGAGTTCCACTAATTTTAAAATAGATAAAATTAGAAAGATTATATATAATGAATTCAGAAAACTTAATTTAAAAACTACAGTCAATACTAAATTGAAAAGGGTAAACTCCTTCGACGTAACTCTGGACTTAATGAACAACATATACCTACCTTACAGAAAACCTAACACTAACCCCTTGCATGTACACCCTAAGTCAAACCACCCTCCATCTATAATTAAGCATATACCCTCGTCAATAGAGAAAAGAATCAGCATGAACTCTGCTAATAAAGAAATATTCCAACAACACAGTAAGTTTTATAACACAGCTCTAAAAAATAGTGGATACAAAAATGATAACATTAATTACAGAAACAATTGTACTAACCAGAAGAACAGGAAAAGAAAAATCATTTGGTATACCCCTCCATTCAACCAAATGATTAGTATTAAGCTAGGACATAAATTCCAAGCTTTAATTGAAAAACACTTTCCTACAAATAGCAGACTTAGCAAAATCTTTAATAAAAACACCTTAAAATGAAGTTACAGTTGCACTGAAAATCTAGAAAGAATCATAAAAAAACACAATAATAAAATCCTGGAAAACACACATGCCAAAATAGTATTAATTAAAACCCTAAACTAAAATTAGACAAAAATAATGAAAAATTATATGATTGTAGAAACCCGGAAGACTACCTGTTGGAAAATAAATGCTGCATAAAATCTGTGGTATACCAATGCACTATCTCATCCATTGAGAGTCCTAACACCAAAATGGTATACATTGGTTCCATGAAAAATGAATTTAAAATCAGGTGGAGACAACACAAAAGCTCCTTCAACAATATTAGAAATAGAAATCAAATATCCCTATCCAAATATTTTTGACATTTAACAGAAATGAATAAAACACCAAAAATAAAATGGAAATAATAGATAGAACAAGAACTTGTAAAACCTGGGATGACCCATGCCCTTTATGCCTACATGAAAAACTACACATTATTAAGTTTCTAAATAATGAAAATTTATTAAACCATAGACATGAGTTAATGGTTTTTTGCCGACGTCAACAAATTTTAGCATTAAATAATTAGCATTAAAAATAAATAAATTAAAATTTTAAATTCCATAGTCTAAATAAAAGGTTTAAAAGCTTAACCCAATCATAAGATAAAAAACCCTTTATGAAGTCGTCAAAAAAACATATTGTAGTTCAATATGATGCTTTTATGTACAAACAACCCTTTTAGAAAAAAAAAATCTCCATAGACACTTAACGGTGTAGCAATAACGCCTTTTATTCTGTCGCTGAAACAAACAGACTAGCCAGTATGAGCATAGATGTCATCGTCCGCTTTAAATTAGACACCCCAACCCTACCTTGACTTGACCTCTTTCTGAAAGTAACTGATATGTTGATACAATATGTTAACCCATATGCTCCTTATTTAAATAATTGCTCTAGCCGTTTCCATAGTAATTAATTTTACGAATGAATATGCTTATAAAGACGCATAAATTTCAAGATTAGTTATTCCAAAAATTTCGCTTGATGAAACAGAGCTTGGTACTTTAATTCAATTTAATTCTAATAATTATATTGAAGATTTCAGCTCTTGTTTTTGAAACATGAGACCTCTTATGTAGTGAAGGAATCATATTTTTAAATATATAGAAATTCAGCCAATTCCGCTACCTTGGTTTCACCTTTCGGTATCTTCAGGCGATTTCGATCAATTGATTTCCTAAGATTTTATTTGGTTTCAACTTTTAGGTATCTTCTGACACAATCACAAACACACAAACACACACACACACATATCTATATATATATTTTATGAAATGGATTAAATCCAACATATTTTGAATAATGTTTAAGCAAAACAAATTTATATATATAAATATATATATATATATATATATATATATATATATATATATATATATATGTGTGTGACAAAGTGAGAAAACATTTTTGTATGTCATTTCATCCTTCAGAACTTCATCAGACTTAAGTGATGATTAATTTTCATAACATTTTTCTGATATATAAAATTTTATATCTCATTTTTCATATATATATATATATATATATATATATATATATATATCATTTTTCATATATATATATATATATATATATATATATATATATATATATGCACATATTATGAAATGGATTTAGTCTGACAATTATTAAACAGAAAATATATATATATATATATATCTTTTCCAATGGGCATTTATCAAAAATTCTGGAAAGTAACTGAAAATGTTTAGTGACTCTCAGGAAATATTATTTGTTAACACATTATTAGAGAAAATAGTTAATTCCTGATTTTTTTTTAAAGATCTCATCATCATACAAAAATATCACATCATTTGATAATGTATCACCTGATCATGTTGCTATGTCAATTAATGTTGTAGTCTCCATAGCAATGTCAGCCGACAGCAGTAAGTGATTGAATTCAGGACGTGACTAGAATAACAGAAAATATACAAACAAAAAGAAAATTGTTATTTGTGTAATATATTCAAGTACAGAAGACAACGTAGCTATTATTTTGGCTGTTATGACAAGGCTGATGATTTGGGAATCAGGCCAGCATATCATGACCATGCATATCAATAGGGATACTCATCAGGGCCGCAGAGCTTGATGTGGTTCAAATGCCAAATTGTTTGATCTGAGAATTATCCATTTCCGACAATTTTGTAATGGTAAAATGCACTTTCTGTTATAGATTTAATTCTTCAGGCATGAAATGCCACCTCTGCAAAAAATCTTATGCTTCTTTAATTACATGAATTGCTCAATAGCTCATGAGAAAGACTGATAAATTTAGGGTTCTATACCTGTGACTAGATAAGTTATAATTATATATGTCAGAATTTATGTTCAATCTATATAATAAATATTCATATAATTATCATTAATGATTTTGGACTAGTGCTAATTTGCATCTCAGTTTTTATTAAATACAGCATTATCAAACATTATTAAATTTTGGACTAGTGTTTATTTGCATCTCAATTTTTTATAAAATAAATCATTATCAAATATTACATGTTGACTAGTATTTATTTGTATCTTAATATTTTTATTAGATGAAGCATTATCAATCAGTACTTTCAATCATTATTATTAATTTTTTTACTAGCATTTATTTGCATCTTAATTTTTTTGATGAAATATTATCAATCATTATTAATTTTGACAAGTAATTATTTACATCTATATTTTTTTGTTAGATGAAACATTATTTGTTATTTTTATTAATTTTTGACTAGTATTTATTTTCACCTAAATGAAGTATTATCAACCATTATTTTTAATTTTGACTATCATTTCACCCCAAGCAAGGCAATTAAGCCACTAAGGCACAAGGGGGTTATTGAGTGTAAGGTAATATTATTAAGATGAAAGAACAATAAAACAACAGGAATTAAGAAGAGAGAAGATAACAATTGACATTGCATTTAAAATTTTGAAGATCACACTTGATGAAACAATGGCAATCAAGTTGTTGATATTCCAGATAATTTCAAACAAAACGTTAAAAAGAAATCTTGTATAAACAAAGGTTTGGGAAGAAATCTCCCATAAATAGTGGAAAAAGCAGTTACTGGACTTGAGAAACATATTTTTCTGAAAAATTGTTTTAAGAGATAGATCCTATAAAATTCAACCAAAGATAGAACAAAGAATGACATATGTTTTCTTATAATGCTTACCATCTGCCTTCTTAATTCTTGTTCTTTTATTGTTCGCCCTCCTTAATGTTTTTCTTTTTCTCATATTCTTTCACATTCAGTAACCCATTGCATCTTAGTGGCTTCGTTGCCTTGCTTGGAATGATATGATAAAAAATAGGTATTGTAAAGTGATGGGGACACATTGGAAATTGCAAAAAAAAAGCTGCACAAAGATAATAGAATAATAAAAATAAATAAAAACATGATCATGACAAGAACAAAAAAATACAGACTTTAAGAAAGTAACAATGAGATCTGAGAACATTTATATTCTTCCACCTCAACTTGCAGTCGATTTCATTGTGGACTCCATGATCCTTTTGATGGTGGCATAGTATATGCTTTGCCAGGGCTATATATGATTTTGAATTTAGAGTTGTCGTTCTCATAGACTGATTCCCAGCTATAACTAGAGAGTCTACTCTCAAGGAGGTACTTTGTCTTGAAGGTCTATTGGGGCTGAAGCTCTCCCCAGACCTCAATTGCAACTCATATATACAATCTATTGATAAAGATGCTGGGGAAATGGTTGGTTCATTGTACCGCTCCAGTAAGTATCTGACTCCACCTGCTATACTATATCTTTACAAGAGGCAGATCAGACTGACAATGGTGTATTGTTGCCATATCTGGGCTGGAGCTATCCAGTTCTCTTTTGCCTATATTGGCAGAGTTCAGAAGCATCTACAGAGCCTTGAAGATCTTCCCAGGAACTGCTATCTTGTGGAACAGATTTCTGGTAGTATGTTTCCCTAATAACTACAATCTTGACCTCTTCAAGTCTAGGGTTAACTGTTATCTTTCATGAATTACCCCATGAACTTTTTCTTCTACTCATACAACACCACATAGTAACCCTCTACCATGAGTGGCTCTTTGGCATTTTATTGAGTGAACATTAGTATAAAAAACTATGAAAGAATTTTGCTCTTAACCAGTCTGACTAAATATTCAGCCAGACCATTTGACACATGCTCATGTAGACTGACAAGTTTATGTTTGTTCCATTTGGGCAATTCTACAATTTCTGAATTAGTGAAGCATGCATTATTTTTGCTGATAAGAATATATAGAAAGTCATAGATAGTAAAATAGTATCTGAACCTTTCAACAGTGAAAAATGTTGTTGCAAACATTTTAAAAATATCAACCTATTTTTAATGTGTCCAAACTTTGTTTACAACCATTGGTCCTAGGAATTAGTTACTGGTCAAGGTTTGAGCTTATAATCATTTCATAAGCCCCAGACAATGAACAAATGGGTCTGTTTTAATGACCACTACTCTGAAGGCAGTGCAAGGCAAGCTTTACAAAACATGATTCTTGTCTGAGGGTTTAAAATCAATTTTGCTTTGAAAATGTCCAGATATTTTGAAATGATGCCTTTGACTGTGGGTGTGGCATTCACTGCTTTTTGCTTGTGGATATGTTTCCAGTTGAGTTTCACAATTTGTAACCAGTTTCTTCCTAGAAGTGTAAGACCAGCACCTGGAACAACCAGTAATGTTAGATGAAATTGTCACATGATGTCATGTCATACTCCTTCCATCTTAGGTCGCTAATTGCCACAACATGGTCTTGAGTTTGGGCTTATCAAGTTTGCATCACTGATTGTCTAATGCAATGTGACTGATCAATGAAACAGCATTTCCAGTGTTAGTCTCCATTTCAACATGTCAGCCATTAATGTCCATCAGCACCATTAGGGGATTGATTTTGTTATTCCCATGGAAGTTAAATAATTTGTGCCCTGAAGCAGAGAATGTTCTATCTAATGGTTCTCTGCCACTATGTGGATTCTTTGGTTTCCAGCTCTTTCCATGTGCTTTGTGTCAAGCTGACTGGTGAAATGTGACCAGCTTTATAGTAAAAAATACAAGTTACCTTTGGAATGACAGGAATCAGGAAAATGTTTTCCATCACAACCAATTTTTGTTTTGGTCTGGTTCTCCAAAGTGTAGTGGGCTATTCAATAAGGTTGACTTTCATCTGAAATGATATACCAAAAGTTGAACAAACCACAGTTGAACAAGCCAATAAGATTTGCCAAATGTTTTCCATTGCATCAGAAACAATTTTTTGGTTTGGTTCTCCAAAGTTTAATGGACTGTTCAACCAGGTTGACCTTCATCTACAATGAAGTTGAACAAGCCAATGCCAATATCATTTTTGTTACTATTTTCCATAGCAAGAGTTAACTCTCAGGCCTGAGGAAATTTTAATTCCCTCTCATATAGTAGACATTTGTGAATGTGATAATGTGCCACTCCCACAACCAGCAAGTCTCTCAGCATGTCTTCTAATTTGTTGCCAAATTCAGAGAATTTAGAATTTTTTTTTTAGATAAGCAATGAAATCCATAACAGACTGACGAAACTGTTCATAGCAAATATGAAAATTGAATCACTTGTGGATAACCAATGGTGCTGGATTACAGCACTTCTTTAACATGAGCAAGTGTTCTACATAACTTCTGTCATTTAGGCTTTGAGGTATGACCTGTAGAGGAAAACATTTCAGCTCCACAAACAGAAAGAACTCATTTCTTTCCTCTTGCATTCTTTTAGCCCCAAAACAGTATATGAGTCTCTCTGAATATGTATTCCAGTCTCTTCCCACAGGTGGTAACTTGCCACTACACCAAAAGACAACATATATGTGTGTGTGTGTGTGTGTGTGTCTCTCTCTCTCTCTCTCTCTCTCTCTCTCTCTCTCTCTCTCTGACAAAGAGAGGAGAAAAGAGTGGACAAATCATCTGGAGCTAAATTCATGAAATATGAGGATTTGAAAGGAAATGCTAATACAAAATGCTCACCAACATAAAACACGATCTCATCTTTATCACCATATGGTGTTGCCCGTAGAAAATTTACATGCTTATTTCACTTAAATGGGGTGAATGTGACCAGTGCCCCAATTACTTTGCACTATCAATTTTCATACCTTTACTAATATTAAAATTGAAAGAAAGTTTTAAAAATTGGAGAAAAGACTGATGATGGTTGTAGACTGTAAAAAACCTATGTTAACATGTAAAATAAAAAAATAATTATTTATTCTGGTATATGAGATATATACAAGTCAAATATATACAGGAGCTGGACAGAATAATTGAAACACTTGTTAAATTCAAAGAAAATTTATTTAATATGGAGTTGGTCCTCCTTTAGCCTCACATACAGCTTTAATACGTCTAGGAATGGAATCATACAGCTTCCTGACTTCATCCAGAGGAATTTTCAGCCATTCTTCCATTAACACCTTCACCAGCTCTTTAAGACACGATGGTGGAGGATAGGGACTCCTAACTTGTTGCTTCAAAATGCACCACAAATGTTTAATAATATTGATAGCTGGAGATTGGGGAGGCCACTCTATATGTTCTAGCTCACCTTCATGCTCTTCATACCAATTCTTAACCACTCAAGCGGTATGTATTGGAGCATTAGCGTCTTGGAAGATGCAGTCACCATCAGGGGATAAAGTTTGGGCCATTGGATGAACATGATCACCCAAAATGTTCAGGTAATCTTTGCTGTTGATTCTACCATGCAGTGCAACTATTGGACCAAAACATTTCCATGATATGGTGGCCCAAACTATCACTGATCCACCACCATGCTTCACTGTTGGAAGAAGGCAGTCAGGGTTGTAAGCTTCTTTTGGGCTGCCTCCACACATAAACTTGCCCTGAATTTGGGAAAAGAGAAAAACTGGACTCGTCTGAGAATATGACTTGCTTCCATTAGTCTGCAGACCAGGCATTGTGATCTCTGCACCACTTCAACCTCTTTTGAATGTTGTGAGTGGAGAGAAGAGGTTTCCTTACAGCGGCTTTTCCATGATATGCAGCCTTATGGAGCTCACGACGAATAGTTTTAGTAGAAACTGGACTATTCAGATGATTATTCAACTCAGCAGTCACTTTGCCCGCAGTAGTCTGATGATTTTTTGCTACATTGCATTTCAATGCACGTCGGTTCCTGTCAGTAAGTTTGCAAGTCCAGCCCGAATTGCTACGGTCGCTAGAGGTCTTGCCCCATTTCTCGAATTGAAACAGTGTTCTTGATATGGTAGCTCTTGAAAAACCAAACAGTTTAGCAACCTTAGTGATCGAGGCTCCTGCCATGCAAGCTCCAACAATTTGCCCTTTTTCGAACTCAGAGAGGTCACGCATTTAGCTTAAATTTTACTAAATTCTAAAAATAAATAAGCCAAAGACAGTAAATTAGATAAATAAATGTATTTACAATAGATATAACCTGCAATTACAAAGTTTTAGTTAAAGTTCTTAATATAATAGGTCTTTGAAATATAGGAATGGAATTTGCACCTGTTCCAATTATTTTGTCTAACCCCTGTATTTCTATTATCTATATCTTTTGGATTTATTTCTAAACAAGAATTTACATTGCATCACTCCAAATAATCTCAAATCACTTCAAATAATTTTCAAATAATTTATTATCAATATTTTCGATAATATTATAATCTGAACCTCAAATGACATATTGCTCATGTAAGTAAAGAATTTTACTAATAATAGTTAATACTTATTTTATTGCAAAATCATTGACTTGCATAATAAAATCTGACAAAACGTATTAGTAGGCTAAAAACACTGCCAGAGCAGATCCAGGATTAAGAGTAGAGTGGGATCCAAATAGAAGACAGGGATCAATGTCTTGACACAGATTTTGGAGGCTTTCTGCAAGTGAAGGCATTAGCATTTCAATACTAGAATTGATAGGACAATAAAGTATTCCACAAATTCTATTTGAACTGCTCAGCAACATTGATATATTTGAGAAGGGTATTAAAATAATTAAGAACCTATGCTGGAAGCAAATCGGCTGCATACAGATAAAAAATGAGTTCCATCTATGATTTCTATATCGAGCAAATATACAAAAATAGAAAGGGGTGTAAGACAAGGATGTGACTTCTCACTGGGCTGAAACCTATGCAGCGAAGCAATTCTGAGAGAACTAGAAGTCCTACCAGGATTCATTATTGGCGGCCACAATCTTTACAACATGAAATATGCAGATGATACAGTGTTGATAGCAGACACGGAAAGGAAACAACTCGTACAGAAGTTGGTGAAAGAAAGCAAAAAGAAAGGATTAAACATCAACTGCAAGAAGATAGAATACGTGGTTGTCAGCAAAAGGATGAGCCCAAAATGCAAATTACAAATCAGAGATACCAAAATCAAACAAGTACAAAAATTTAAATATCTGGGAAGTGTTTTAACTGAGGGTGGAAAGTGCAACACTCAAAACTGAAGACGTATTGGGATAGCCAAAGATGCATTCTGAAAACTAAGCAGAGTATTAAGAGTATTAAAAAACTTCATTAGAAACAAAGAAAAGAGTACTGAACTGTTATCTGATGTCTGTCCCCCTGTATGGCAGTGAATGCTGGACATTCTCCTCAAAGATGAAGAGAATTTAAGGAATAGGAATGTGGTCCCATAGAACAATGCTAAGGATACCATGTACCAAACACATGAGCAACAAAAAGGTTTTAGAGAAAAATGGAAACCAAAAGGAAACTAATACTTAACATCAGGAAGAGACAGTTGAGGTTTCTAGGGCACATAATGAGGAAAAATAGCTTGGAAATCTGATACTCACAGGACAGATTGAAGGCAAGACAGACAGAGGAAAAAATGCATAATGTATTTAGTGAACTTTAGTAAATGGATGGTGGAACAGAGTTTAGAAGAAATAAAAGAATGACAAAATTTATTAAGAGCTGCAAGAGACAGGAAGTTGTGGAGAGCCCTGACTGCCTACATCCTGAGAAGAGAAGAAAAAAATCTAAGAATTTTTTTCACAGAACTAATTAATTTAACAAAATAAATTTTTATTTTTAACTTTATTTTATGATTCTCCTATGTACCATGTCTCTTCCAAATGTAGGCAATTGTGGATCCCCACAACCTCCTCTTCCATTGAGCGCTTAGCAATGTTTGTCCCTTTGCCAAGCCTCACAGCAGCCATTCATCCAAACTCATCAGGTTGGTGGCCTGCTGCCTTCCCCTGTCACTTACTTTGCATTATTTCAGATTTTTTATGTATAAATATTTTTTTTATTTCAATATTTAAAATTAATGGTACACTGCCACATGGTTTAACCCTTGATAAATTGACAATATGGAGGACTAATAACAAAAAGATTTTCTCTGTCAGTGTATTTCATCCAACAAAATTTTTTTCAAATTTGTAGCAAAATGGCTTTCTTTCTTGTAATCAGGTTTTTACTTGTAAAACTAATCACACCAAAGTTCTAACTCCTGAAATAATTAAAAATGAAAACAAAAAAAATGATGTGCCAGTGATGAAAGTTTTTGGCTCTTTTAAGACTCCCAAAGTGGATTGCCTTGGTACAGGGACGGGTACCATTATTAGTAGTGGGAGGCAACTCAGTCTGCGTTTTGTTTCTGTCACATTTTGTATCAGCAGTAAAGGTTTTGGTGAAGGATTGTAAGAACTAAAAGATTCATTTTCTTGAAGCCATTTTTAATCATTGATCTGAGAAAATGGTTGTATATAGATGGTAGTTTAAACATTTCTGAACAAGTTGGATGGCCGGCATGATATCTGAGTTCAGATCTGACAAGGTTGTTTAAGAATGTGACTAGTTTTGAGGTTAATATCTTGGTTTTGTAGCATATTACGACATTGACATTGACTCCTAGCACAACCTGTGTTCAACTTCCTTATTTTCTGTACTAAATTTGTAATCCATGCATTGAAGTATTTGAAGTGCTTAGAATTTAAAACAATAAATACCCATTCAAATATAATGAAAGTTAAATTTTTCCAGTCTTTGAAACTAATTCTCTTATTTCCTGTGAAAACAATCTGGATGAAAGTTTATGTCTACTTCTATATCAAAGCTAATCTCCTGTAAAGTCTCAGTGTACACTTGATGGAATATGATAATAGTAATATTAGCCATTTCCCTATAAGGAAACATTTGGCATTCATTGACAGAGAAGCCAGTACTGCTTTCAGTTAAAGTTTATAAAATCTTTCTCTTAAAACAATTGTTCAAGAACATTGGTTTCTCATGTCCAGTAGCTGTTATCACTCTTTCTAGTATTGATAGGGTTTTCCTTTCTAATTTTTTATTTGAAATAGTTTGGTCCATCAACATCTTAATTATGTCATTATTTTCTCTTTGAGTTAATGCGATATCCATTTTAGCCATTGCTGCTGGTGAAAATGTGGTTTCTATCATCTCATACAGTTCTTTGTTTGTGATTCTGTAGCACCAGTCCACAAGATTCAAACAAGGAAGGCCTCACCAAGATCCACAGACTTCACTCTCTCACAGCCATTTTTAACCATCAATCTTAGAAAGCTGTTTGTGGGAAAATGAAAATTAAATAATAAATAAAATAATAATAAAAAATAAAGAATTTCATTTTCCCATAATGCAAAAGGGGTTCCTAGTCATGTGTGAATTTTATGACCCCATTTCCAGAAAGTCGATGATTGTTATTTTCTCACCTGCCTACCATTGAGTTTGAAGATGTTTGGAAGCAATACCAATGAAGGAGAGATTTGGCCACTTCAATCAAGGTCAGGCTGACTAGAGGTTGCCTATTCTCCACACATCCACATCTTGTACCAGCATGTGTCAATAAACATTGGTCATTCATTTTGTATTATTGTCTTTGTTTTGTTTATTGCAGTCCACTGACATTCAAAAGCTGTTAGCAACACACAGTCAAATACACTGCTCCACAATTGGTGACCATAATGTGATATGAACACACACAACCACAGATATTTTTTAAAAACTGAGAGCCAGTAAAAAAAGGTAAGTCAACCAACTTCTCTATCTACCATAACATGCACATGAACAGAAAAAAAAAAATTTCAACAAAAATAATTTACTCTTACAAATTTGTGATTAAACTCAATGTAAAGAATAAAATTGCAAATTTCAAAACTTTACATGACAAACAACTATCTGGAAAAGATTGTCTCTATGTCAGCAAAATGTTTTTTTAACATGTACAAAAAAGAATCCCTAATTACTACTACAATTATTATAATGGTCACAGCTGGTGAGCAAAACTCTTTTCATCTCTACTGCCTTTGCTTAATCCTTCATCCCCATGCTGGAAATGCAAACATTTCAATAACCCAATATTTTACCTGTTAAAACAAAAGGATTTAAATGCTCCCAATGTTTCTACATTAGTGTCGCGTTAACACAATTCAGCAACAGAAAACACAACTAGCAACCACATGGATTCATTTGTGATGTGGTAAGGAATGCTTAAATGAGCAATGCACATCTCTTCACATCTGTCTTTATAAATTTTGGATTCTTAGAATAAGGCAAAATAATTACAGCAGACTTTTAGTATCAAGGGTAAAGTGAAAATTTCTACAAAAAATATCCTACATTGATGAATTGAGAAAAACTGTCATATTTTTCAGAATGACTATAAAAGACCTCATATAAACTCATCAAAATATTTGGACAGGAGCATCTGCCTTAGTCAGCGAATTTAACACATTAAGATTTTCACTTAATTGGTTACTGGAAAATCTTTTTAATAGCAAAACCTTTCAGCATTACCAGAATTCTTCTCATTCAAAATTTTCATTACTTCCCAATTTAATATATAATAATGCGTATAGTGTGCAATATGTGCATAGTGTATGTGGGAGAAGTGGGTGTGTCTACACATGTAGTGGGTGTGGGTGAAGTCTCTGTATGTGTGTGTGTAGACATGCAGCTGTGTGTTTTTCAATTGGCTATGAAAATCCAATGAAAAACAGTTACAAGTTGATGCAAATATTAGATATACAGAAATCTAAATATTTTCTGCTCATCCCTTGTAGTTTAAAGTAAGTCTTTGTTCTTATAATCTCCTCTTGTTTTGACTTCCTAATCTTATGTGGTTCTACAGAAAGATACTGAGGATACCATGTGAGCAACAACAAGGTTTTGGAGAGAATGGAAACAAAAAAGAAACTTAACATCA
Source organism: Acanthosepion esculentum (assembly GCA_964036315.1). Classification (NCBI taxonomy): domain Eukaryota; kingdom Metazoa; phylum Mollusca; class Cephalopoda; order Sepiida; family Sepiidae; genus Acanthosepion; species Acanthosepion esculentum. The sequence continues at coordinate 19,096,641 of OZ038504.1, forward strand.
AGAAGAGGCAGTTGAAATTTCTGGGGCACGGAATGAGGAAGGATGGCTTGGAAAATCAGATACTCATGGGACAGATTGAGGGAAAGCTGGGGGTCAAAACGTTGGCTTTTATAGATCTCTATTGGGTGATCTTATTCCAGTCAAGAGGAGTTACATCTCTATTAAAAGCTAAAGTCTGTAGCTGCTTGTCTGAAGTTGTGAGTTCAATCCCTGTGCTGGGCAGTGTATTTTATTTTTCTCTTCGACCACACCCCTTTGAACAGCTATCTTCACTCAAACAAAGCCATGGAAAGGAACACCTAACAATATCTTTAGATGATTCTGATAAAGATTCAAGGTATCTCACTTGAAATTTCCCAATTTCTCTCACACTCCGTTGTCTTTTGTTCATTCTACACATATATAATTGTCCATCTCTAACAATGTTGCACAAGTTGCTTATGCAGTGATTCTGCCAGTCCCTGCTATGGTTGTCAGACAGCAAGACATTTTAGGAAAGATCTCAAAAATATATAGCACATTAACATAGCAATGTATACAATGAATATATAAATATTAATAATTTCAGCCAAAGCAAGGCAATAAAGCCACTAAGATGCAGGGGGGGTTACTGAGTGTTAGCAAATACAGGAAAAAAAAACACTATTAAGGAGAAATAACATAAAATAAAAGATCAAGAATTAAGAAGACAGAAGATAAGTATTGAGATCAAAGTTGGCTGGAAAGCAAGAAGCCAGAAGAGAGTTCCACAAGCAAGAAGTGTGAGAGAAGAAGCAGTCAGCATAGAACTTACAGTTACATCTATCTATTTTATTTCAGCTGTAAGATGATGAGACCTTGCCACCGATCTAGTCAGTCAGTTATGTGCCATGTGTGATACACGCTTAGGCGATCATGTATCTTTCGATACATGACTGACGAGGCAGATTTTTTCCTGCAGTAGGTTGCCATTTCTTTCTGCGGTAGACCAGTTGCCATCCAAGGCTATAGAACCCGGTCTATCTTGCTATTTACCCACAGCTGGGCAGAGAAGAAAAGGATTCATACCTTTCCCAAGGGTATTAGCATGCAATGGATTCAGCTGGAACTCAAACTTGGCTCTCTGATTCCTCAATCTAAGCCGCTATCCATTACTCCACCATGCCTCTGAAGGAGACATAGTGGAGTAAGGGATAGCAATCTAGTACTGTGCTTAAATTCATAAAATCTAGGTACCAGAGAGGAATGTTCATCGGAACAATTACCATGAAAGTATTTATAGAAAAGACACAAGGAAGCTATATTACAGCAGTGGGAAAGTGACCAAAGGCAAGATACCAGGCCAGGATCAATAACATTGCAGATTCCTCTTTGGATTTTATCAAGAATCTTTAAATATATAACAGGAGCACAAGACCAGATGTGATAGTACTATTCAAAACAAGGATGAATGGTAGACTTATAAATATATAAGACAGATTCTGGCAAGAAAAACTATTCTAGCATATCACAGGGAACCAACTTTCCTAGCAGCAGACTTAGCAATTTGTTGTAACCTAGGGAAGGTTACTGAATAGAATAGTCACATAAAGGTTGGTAATGAATGATAATACTTAGGACAAGAACAACACATATAAGATTCACCAGCGGCACGTAGAAGAAGTAGTCAACTTCTAAAAGTGAGTCAAGTGAATTCCACAATGAATCTCCAACTGCAGATCGCAGACCAACACATACAGTATTCATTACTGTATTTATGGGAATGGGGGCATACCCATTATCATCCATAGGTATGCCACAACACAATTAATATTTCCACTACATGTCATCAAAAAATGTTAATCTGAGAAGGTGCAATAAATCACTCTCCTGGAGGTTAGCATCTGCCATGCTGATGGGAGGTAAAAAGGGTTCTTTCAGAGGATTAAAAGAGGCATTTTGGAGGCATTAAAATTAACAAGACATTTCTCACCCTAGTTAACAATAGAAAGTAGCTTGTTTTTGACATCAGTTGCCAATTTGACCTTCTGCTCAAATCTACTATTAAGACAGGAATAAATGTTTGTGACATTAGCATAGATACTGAGTTTAGAAATTATGCTATCAGGAAGGACGTTGATGAAAATTAGGAACAACATGGTTCCTAGAAGAGTGGCCATTCAAGACAAATTGCATTTTGCGATTTGATAAGAATTGCTATGAGCAGACACAAATAGGCTGAATCTGTTGTGATTGGAACTATCACACTGAAACACCTGGAAGAAGTGATTCCTGTGGGCTATAGCGCCAGAATAGGCCACTGTAAACCAAGGTAAAGTTTGTAGTTTCACCTGGTATTTCCAAGAAAGAACAAAAGCATGAATGTTGACTTTGACCCATGAAGAAACTTCTGTCACACACCTATATATACATACATACATATATATATATATATATATATATATATATATATATATATATATATATATATTTATTAAAGAATGTAGGTTTCATTAAGCAGAAAATGTATATTTTCCATGATGAATTTACATCCTGCATATGTCTGTTCTGAACAAAAATACTACTATTTTAAAAACAATAGTAATAAAACAAAAGCGAAAGCAGTAGAAAGCCGGATGAGTTCAACTAGGTCATGAATCAAGATAAACCAGATGCCCAAAGTTTTATTTATATACTAGGTGTAACAATAAAATTGCCCAAATCATGTTACAGTATAATTGTCTCCCACAAAATGTTTAATATCTAAAAACCACTAAACTAATTGCATTTCTTTTTTCCAGTTTTTCAGATAAGACGTTTAGCCATCTTGACACCATTTGTCATAATGATCACTGAAAAAATCTTTGAGCTCGAAAGAAAACAAGTTAAAATTGTTTTGTGTCAGCCCCACTATGTCTTCCCAACTGAGCAATGGTGAAACAAAAAAAGATCACTCAGTCCTTCAGTAATGGTACTAACATTCATGCTCTGGCTTCTATCTTTGAAGTCTTTCACCTGAATAGCATATTTATTTGTCTCATTGACAAATAAAGTTATTATTTCATCTTTTATAAATAGACAAAACACTCCGCCTTCATAAAGGCTATCAGCTATATCCATGGGGCCAGTAGTTTCTATAAAATTAGTCAGCCATAGATGATAGTAGCATCTAATGGTCATCATCTCTTTCCTCCACATTACAAGCAAGGTTATCATCTCCTGAGCATTTTACTGTCAATATCCACTTGAGTAAAGCCTTCAAAATCATCATCGGAGTCCAAATCAAAGAAAGCTACTAAATAAAGGCTTTGTTGGATGTTCATATGGTCATTTTTGATTAAAAAAATTGCAAAAAATTTAATGTGAGTTTAATCAATCTTACACCTCATGTAGAATGTTGACGAATTCAAAATGGTGTCAGAAAACAGAAGTTTAGCCTTGTTCCAAATCAGTAGTATGCTATTTCCAGTTTAAAATACCAGAAATAACAGTTGACAAGTGTTTATTTATAACAACCCTCTTGAGTGTGCAAAGGGAGAGAATTCTACAGCAATAATTTTCACATCCAGTGCTCATAAGAATCAATGGTGTTACAGTTAGATGTATAGGGACAATCAATACAACAAATGTCAGTTACAATTTTCCATAAAAAGGCTAAAGATGCAGTGGTGCTTAACTTGAACTTTAAATATTTCAATTTTTGACATTCAGTGTATCTAGATGCATAACCTATTCAGCCTCAACCAAGTTTCTATCACTTTTCATTTAATTTTTATCTTTATTACTATTATTTTAAATATCCCACATTTATTTTTTTTATTCAAATAGGGTAGACTGGGCTCCATGGCGATGTACACGGCCAGTGCAGTGATGATACAACATCATTGGTACTGAAGGAGCACCCTCCAAACTGGCTGTGAACTGAAGTGGTGGAGGGTGCTCCTGATGGAATCAATGGCCATATATCTGTTATCTTTATAGCTATCGTTTTGATATCCCATATTTTATCACTATTATTTTGTGAGGAAAGGAGATACATTGCAAGATCCTGCATATAAATTTATTATAGAAAATTCTGAAATTAGTGCACTTGCAATATATTTTCACTTTAATAAATTATTTTCTTTTTTAGGGTAGACTCTATCAATGAAACTATTATTAGTCTGAAGATGTTCCTCCTAAGAATAATACGTGTTACTTAGGATTAGGAATTTTTTACCATTTTGCTATTCATTTATTTATATACATAATCTGATCCTAGATGCAAGTTCCAAAGAATCAGACTTTTGATTCTAGGCAGAGTGCACCAGGCTTTAGATTGGCACTTTGAACATAAGTGAAGCATACATATATTATACCCTGATCCTTTTCAGAAATGCCTAAGAATGGCACTTTTGATTCTAGGTGGTGGTGCACATGGCTTAAGAATGACCCTAATTAGAATGCACAGATAAGCTATTCCTGATCAGAAATGCAGATTCTTGAATATATGATCCCATAATTTTTATGATTTGTATTCAAATATAAAAGTTGATTGTTGCTTTTAATATCATGTTTCAAACTAATTAACATTTCATTAAGAAATAAGAATTAGAATTGATTTTGTTTGTTAATTAAATATTGATGACCTGAAAGCATTTTTTATGAAATCACCATTATCATTTCTGATTAAAATTGTCCAGTAGATAACATGCATGCAAACTTTAATCAATTTATAAACAAGATTTCCAGATTTAGATGCACACTTAATTCTTTTGGGATTTCTCTCTTAATCTTTTCCAAGATTGAAGAGAAAATTAAGTCAAATAAAAAGTTTATTTTGCATCATCTTGGGTTGCTAACAGCAACCCAATTCAGTGTAGTATTTCTTATGCTTCCATTGTAAACATGGAATGTTTCCCAATGTTCTTGCTCAAGAAATGATCCCAGCCTGCAACACAAAAGCATGTCTCAGCCGCTGTCCTATTTTTTCTGTGAAAGGCAAAAAAAAAAAGATTATCCCAGAAAGATTTCCAAGAAAACCATTGGTTCTGAAAATTTGGCCTTGTGGAAGGATTTACTGCAAGAGAATAGAAAAATAGTAAATACAGAGGAGAGAGACCTGTTGATTATTGAATTTTAAGCTAGGATCAAAATAATGGATCTTTTCTATGCAAATTTAATTCAAATTTGCTGAATCGATTTTAAATATACATTTTTTTTAAAATTAAATAACCATTGTAAAAGGAAACTAGTCATGACACAATTAAAATATTAGTAAGACAAACATAAAATTTAATGACAAACTCATTGGTTAGGGAATTTCTTATATAAAAAAATATGCTGAATGGTAGAAAACTATTTTTTTTCATACCAGCAATATCACCAGGTATTGTCAAGTTCAAATTGATATGATCATTTGATGTTCTATTTTTATTTCTACAATCTTTTATATTTTTATAATACTTGTTACTTACTAAGCTTAAGTTAAAACAAATAGAAAAAATATTTCAAGTAGGGGAGGGTGAACCTGCCTAGAACTTTAGTGATCTGACAGCTGGATTATAACTTGGCTCCAATACAATCTATTCACACTAGTAGGAAATATTTAACAAATTCAACCACAGTGTAAATCTTGTAGTTATTAGATAGATAGATAGATAGATATGAACAGTACTGAGAGCGATAGATATGAGCAGTACTGAGATAGATAGATAGATAGACAGATAGATAGATATTTATTATGCTTAATGTTTTGAAGTTGTAAGTGCTACTACTCAATGCTCATGCATAGTCCCTCCTCCTCCCAATCAGAGTAGTTATATAGCCTGGACTTTGTTAATCTATATATCACTAGATTTAGCTTAGACCAAATAGAAAAAATCTTCCAACTAGGGGATGGCCAACCTGCCCAGAAAATTGGTAATCTAACTGCTGGATTTTCATCTGCACTCAAATGCCAAATATTTGTACCAGTAGAAAATACATAACTGAATCAACCATAAGGCAAGAATTATGAGAAAAGTATTTCAATATGGGGATGGCCAGTCTGCTTAGAAAAATAATACTGTAATTTACTATACTCAATGCAGCACAAATGAAAATGTTAAGGAATGATGCTTTTTCTCCTAACTTGACAGACTTGTAAAACATAAAACCACCCTCCACTGCATCTGACCTTGGTCACACTAAACTAACTATATTAAATATTTTAATAAAGAATAATTCAATTACAAGGAGGGTAAATGAGAGCAATTTTTGTTTTTAAGGGGTTAAAGTTCACCAGCCATTTCCTGCCTCAGTCAACCACAGATCAGAGGTCCTTTTCAAGACCAACGGCCAGGTTAGTTTTGTCAGTGATACCAGATTTGCTATTGCGGCAGGAGTAAATAGTAGTGTCATCTGTGTAGATGCCTATTTGGGAACTGATGACATCAGGAAGATCATTAATGAAGCTCACAAACAGTGTAGGACCCAGGATAGAGCCTTAAGAAAGGAACTGGAGGAGAACCCGTTTAGGATGACCTTCATTTCACAGTTTGACAGGAATGATTGCATTAAGTCAAATAATCATCCTGAAATTCCATATCCCGAAGCTTACAAAGAAAGGCTGGCATGCCAAACCCTATCAAACACCTTAGAGATATCAAGAGCCATGACTTGAGCTTCTCCCTTATTGTGAAGTGCTTGGTAAACAAATTCAGTTATGGCCATGAGCACACACACACACACACACACACACACACACACACACACACACACATATATATATATATAGCATATTTTCATTCAAGCACATCTGGTTAAATAATTTAAACATATTATGTCTATTTATCTTAGTTTTAACCCTTTCAAGTCCACAAATTAATTTCTTGGTGAGTGTAGAAAATTGATAAAGAAAAATTCCAAAATTTTCTTTCAAATAATTTTTATTTTCCCAAGTACTTTCAATCTCATCTGAGACCATCTTCATGAGTTGTATATCTATGGATGTGTTATGCGTTAACACCGTAAATTCAAAATATTTTTTCTTATCTCTATGCAAATGAGGTAACTTAAGTAATTTTTTTTAAAACATATTTTTTAAAGATTTTTTAATTGTAGTATTTTACTTTAGTATTTTTTATATGACACTTTACTGTTACAAATATTTAAGAATTTTGTTGCTATACTTGTAGTTAACTTTATTTATTTTTGGGCACTGTGTATGTATTTATGTATAATAATGAACTTAGTTATTTTGTTAGATTTTTGGGAGTACATAAGGCTGAGAACTTTTTAACAATTCTTATAGATCTAGGCCACTTGTTGTTAATTTCACTGTTTGAAAGGATAAAAAACAAGGGCAACAGTGCAAACATGTGTAGCCATTAAAAGTAACATTTATTGTGATATGAAATATGCATATATATATATATATATATATGTGTGTGTGTGTGTGTGTGTGTGTGTGTGTGTGTGTGTGTGTGTGTGTGTGTGTGTATACAAAGTGTATCAAAAATACTTTTACAAACTTTGGGGGTGGGATCCTCACACCAAAACTAGAACAAAAGTCCATATAAACATCCATGACAGATGGATATGTAGGGGAGGACCTGTTCCGTGGCTTGTATGTTCCAACCACCACAATCCTTTGGATTTGTATCTGTGAGGCCATCTAAAACAATTTATGCAGCAAACATTAATAATGCAGAGATGTTTCATCAATGTGTCATCAGGCCTGTGAAACCATTTGACACTTTGTGTGAGTATTTGAAAGGGTTTACCAGTCAATGATCCGATGAGTGCAAGAGTGTATAGAAGCAAGTGGAGGACATTTTGAACATTTGTTATGAGTTGCTGTGTTGAGGTACAACGATGGCCTTTTGTACATATGTTTATATGGACATTTTACCTTTTTTTGGTGTCAGAAACACACCAACAAAGTATTTTTGGATTGTATCTTGGATTGTACATTGAACAGTGTCTACCATAAACTTTAAACTTAACTCAAAAATAAAGGATATGCGGACATATGTTTATATGGACTTCTGTCTTTGTTTTTGAGTGATGAACCCACCCACAAGGTTTGTAAAAGTATTATTGATACACTCTGTATATATGTTCCATTGAATAATATAGACATATTATGTCTGATTATTTTTATACTGATCCTTTCCAGTTTCCTGATGTTAAGATGAAATTCATCAAGACAGGCGCCATATTAGTTTAATGCCAGTTTACATTTCTACCAATTCCCAGTCAGTTCCCTTATATTGAAATGCTTGTTTTGCAAAAAATTCCATAACAACAGATAAATTTTAAAATTTTAAAACAACTATAACTGCGTACATTCAGAACAGAATGCAGATTTTATCACAGTTACAATAAGTTTCTCTTTGTAATTTAACGCTGAAAATGATCTTGGAAAAGTTTGAAAGTACTTGGGTTATAAAAAACTACAGTGCCTTCCTTGATGAATTTTATCTTAACATCAAGAAATTGATTAGACAACTGGAATGGATCAGTATAAAATAAACAGACACAATATGTCTATATTATTCAATGGAACATGTTTGAATGAAGATATACTGCCTATTTATATATATATATATATATATATATATATATATATATATATATAATGGAGTGTGACTTTTTCTGCATATTCCTTTGTTTCTATATCTGCAATTTTCGTCATGGGAAAAGAACAGATATATATAAATGCCACAAGTGAATCCTTCCCTGATTCCAATGTATGTCCAATCAGGAGACAAGTAATATTGTCACAATGCAATTATTCTGCTGCTTCAGCAATATGGTAAAAATTAACTTGCAACTACTAAGGTCAACAGAGTGCACAGATACTACTTTGAGCTTCTATAGAAGTGCCAATCTATTCATAAATAATTTGATCACTTTGATGGGTACTATGCTTGTATGTTGTTGTTCACTCTCTAGGCTACCCTGTGGTGTATAGTGGTACAGGCAAACTGTAGCTGCTATGCCTTCTATGGCAAGTAGGTTTTCATGGGGTGGAGTTACTAGCACCATGTTCAACTGGTTTTAAGTTGTCCTTCTAGGTTGGTTATTAATGAAAAAGCTAGAAAGTCCAGTTTTCCCTCTTATTAACTACACCTATGCATGTATTCATATATATATATATATATATATATATATATATATATATATATATATATATATATATATATATGATTAATGTATTTTGGGCAGCAACTTTTCTTTTAAACATCTTTCGTTAAATACAAGGAAGATTTTATTAATTTTTATTGAAAACTAAATAAAAAATTAATAAAAATTTCCCTGTCTGTCATATTTAACAAAAGATATATATATATATATATATATATATATATATATATATATATATATATATATATATATATATATTAGGTCATCCCATAAGTTCTGTCCAAATTTTAACTTTTTGTTAAAATGAACAAAATTTAAAGAGTATTTTATAATGTCTAATGGAGCTGAACATTATTTTTATGTTTAGATGCATTTAAACTGATCAAATTTTATTTCAGAGAACAATAAAATTAAATTTTGTTTGATTAAAGCCCTGCTAACATGGAAGTACCCAAGAATCATTTGAGGCACATAATGCTTTATGAGTTCAAGAAAGGAAACTCAGCAGCTGAAGCAGCTAGAAACATCCACTCAGTTTATGGAGAGGAATGTGTGAATGAAAGAACTTGCAGAAGATGGTTTGCAAAATTCAGAGGTGGAGATTTCACCCTTGAAGAAGAAGATCGAACCGGACGTCCAGTTGAGTTTGATGAAAAGCTTCTTGAAGCAGCCCTTGAAGAAAATCCTGCTTTATCAGTTGATGAATTTGCAGTGGTTCTCAGTTCAAACCATACAACTGTTCATCGTCATCTTCAACAACTTGGAAAAGTTCCTAAACTTGAAAAATCAGTGCCTCATGAATAGTCTGAAAACAAGCTCAAATCCCGAGTTGACATCTGTTCTTCTCTCCATTTTCGCCAATTTGTTTCACCTTTTTTGGATAGATTTGTAACTGGCGACGAAAAATGGATCTTTTATTGAAATGTTAAGCATCGTAGACAGTGGCTTGGTAAAGGGGAAGGACCCCAGCCACAGCCAAGAAGGGAACTTCATGGGCAAAAGGTTCTTCTTTCAATCTGGTGGGATTGCCAAGGAATAATCCACTTTGAATTCTTACCACCTAATGCAACAATTAATGCTCAAATATACTGTCAGCAATTAGAGTGTTTGAACCAAGCTTTGAGGAAAAAACGACCTGCTCTAGTGAATCGAAAACGGGTGATGTTTTATCAGGACAATGCGCGACCACACACAGCAAGAATCATGTCACAAAGGAAGTCATAGATAATCAGGGAAAATACATTGTTGATTGAATCTGTAATTAAATGTCACATCTGGTCACTTGTTTCAAAATTCAAAATTCGGACAGAACTTATGGGATGACCTGATATATATATATATATATATATGATGAAAATGTGGAAAGGCAAAGCAAAATCCGAATATGTGAGTTTACTGTTTTTATTTTGTTTTTGTTTTTGTTATAAATAAAAACAGTAAACTCACATATTCGGATTTTGCTTTGTCTTTTCCAGATTTTCATCATACCATCGGATCTACATCCACACATTTGCTTACATATATATATATATATATATATATATATATATATATATATATATATATAGTCATTAGAATTTATGTATAATTCATTAGGATATTACAATAATGTCCAGTATTAAAGAACAAAAGCTTAAAAATAAAACAAATTTCAATTCTATTATGATAAGAATTGCAGTAAATATCTTGTGGAACTTGGTCTACAATATGGAAAATTTGCAAAAAAAAATGATGGATAAAGAAAGTATTGATCAAAAAACAGTTTATTACAAAAAAGTTTTGCATCTAAATTTAGAACACAATTGTAAATACACAAGTTTATTAAATTGTAGTGACTCCCAATAAAAATAAAATATATAAACAAAAACATTCAAATTAAAATAAGGCATTTGCACTTTCTTTTAAAACCCTTATCTCTTTCTTTCTCTCTCTCTATCTCTAAATTTCTCTCAACCTATGAGAAAGCAACCCTCAAATAAAAAGAGGAAGAAGAAGAAAAGACTGAAGTTGGCCAAAAACACTGGAAGTTTACAAGAGCAGAGCTTACTTATTTGTGACTGAAAAATACCCCAAATCAGGAAGTCTCCATGCATAACTTCCGTTATAAAAAAAAATGAAAAAGAAAGGAACAACTGAAAATAAAATAATTTAGCCTGTTAAGAGCAAAAAAAACAAAAACACAGTGGATTAACATTGACCAAATTTCTGAGATTACTACTATCCCTATCATGGTCTTACTTTAAAACAGCTACAAATGAACATTTCAACAGACTGCTGCCAATATCTTATTAACAGAATTTTTGCCATGGCCAAATACCAAAGGACTCACTCATCACTCTAAAAAAATAAATAAATATATTATTTATTTTGAGTCAGTTTGTTTTATGTCCTATGTTTCCAATAAGAAAACACATATACCACGAAATCAACCAAATCCCACATAGACCAACTAGAATTATGATACACAAACACACAAGAATTATACACATGAATGCTAACTGAGAAGGCAATTACACAAGGTTTACTTTACCAATGAAAAACAAACACCACAAAAATAAAAACACCAGAATTTTCTTTTCTCCTCCATATTTCATTTTCTGATGAAGCTTAAATAAAAACAAAACATGTTAAATCTATAAAAGTTTCTTATTTGTTCCTTATCAAGTCATATTAAATTAACAATATTATTGTCATAATATTGATACAGAATATTAGTGAGATATGTACAGATGCTGGCTTTTAATTACTTCAGCATGTCTTTGACCACAGATGATCACTAATTTGTCTTGTTCATTTGTGATTTTATTCCATTCATCTGCTACAATTGGGACATGTACATTGTTTGGACTGTTGTCTTCATCTTCATTGTCATATTCTCAATGTTTATGCCATTGTACACTCCAGTCCTCTTCAGGTGATATACATTGGAACTTTGAACTGAAACCTTTATTTAGTCCACAATGGGTAGACTGTTCTAGTTCCACATGCCATGCCTCTTCTGGATATCTCAGTTTTAGTTATTTCTCTTTAGTAACTCAATTCTCCAAGATTTTGTTCACCTCTGCTGTGGCCTGGGATTGAACTGGGTTACTTCAACCAACACTTTTATCCACCGAGCCATGTGCCCTTTCATTAAATATGATGGACAAGTAAAATTTTATTAATTTTTCATTATTAACATGACAATGAAGATGAAGACAACAGTCTGAACAATCTAAATAGTGTAAATAGTTACAATACGTCATCTCTGAAATATAGACAAACCAGGCATTTGTTTATTTGCCTTAACATTATTGCCAACGATCTTCTAAAGATTCTCAATTGAACTGAGATTTGAATTTTGGACCAGCCATTCTGAGCTTCAAAAATTGTTTTATCATTTTACAATATAACAAAGCAAAAACAACATAATATTCAATATTATTATTATACAGAGTAGCATTTATTTTTGTTGCATTGGATGTCATCTATGACTTCCCATTGGTTACCCATTACGCCCTAGCACTGCATCACAGGCTAAATGGATGATATACAATTTTCTTTATTTTGGGGGTAAGAGAGAGTAAGATAGAAATGACAGACCTCAATAAGAGATTGGTCACTGACTTGCTATCAACACATGGTGGCTTGTCCCAATCTGTTAAATCCATGCCATGCAAAGAATCTGGGAGTGGAGAGACTGTCATCATGTCTTTTTTTTTATTTTATTAAAACTTTTAATGATATTTCTGCCTTGCTTAAGACCGGGAAAAGCATAGTAGATTGATGCTGACCTATTTCTAAGATTACTTCCCAAATACCACTACCAGACATTTCTCTAGACTGCTATCAATATCCGCCTTATAAACAAACATCATTGCTACAAAAGACTCACTCATCTCTCTGAAGCACTAAAATAAAAATATATTATTATATCTTATACCCTTCATCCAGTTTGTTTTATGCTTTTTATTTTTCTGATAAACATCTCCAAAAATATCTACAAAAAAATATCCACAAGGGTTTTGATGGCAGTAGAAACATTCTTGAAGCTCTACTTTCTAAAATGGTGCAACACTCTCTGCCAAGACACTTTCATGACAAATTCTTTGGTTACCTGATACACAGTGCTTACTGCTGTGTCAAAACAGACCATTATAGAAAGTCTTTGAATCCCCCTATTCACTGTGGATTCATTTGACCCGGATGTTCTGGTTTTTGTGATAACTTAAAGGAGCCAGTATCCTCAAAAAGCTTTAATATTCTAGAAATTAAACTCTAAGATTTATTATATTTTATCATTGCAGAAATCATTATCTCTTGATTTCTCAACTTTACAGCAACATGTCATCATGGTAAGTTAAGATACAATGCTGCAGATAAATAAAAATTCTTTTTTTGCATTGCAATGTTGCTCATATATTTCATCCACTTCTATATTCTTTTTAGAAATTATAAATACAAATGACAATGTTTTCTAATTCTGGATGCTACTCTTTTCCTGTAATAAATATCTAGTTTACACTATTTACATTGTTCAGCTTATTTCCTTCATTTTTATTGCCATGTTCACAATGTTTTGACTGTTGTCCATCCAACCATCTCATGATGTACATTGAAATTTTGAACCAAATCCTCTATTTAGTCCATGGGGGTAGATTCTTTTAATTCCACATGCTATATGTTTTTAGATATCTCAGTATCAGTTAATTCCATTTACTAACTCAACTCTCTGAGTTTTTATTCCAAATACTGTGGCTAGGTATTGAACTCAAAACTCTTTTGTTCAAGCCACTTTTTTGGATTACTCCATCAACATTCTTATTCCAACATATATCACCTGAAGAAGGTCAGAGAATACAACAGCCAAAACATTGTGAACATGGCAATAAAGATGAGGACAACAGTCCAGGCAATGTAAATAGTGTAAATAATTACAATACCTCATCTCAGAAATATATGTTGTTATTGCTTGTTCCTACTGAACTAGTGTTTCACTACCTGACCCAGAGATTGAAATTACAACCACTAGATGACAGTAATACATGTTTAACCAACTCCTATATCCACTACACCACAGTCTCAAAGAACATCAGTGGATTAATGAATCTCTGATTGTGGCCAGAGTGTACTTAGCTGAAACATGTCTATAAAAACATCTATAATAATGAAGACAAGAAAAATAGTATAAAATTATTGAATTAAAGTATACTGGTACACATATAAAAAATGAAATACATATGTACAAGTGGCATTGACATTTCAAACATGGTGAAATGTCACTTGAAATCAACAACAATCTGAAGAACCAAAGATTGAAATATTAGGTTTGAGAATAAAAAATTTCTAAATATATTTATTGTTCTACAAACCACAAGAAATTTCCGTCCAATTAGGCAGTTTTTGTTCTATAACTGTCTTCATCCTTGATTTTTTTCTGTTCGAATATAACACCATGCAAATCGAATGTTCAAGAATACTTACTGTAATTTTAATCATTATCAGATATTCAGACTAGTAAATTTTTTTTTTCATTTTTAATCTTTCATTCTCTGATATTGGGTCATACTATATATGAATAAAGACAAAAGGAAAACTTATCTTAGTCAATGTGTTTTGTCCTCTGAGGGACTTTATCAATGCAATTGTAAGTATATTTTATTTTATGACAAGTATTTATATACAAGAGCAGAAATGTTACTGGTTTTCCAAACATAAACCAGATTTTCACTGCTCAGTGTTAATCTCAGTGAAAAAAAAAAAATTAAATAAATAAAATAGACTGCTCCACTATCATCACAGTACAGTATAAATATCAACACTTAAATTATGCTACACTCAGTTTTCAATAAGCACCTGACAACTGCATTGTGCACAAGTTGTGCTACTGGTAAGGTATATATATATATATATATATATATATATATATATATATATATATATGGCCTGATGATTGCATTTAGCATGAAATAGACTGGGTGTTGATGTCAATGTCCACTTTTACATACACTCTATCCATATATATATATATATATATATATATATATATATATATATATATATATATATATATATATACAGGGTGTATTAAAAATACTCTTACAAACTTTTGGGGCAGCTTCTTCACAGCAAAACATGGTCAAAAGTCCATATAAACATATGTCCGCAAATCCTTCCTTTTTGTGTTATTAATTTCAAATTAACTCTATGGTAGATGAAGCTGTGTTGCCATGTAGACTATGTCGCATTTGTCATTCATGTACACTTGTTGTCAAAGTTTAATATGCGTAGTAGTGAGTTAACTGAGAAGTGTTCTGTTTAACAATGGCAGGACGGTCATATCAGGAGCAGGCAGATATGATTTTTACATACAGATGCACAAATGGTAATGAACACGTGGCTGTAGGTTTCTATGAGATTGCATTTACAGACTGAAGGCAGCCAAGTTATCCAGCCATTGTTGCTGTTTGATGTCATGTTGTTGAGACAGGATCCATAGTACCACAAGTTATGGATTGAAGAAAACCTAGATCCACTTGTATGCCTGACCACAAAGAACACATTCTACAGGCTGTTGGAGACAATCCAGGTATCGGTACACATCATGGCCCTAGCATGTTGTACATCTCATAGTACAGCAAGGAGGGTACTTCAAGTGCAACTCCTGTATCCATATCATTTGCAATGTGTGCAGGGTCTTTTACACTCTGACCACTCACCACAGGTGAACTTTGGGCAATGTTTTATTGAACAAACTGCCAATCTGTTGTTTGTCTCTTCAGTTTTGTTCACAGATGAAGTAACATTTGGAAAAGATAGAATAACAAATTTACACAGCCGACATTTGTGAGCCGATCAGAATCCCAATGGTACAATACAGGCTCGACACCAGCATCAATTTACGATTAATGTATGGGCTGGAATTGTGGATCACTGTCTGGTAGGTTCATATGTTCTCCCAGCATGTCTTACTGGAGCTGTCTACAGGGACTTTATTTTGAAGACACTTTCAGACCTGCTAGAGGATGTACCCCTGCTAATACGAAAACACATGTTGTTTATGCATGATGGGGCTCCAGCACATTTTAGTCACATTTTTCACAATGCACTGGCTGACATCTACCATGAAAGATGGATAGGTAGGTGAGGACTTGTTCTATGGCTATATATATATATATATATATATATATATATATATATATATATATATATGCAGTTGTAAATGTTGATATTATAAACATGCAGGCCCACCTTACTTGGGACAATGTTCCTCTTACATAAATATCCTTATGTCATACAAAATGTAGCTTAGTAAATAATAATAATAATAATAATAAAAAGATAAAACATTTCTAAAAAGTCAAATATAAAGAGTTTTCAAGATTAAAATTTTTCACTCAGTAAAAATAAAAGCATGAAATAAAGAAAGGAAAAAATATAAAAGCAAAAGCCAAATAGAGAAAGGAAAAAAATTGAAGAAGAAACAAACTACACAAGAAGACAAGAAATGTTAGAAAATTAGGAAAGGAAAAAATACAAACACCAACAGAAAGAAAACAACAAAATAAAAAGCCATTAATAACAATTTAAAAGGAATTATAATAAACGTAACAAAAAAGGAAGTTAAAAATAATTGTAAATTAATAAAAAATAATTGGAAATTATTAACAAAATACCAAAATTTCCCCAAGTAGTTTAAGTCAAGGCTTGAAACTGAAACAAAATTTAAAACTTGGAAAATCTTGAAAAAAATATTATCCCATAAGCAGCATGTAAAATATATAAATAAAAAATAAAAGTAAATGAAGATATATATCACATGTGAAACCACAAATGCTTTCAAGTGTAAAAGACAGGAAGAAAAAAACAAAACATGAAACAAGTAGAAATTTCTCAGATGCTCTTTTCCCAGAGGACATACCACCTGAAAACTGCTTTCAAATGCAGCAGCATATGCTAAAACTTTGAAGATTCTGGTAGATAGCAAAGGATTCCTGCTAAAAGGGACTGAGAAACAGCAGTTGCAGTTGCAAGAAATTTTGGCAGAATGTTTAGTAAAGACAAAAACTCAGATGACTGTCTTCTGCATTCAGAGGATCAAGAAGTCAGTGTCTCAGTATTTGTGTTGTGGTGGAGCTGCTAAATTGTGAAAGGCTTATCACAATAGAATCAGGTGATCAATTTTAAATTCCAGGTGAGTCTGATGATGTTTGCTTTGCACAAATCTCTTTGGGAAAGGCATGAACATGATTCTCCCTGCACTCTGTCTAATTACTAGTTATCTTAATGAACAAATCACTTACATTCTCTGTAGTGTGTGACTTCAGGACCTAGGCAACCATGGCTCTCCACAATTTCATGTTCATTGTAGCTCTTAGTAATGTTTGTCTTTTTCCTATCTTTCCTAATTTGACAATCAAAAGGTATTATTATTTTTCTTTAGAAATGTGGGATTTACAGCCAAATCGATTAGAAACACTGGTTCTCATCCAATCAAAATTAAGCAACATTGAGCCTGATCAGTACTCAGATGGTTGACTACTGAGGAATACCAGGTGCTGTAAGCTATGTAACAGGCATAGCAAGCCAGCAATGGATAGAATCTTACTACTTGTACTAACAGAAGACCTTGATATGTTTAGGTGCTTCTGGACTGACAAGGAGCAAAACCTAGCTGGAGTTGTGTAAGTTTGTGTGATGCAACCCAACATATTTATAAGAGGTTGAGCTTAGAATAAGCAGGGCAACTGAATGACAGGAAGTATATGTGCCCACCTGAGAGGGAAAAGCCAGTCTCTCACATCCTCATGAAAAGAATGACTCCAAAACCAAACACCCTCATCCTTTAGGTCTTCATCAGATGAAAGTGATTTTTATGTTAATGCGATTACCCATGAAGGAGAGGGGACACTGAAAATTTAAATTTAAATTTCTTTTTTGAAATATGTGTTTGGTAATATAGTCTAATCCATTTCATTTAGTTTCTTTTTTTTTTGTTCATGTTTTTATCAATTTTGTTATTAAATATCCAACATAAAGGTAAAACGTTGCAAGAACCTGGACGTAAATTTACTGTAGATGATCTAGTGATTAAGGCACTTTCTGTACACTTTTGTCTTTGTAAATTGCTAAATCAAAGTTATGGTTAGACTCATTACGGAGAGCATCTAATGCATTCAGTATATTTCTTTTAGAGTGATGTTCACCCTGTACAAGAGGGTGACAAAGTAAGAGGCACAACTTATGCAGATATGTGGAGAATGTAGCTGTTAACCGTAGACTTGAACAGGTTAAGATTACTACAATCTGGGGAAGCAATGTCTTGAGAGTTAGTTCACCAAGGCAGTGGTTTGCAGAAAGAAGCTGCTTAAGTGGAACTTGCATCTCACCAAGGGAATACGAAGGATGGTTCACTACAATGTGTGTGGCAAGGTGAGCCTTACCCATGAAGGTTAGGACTGGTAGAATTAAGGATTGTCATTCATCTGAACACTCTCCATGAAAATAGAGATAGAGCAGCAAGACTCATCTTTGAGAAAGGTGTTGTAGGGTTGAAAATAATTTGTTATCTACAAGGAGACAGAGACACTTTTTCTCTCTGTCAAGAGTGGAAAGTAAAGAATCAACAGCTCCTGCCCATATATAGTAGCAGTACTCCATTTTCAGCCTGATCTGGCTCTTGTAAAAGGTAGAGGATAACAGGAGGAGTCAGGTACTTGCTGGTGTGGTACAGGGAACCAACCATTTTTCTAGAATCTTTAGCAATGGATCATATGTATGAGTTCAACTGCAGGTGTTTCAGTTCCAATAGTTGCTCATGGCAACGGGCCTCCTTTTCATCAAAACATATTCATATAATATTTTATTTAAATTTCTTGAGATTTCTCCTATGTATCCCTTGTGACAATTTTTACAGGTGATAAGAGTAAATTCCTTCTTGAAGTTTTAGCTTATTTATTATTATTAATTAAATCTTTTATTGTTTTAGAAGTAATTATGACAAATTTTATGTTACAAATTTTTATACATATATATATATATATATATATATATATATATATATATATATATATGATAAAATATAGTTTTAAGGTATGCTATATTTATGGGTTTAGCATGAAACAGACTGTCGCTTCTGGGTGTTGACTTCAATGTCAACTTTTATATATATAATGGACTCTCCTATCGTGGACGATAAATGATGGTCAGCAGTGAATGGTGCCTTTCATTTCACACTAATGCATGCTAGCAGAGGCTATTTTGACAAAACTCAGGTAAGGTGAAGTCATATTTCATTTGTGATTTCTTAAGTGTAAGCCCAGCCTTGTTGTGGGTGACAAAACCACACTAACAGATGAAATTTGCTAAAGCAGGATTTTGATGGAGTCTCTGCTTCAGAGCTTGACAAAGTCTACTGTCATCAAAACCTGTTAACTTATGCCACTCCTTTTGGTTTGAGTATATATATATATATATATATATATATATATATATATATATATATATATATTAAAAGACCATTAAAATTTTTTATTACAAACGTGACAGACACTAAAAATTTATAGAAATTAATATTTAGTTTGTTTTCCATGATTGGGTATTACTTCAAACACTATTTTTCATAGAATAGATTAACTTCTGAGTGTCATTTTGGTAATTGAATCCCAGGCTTTCAAAATTTTACTTTTGAGCTCTTTCTTCTTCTTAAATTGATTCCCATTCTTGTATACTCATCTAACCAATATCCCTCAAAGGTTCTCGATAGGATTGAGATCGAGTAATCTGACAGGCCAATCCATAACATTGATTTGGTTAGCTTGAAACCAATCCAAAGTGAACTTGGCCTTGTGAACAGGAGCGTTGTCTTGCTGAAACACCTAATTTTGACCACCATTTTTTTTTCAATAAGGCAAGATAGCAGTAGACAACAAATTCTGATAACCCAAAGCATCAAGTCTTGTGTTAATGAAAACAATTGGAGTTTTGCCTTTGAATCTGAATGCCGACCAAATCATAACACACCTTCCTCCTCACACACACTTGGAAAAGACCAACTTCTCCTTTCTAAGCTCATGCCAATAATAAGATAGCCCATCCAGACAATCCAAATGAAATTTTTTTCATTGGAAAATGCCATACCTTCCCATTGTTTGTCCCAAGTCATATGAGCTTTGGCCCAATTGAAGCACTCTGACGTATGGTGCTCAGTCAAACATGGAGCATTCATAAGCTTGCCATAACTGAACTCAGACGATCTGTTAAGTTCTCTCCAAACTGTCCAGCATGAAACACCTAATTCCAGAGTTTCCTGGATCTTGGAACACAATGTGATGGCATTGCTTGCTTCTTTTTTTATCGTTCTGACATCCCTGTCGCTTAATTTCTTGCTTCCTCCTGCTTTTTTCCTGGCTTCATATTCTTCCGTGTTTGATAAAAATTTGTTAATAACCGCTTTTGAACGCTTAATCCTAATGGTAATTTCTCTCCTACTGAAATTTTCATTTTTGAGTGCGATTATTTGACCTTTTTCAAATTCACTTAATTTTGTACCCAAAGGCAGAGTTTATGTCAATTTTGTTATGCACAAATGCTGGTGAGTTATTAATTATAATTTATAAAATTTTAAGCAATTGTTGATTTAGATTATTTTAACCTGCAGTGCTCTTTTTTTTAAAATGGCCTCATAATTATGTACCAATCATTTTTCGAGTTTTTGAATAATTTTACAATAAGTGATTTCTACTCATAATAATTATTTGAAACTTTCAGATTATTGATACTATATAATAATATAAAAAATATAAAAAAATATCTCAATTGCTAAAGTTTAAAGATAAAATTCAGCTGGCTTTATAATTATGCACCACATTGTAAGTTTCCATTTTGTTTCCATTTTCTCTAAAACTTCATCATTGCTCACATATTTAGTCCATGAAATCTTCAGTAGAATCAAATTTCTGTTGCTTAAAGTCTCTTCTTCATCTTATTCTCTTTTTTTATATAAACTGTAGCGAAACAAAGTTTTCAATGTCACTTGGGTATGTCCATTTTCTTTTTCTGGTTCATAAGTTAGGGTAAGTAAGCATACAATGATTGAGCTCAAGTCAGCCTTGTGCAGAGTGGGAATGACCGTAGGTAGAGGTTTCAGAAAATATGTATGAATGCTATGTATTGGAAAGTGGGAATAGAGTCCAGTTGTCAGTGGACCAGGGAAATGAATGTCATCTATGTGCTAATACATCTTGGAGCAAGAGGGAGAAAGAGGAACAGGAAAAAAAGTGTTAATCTTTTTATAGACTTAAATGGCACCACCTAATGAGCATTTGATGAAGCCAAGGGAGTAACAAGATTTCTGGTTCCTTTATTACAAGTTTCATAGGAAAATGTATTTCTTTTTTCTTTTTTATTCAGTATTTTTATTTTATTTATTGATTTTATTTCCTTTTCCCCACAGGTCTATGATTTGAGGAGACTTTCTTGATAATTTTTTTTTTTTAAATCATGATTCTCCAGAGATTTTTCCTTATTATCTGTGAGCATTCCTGAGAAAGACTTGATTGGTTTCCCGTTGCCGTCTCCATGGTTTGGAATTTAGAGTTAGTAAAGTGAGAGAACCAAATCTGTCCTTTTCAGAATTAGAATGGTTGACTCCCATAGGGAGAGAACCTAGTCTGTCCTGCTATTTAATCCATAGCCAGTTGGAAGAAAAGACAAATTCCTTTCCACAATGATATCCATTGTGCACTATGACCTGCACATTTATTTCTTGATGATAAAGAAGGAATATTAAAGAAAAATAAAGCCTATTAATTGACTTACTTAAAAGTAAACTTCAAATTCAAATACCAAAGGATAGCCAAATGTCCAGAATGAGCTCGTGTTTCTAAACTGAGACAAGACATGAAATGCCATATTAGTTGCATTTAGTAATGGATATTTTCCTTTCTTTCAATTTTCTCTCAGATATTCTCAGACTAGTGCCAGAACAATTTTGACTCTTTCATTTGACTTTCTTTCACATACATTTCTTCTTGACATATTCAATATATGAACTAAAAACGTGATTTAATAGCGAATGACCTTTGTTCTTATAACTTGGTAAACACTGCTTTTAAAATCTATGTGTCGTTTATGTGTGTTTGTGTGAATACATACATATATGTGTTGGTATGTTTGTATATATGTGTACTTGGTTGCATTTGTGTATACAGGCATCCCTTGATTAATGCACTAAACAGCTTATATACCAAAATTCGATTACTGCATACATAATACTCAATTAGTGCAATAAAACATTTTTCAGTTTAACCATAGTAACTGAAAATTTATTTTTTTTATTGCTACCAATGTACATATCAGCTGCACTAATCAAGGGATTACTGTATTTAAAATATTCATTGTTTGGGTTGTTTATCAGACAATAAAGCCAAAAGCTTTTTAAAGCCAAAACATATTTTGGATTGTTAGAACCGTACTTTTTATGAGAATGAATATTGCATTAACAAGCTTTTTAGTGATAACAATGATTTTCCATATATGTGTTCTACTGTTTAACCCATAGCTGGGGGAGAAGACATGGATTCATACCTTTCCAAAGGATATTTGCATGTAAGTGAATCTAGGATTTATATATACATTTTTTCTTTTTTTCATTTTACTCTAAGCAAGGCGATAATGACACTAAAAGACAAGGTTTACAGAGAGTGAAATAGAATGAGAAGACTTTAGAAGGAACTGGAAGCCAAACCCTAAAGCGGAAACAAGGGTTAAACCTCTACTCCCATGCAATAGATGGGAAAGGAGTGTAAACAGAAAAATTTTAAAATATCTACATTACTCATATATATATATATATATATTTCATTAAAAACGACTGACAAGGTGCTTTTATTTAGTTTTTTTAATAAAAAGCACCTTGTCAGTCGTTTTTAATGAAATGTGCTTGAAAGAAGGATTGCTGCCTAAATACACAAATATATATATATATATATATATATATATATATATATATATATATATATATATATATATATATATATATATATATATATATATGGTGGACTCTCCCGCCATATTTGATATATGAGGGTCAAGCAGCTCAGTTCCTAGGAACCAACAGTCAGACACCAGCACATATGATATAATTATAGTGGTGAAGGCTTTGTGTAGGGCCAACCACACTTTTTTGAAGGGCCGAATACAGAGACCTGGTGCACTATGTGCCACAAGGTCCCTAAATAACCCTCCACAGATTTTGAATTCAGACTTGTCCTTCTCCTAGACCAGTTGCCATCCAAAGCTATAGAATTCAGTCTGCCCTGCTATTTACCCATAGCTGGAGGGAGAAGAAGAGGATTAATACCTTTCTCAAGGGTATCAGCACATAAGTGAATGTAATGCGTTTGACTGGAATTTGAACTCGGCTCTACCAATTCCTCAATCTGAGCCGCTATCCACGACTCCACCATACCTCCTATATATATATTCTGAAACAAGAGAACTTCAAAATTAAATATGTTATCAGACATGTCAATTACATGAGAAAATTTAAAATATCTACATTACTTCTCTCTCTCTCTCTCTCTCTCTCTATATATATATATATATATATATATATATATATATATATATATATATATATATATATATATATATATATATATATCAGTTTGTAGCTGAAACAAGAGAACTTGAACATTTTGGATATTACCTATAAAAAGAAGAGAACCATGTTATTTTTAAACCAGAACAAACAGCTGATTGTCAGAGCTGTCAGTCTACCTTTTATAAAATCAATAAACCCCTTGTCATACAATTCCTGCAGGCTTTCAATCTATATTTTAAGAAACCATATTATATACATACATTTGTACATACACACATACATACATATACATATACATGCATATATATATATATATATATATATATATATATATATATATATATATATATATACATGGTTTCATTGAAGATGACTGACAAGGCACTGCTATTAAGCATTCTGTTATATTTTGTTTGCATTTGCACAAGTGATTTTTTTTATATATAGACTGCTTAAAACTGTCCAAATGATCTGTTGATCTGAATGCTTTTGGCTAATTTATTACCCATTATCAAGGATGTTTTTCAGTTTGTCCGAATATATAGATTAATTTTTTTGTTTATAGCAATATAATAAAAACAGCCACAAAAGCATTAAAAAATAATTCTAATATTTTCATCAGAACAGCTGATCCAGCTAATACACATGTAATTCTGGATGAATTGGATTATTATAAAAAAATGCAACCGATAATCAAAAATCAGTCTAAATTAATTAAATAAAAATACCACCAAGAACTTAAAAAATCCATCAACATCAATTATGAACACAGCTACAACATACTGTATTTGGCAATTAAAACATTCCTATTGCTATAAAAACTGAAATCTTATCCAGACAAACAAAAAAACGTCTTTGATAATGGCTAATATATTATCCAAAAGCACTCAGATCCATAATCATTTGGACAGTTTTTACACATCCTATCGCCAGAAAAGAAATTACTTGCAAGAAAAATATACTAAAAGCTTAATCATAGTGGCTTGTGGGTTGTCTTCAATGAAACCTGTATAAAAGTGAGATTTCTGCCCAAATATACAATTCTATTTATATATATATATACATATATATATATATACATATATATATGTATATATATATATATATGTATATTGAAAAACCAATAACATTTTTGCTGTTGTATATAAATACTCGTCAAAAAATAAAATCCTTACATTTGCCTTGATAAAGTCTCTTAGAAGATGAAACACATCAGCTAAGATAAGTTTTCCTTTTGTCTCTTTTTTTTCATATTGTCCTTTTACAGATATACTCTATCTGAAATTTTTACACACACACACACATATATATATATATATATATATATATATATGTATGTATATATATATATATATATATATATATATATATATATATATGTATATATATATATGATAGGATAAGGAATAAATAGGAAATGTTTATAAATTTCACATGTTTTGCTTTATGCTTCATCAGAAATTTTTTGAAAATGAATTATAAATGAATTATAAAAGAGAAATTATAATTTATTTCCCCCAAAATTTCTGATGAATCTTAAATAAAAGCGGAACATGTT
This sequence comes from Acanthosepion esculentum, assembly GCA_964036315.1. Lineage (NCBI taxonomy): Eukaryota > Metazoa > Mollusca > Cephalopoda > Sepiida > Sepiidae > Acanthosepion > Acanthosepion esculentum. The sequence continues at coordinate 19,121,852 of OZ038504.1, forward strand.
AAATTTATAAATATTTCCTATTTGTTCCTTATCTTATCATTCTATCAGATTCTAATTCACATTTGATCCCAATTTATATATATATATATATATATATATATATATATATATATATATATATATATATGATAAAGAACAAATAGTAAACATTTATCAATCTAACATGTTAGAATGATAGATGTTTCTTATTTGTTCGTTATCTTCTCATCTTGTTGGATTCCAATTGATATTTCATCTACATTTGATCTTTAATAATTTTAAAAAACATTTTTATTGCTGCCCAGGTTTCATCAAGTAGATCATCAGATGACATAATGCATTTTGATTTAAAATAAAAAAACACTACTATCACCATTTAGAAGAGAAACTAGTGATTGCCTCACATCGCCATCTTGAAAAGCTGTGAAATAAAAGAACAGAAATTTTATGCTTACACTAAGAAATTTCTGCTTTTTCACCTACTAAAATCATACTGCTTATTGACGAAAATTTATATATATATATATATATATATATATAAGCACACTCCTAATGTTAATGGATTACGTCATCTGATGACTCACTTGGTAGCAATACGCAGGTAGAAATAGTAGTGTTTTTTTATTTATATATTTTTATATATGATACAAAAAAGATTACCTCAATACTGAGCATACCATTTTACTGCAATAAGTACTGAATACAATTTTAATGGGTGCTCCAATGAGTGTCCTTGCCCCAGACTAAACTCAGCTAAGTCAATACATATTCGATGCCTAGTGTAGAATGATTTTTTACAACCTAGTCTATTCACTCATGTAGGAACTCAGTTGAAAACACTGGTATGTGTAATATAATATGGACATAATACATACCTATATATGTTGTTTAATATACATATTATATATATATATATATATATATATATATATATATATATATATATTATAATTTTGGCATTTTTATTCATCAGCTTAATTCGTATTTTTATACACAAAGATTTTCTAAAAGGGTCATAACATGTGTAAGACATATTTTTAATATTTAAATTTTATTAATTAAATTTTATTCTTACAGATTTAAAGTACTATTCAACCTTCTAATTACTAATAGACTATACGGTACTTTTACAAATAAATATATTAGAATGTAATTACTAATTAATGATAAAAATAAAAATGCATGTTTCATCTCTATTCTTTATTATTTTTTTTCAAAATTAATTATTACTTTAGGAAAATATTTGACAATGTCTACAAAAAATAGCTATTTCATTTCATTGATTTAGTAATTTTTTATTTTTCAGAAACTTAATAATGTATAATTTTTCATGTATGCACAAAGGACATGAGTCATTTAATAACCAACATGCTCTAGCTTTTCTTATTAATTTCCATTTTGCTGTTGATGTTTTATCGATTTCTTTTAAGTGCAAGAAATATTTAGATAGGGGTCTTTGATTACAGTATTTATTATTATTAAAAGACATTTGATGTTGGTTCCACCTTCTTTTGAATTCATTCTGTGTGCATCCAATGTAGAATTTAACTATGTCTGGATCTTCAATAAATGAGATATTGCATTGATAAATTATTGATTCAATATGGCATTTATTTCTTCGTTATTTTCGAATTAGGCAGATACTTAATGTCGGGGGCTTAAAAAGCAAGTTAAGCTAAGTATCTAAAAAAAAATTCCTGAATAGTTATATTTGTGTGTAAATTTACATGCTTAATTAAAAAATAACAAAGCAATTTTGATAAAATCTTTCCTTTTGGAGTTATCGACAATAAAAGTTTGGACTCATTCACATCATGGCAGCTATGACTAGTGTTGTTTGCATATATTTGCTGCAGAATAGACATTCACTTGTCTTGTTTATTGCACACACACAGATGCAAACAATAATGGCTGCCATACCATAGCCGACAACAACATGAATGAGTCCGAAATTTTATTGTCGATAACTCCAAAATGGTAGATTTTATAAAAATTTCTTTGTTATTTTCGAATTATCAGATACTTAATGTTGGGGGCTTAAAAAGCAAGTTACCTGAAATTTCTTATGGAATCATTGGTATAAATTAGTATACTTTTTTAGGTTCTTTTTGAGCCATTATCTACAGTATATATTGCAAAATAAGGCAAATAGGACCCAAAAATCAGGTACACATGTTTGCACTGCTACTATAAGGATTGTTAAAAAATTCTCAGCCTTATCCACTTCCAAAAATCTAACAAAATTTGTATCAAAATTTGTTTTGTAATCCTTTCTTTATCAGGCTCAGAATTTTTCCTTATATATATATATATATATATATATATATATATATATATATGTGTGTGTGTGTGTGTGTGTGTGTGTGTATCTGTGTGTGTTTCTGTGTTGATTTTAAAATTTCTGCACTATCTATTTTCATTCATCCTTATGAGATTCACGAAAAATGATAAGATGATATACACACACATACACAATATAATACATATATAACTGATTAATAAAATAATATATATGCAGAAACATGTACATATATACAACAGTTCACATACTATCCACATGTTATACTATGTACAAATGCATTATCATACACAAGTAAACAATCACAAATACACACACACACACACACACACACACACACACACACACATATATATATATATATATATATATATATATATATATATAAAGCAAAAGAGAGAGAAGCAAAAGTGTAAGAGAGAAAGAGATTGATGATAAACTTCACTATCGGACTTTTCAATCATTCCTCTTTGCCCTCTTTTGCTCTTTTGCCTCTCTTGGGATTTGGCAAATCCATTACTGTGTTTGATCAACAAAACCTGTTTGTTTTAATGACAAAAAAAGATAAGCAGAAAAAAGAAAAAGAATAAAGCTTTTACCAATGATGGTTCTGAAGAAAAGAATAGTGGAGTCCTCCTGTGTGAGACTAAGTGATAAAAGATGGGACTTTCCAATATTCAATAAGAAAGTATTTTTTTTTTACTTTCGCTTATCAGTGAACAAGCAAGGTGACCTAACATTGCCCTGATTAAAATGACCTGGCTGGTTAAATGCAAAAAAAACTAAAACTGAGTGAAATGAAATCATCAAGCCAGTTTCTGTTTGCTTTTAATTAATTTTATTTAATTTAATTTCATAATTGATTATGAACCTCTTCGTAGTCAAATGGTCAAAGCACACCCACATCAAACAACGGTTCCTCCTGCAAAAGTGGAAGCAAGTTTGAATCCTGCAAGAGGGTACATTTTCTTTCATAATATTTCTAGAATGTTCAGGCTGGTAGCCAAAATAGTGGCTGCTGCTGCTATTAATGCATGGCTTCTTCAAGTACAAATTGAGCTCTCCTGGCTACTGGCATATTTCGTTTGGAAAATGTTAATATTTCCCTTTCTCTGCACCGACAGCTTAGGGATAGGATTTCTGACTGATGCCAAATTGGTTGAGTTTCAATCCCAGCTTGAAGCAATCAGACATCTAGCAACACTGAAGAGCTGTGACACAGTGAACAGTCTGTCTGTGGATGACTATACATAATAGTTATTGATATAAAAAATGGAACTGGCATTCTATTTTGTTCAATTTTTATTCTAAGTAATAAATATACGTCAGATTAATAAATGAAATACATTAATTCTTTAGAATATATATATGTATAGGTAAAATGAGAACAAATGGAATATAATTCCACTGCATATAACATTTAATTTAAAAGAAGTCTCAATACAGAGTAAGGATAAATATTATTTATTTTAGGATATTAAAAAAAACATGTTAAAAATCGCTACATAATTACAATTATGTTTCAACACTAATGCCCAAGGAGACACATTTGTAGTGTTGAAACATAATTGCCATTGTGTAGCGATTTTTAACATGTTTTTATTTTAATATCCTAAAATAAATAATATATATATACATATATATACATATATATACATACATATAAAATAAACTATGAAATCTCCAAAAATATCCTTAAATGCCTATAATTAGTAACAGAAGTCATTGGTTCATACCAACGGCTTTCCATACTCAATACTCATCGGATTCACTCTCGCGTGGTCATGTGTGACGTCATGAGCTGTCGTGCGATTTTCGCTTTCAGCGTTTTATATGCACGTGTTTATCGTTGCTTGGAAATCATCCATGTAAACAAATAATACTATCATCAATTTCTTGTTCGTGTATTGCATAAATATATTGTGTAATTGTCATCTTTGATAATGGCTTATGTAAGCCGAAAGCTCAGATTGGATTAAATAAAAAAAAGTATGTATCAATATTGTGATTTTCTTTCATTATTTAATGATAATGTTATTAAGATTATCAGACTATATGAAAAAAACTTACATAAAATATATAGACAACGCTTATCTATATTATTTAATGAGACATGTATATATATATATATATATATATATATATATATATATATATATATATATATATATATAGTTATTGATATAAAAAATGGAACTGGAATTCTATTTTGTTCACTTTCCACTAATACCTCTGAAAAAGACATGAATCCATCTTCCTCAAGCCACCTTGTATGACAACCAGTCTGAGAGAGGAGAAGGAAAACTGAATTCAAACCATGCAAACTGTTGCAGTCTCATTTTGCTGTTTATGTAATATAGCATCTTTGTGTTGCCAGCATCCAAGAGAGTAACTCTTCTTGGGGCGAATGTTTTCCACTGACATGAAGTGAAAAGATTATATTGACTCATTTGCTGTGCTTCCTGCTAGGGAAGTTGTTTCACTGTGTCGTGCCAAACAATTTTTCTCACCACCGTTTATCTTACACATTTGTAAGTCTAACATTCATCTATGCTTTGGATATTGCTGCCACATCTGGTCTGGTGTTTCTGCTATTTATTTAGAGATTTTTGATAAAATCCAAAGAAGAGTCTGCAATGTTATCAGTCATGATCTGGCATCCCAACTTCAGTCACTTTTCCACTGCCATAATGTAGCTTCCCTGTGCCTTTTCTATAAATATTAAAAAAGGGCTGTGATTGAAAATGACTACATTTTAGAAAAATCAAAGATGCCAAAAATCAGTTGAAGAACTCATTCTAGTTTATTGATGTGCTTGAAAATGAATACGGGACGAGTGCTATTAGACTTTAGAAAATAAGGAATGTTTCAAGTGCTTCGTGTGTTTCACCATGAAAATGAGATGATTGCACCTTGAGGAATAAATCCTATCTGATATCCTTAATATTCTTCATTTTCTAAAGTCTAATAGCAGCTGTCACATCTTGTGTAATATTATGTTTTATGTAAGGTATAATATTATCTATGATGTATAATGCAATGTATAATATTATATATTATGTATCTATAATGTATTCTATAATATTATTTAATATTTAAGGCATAATATTATGCATCATGTATAATGTAATGTATAATATTATGTATTACATAATGTATAATATTAAATATTATGCATAATGTAATGTATAACATTATGTATATATAATGTATAGTATTCTGTATTATGTAAAGTACAATAGTATGTATTATATATAATGTAAAGTGGTAATATTATGTATTATGTATGTATAATGTAATGTATATTATGTATTATGTAACATACAATATCATGTAATATGAATGTATTTATAATATAAAATATTATTTATTATGTATGTATAATGTATGTATAATATTATGTAATATATGAAATTATTTATTATGCATAATGTAATGTTTGATATTATGTATTATGTAATATTATATAGGTATAATGTAATGTACAATATGACATATTATGTTTCATATAATATTATGCATTATTTATAATATAAATATTATATATTACAATTAATTAATATATAATCTAATGCATAATATTATATATTATGTAAATTGTAATATTATATATAATGCATAATGTAATGTATAATATTAGTCATTATTTAATACATAATATTATCTATAATTCAATGTATAAAATTATGTATTATATGTATATTTTAATATATAATATTTTGTATTATGTAATGTATAATATTATATGTTGTGAAATGTATAATATCATGCATTGTATAAACATATTTTGAACGTATAATGTATTATATAATATTATATATTTTGAATGTATAATGTAATCTGTAATATTATGTATTTTGAAATGTCTATGTATTATGTAACATTTAATATAATATAGTATGCAACATATAATATATAATCTGTGTATATAATGTAATATATAATATTATGTATTAGGTATGTATAATGTAATCTATAATAATATGTATTATAGAATGTATAATATCATGTATTATGCATAATGTAATATATAATATTATGTATTATATAAGTATAATGTAATATATAATATGTATTTCCTATAATGCTATGTATTATGTATTTGTAATGTAATGTATAATATTAATTATTATGCACTGTATAATATTATGTATTATATTAAGTATTATTTAATGTATATTATTTAAAATATAGTTGGAGTCTATAGCAAAATGACTTGGATGAGAACAAAATACATAGCTTTTGACATCGAAGCAGTGCTCTATTCTGACATAATAGATTTGGTTGTCAAGAAAGAAAAGATTATTTTTTCCACATACTTACAACAACGCTGTGCAGTGCAAGGAGAAACGTTTGTAATTGACTGATTTCTCTGCTTTGAAATGTCACTTGCTCAAACAACCCAAATTAATAAAAGATTATTAACAAATTTCCCATACACAAAGAGTTGATTTGGGAAGTCTTACAGTCTACTCATTCAAGAATGAACTCGCCAATATTTTGCATTGTTGTTTCTGCAGCTGCAATAAAACTAATTGATTTCTTTAAAAAAAAATAAATAAATAAATGAAATTTACTTTTGAATATGATTTGATTTTTCAGAATAAGCAACCTGAAAACATGCATATCCAATTCTATTGCATCATTTTATTTCTTTTTCTTGTTTTCACCGATAATGGCTGCTTTTCAGGAATTCATTGCTTTTCAACTGGAACCAGTTTCAATGCATTTAACCAATTTCTTCATTTGCTTCCCAGATTTTGACTTTCCAACTTCATTCAATTAAATTCCATAAAAATAGTAGCAATAAAATTAACCTTCTTCCAGCCTTCATTTTAAACTTCCAAACATTTGAAAATGCTTAATATTTTATAAATTTAGCAGATTTAAAATATATACACTGCATTTCTTTTTAGAAACCAAGTAAAATATATCAATGCCTTTAGAAACAAAGAAGACAGTACGGAACCATTATATAGTCTCTTATCATCTATATGGCAGTGAATGCTGAATTATTTTCTCATAGATGAAGAAGAAACTTGATGCAACAAGGATATAGTTCTACAAACAAATTCTGAGAATCTCATAAACAGAACATATGAAAAAGGAACTGCAAAGAAATGGCTGAAATGTCTCGGATACATAAGAAGGAAAGAGGACCTAGAGAGTTACACTTACAAGACATAATGGGGGCAAGAGAAACCCTGGGGAAACAGAAAGCTGTTAACAAGTTTGGGTGAATGTATAGCAGAACAAAGACAAAGTGGGAGATAAAGGAAACAAGAGTTACTTTGAGCAACAAAAGACTAGAAGTTGTGGAGAGCAATGATCACCAACACCATGAAAAAGTATGGCACTTGAAAGATCCCTTCCTGCCTCTGATCAACATGGCTAATGCTAGTCTCAATGAAAGTGACTCATTGCACCTTCTCAATTTAACTTTCTTGGCTGATGTGAAGTGAAAAGACTGTATTGAATCCATTGCTAGATCTGCTGATAAGAAAGTCGATTCATTGTGTTGTGGTAGACAGTTTTATTCACCAAAGTATATCTTGCATATTTATAAGTCTACCATTCATCCATTTTTTAAATTTTGCTGCCACATCTGGTCTTGTGCTCCTGCTATATATTTAAAGATTCTTGATAAAATCCAAAGAAGAATCAGCAATATTATTGGTCCTGACCTAGTATCTCAGCTTCAGTGACTTTCCTACCACCATATTGTAACTTCTCTGTGCCTTTTCTATAAATATTTCATGGTAATTATTCAGATGAACTCATTCCTATGGTATCTAGACTTTATGAATTTAAGTTCAGTAGTAGATTAGGAGCAAGGTCTCATCAATTCACAGCTGAATTGGTTAGATGCAACCGTAAGTTCTATGCTAACAGTTTCTTTTCTCACACTTCTCATTTGTGGAACTCTCTTCCAGCTCCATGCTTTCCAACCAGCTTTGATCTTCAAAAAATAAAATGCAATGACAATCACTATCTAACGTTTTCTTCTTTACTCTTCTATTCCTCTTGCTCCCAAATATTTCTCTTTTTTTCTTGTTCTTCTAAATTCAGTCACCACTTGTGTCTTAGTGGCTTTACTGCTTTGCATAGGGCAATATCATTAAAAAAAATAATAAAAACAAGATTTTCTGCTAGCATCTCTAAATGAGTATTTGTAATTATAAAAGCTGAAAAACTCTCCAACCTTCCAATGATTGATTTTTTTTTATCTTTTCCTTTCTGTTATTTTATTGCATTTTTCTTTTTTTACAATTTCTGACCATTGAGTAAGTGGTATGGATCATAAATAAGAAATAAGCACTTCTTAAATAAAGCATTGTCATTATTATTATTTTCCGACCAATTTTCTTTCCATCTGTGAGCATGTTTAATTCTTGAAGTATTAGTGTAAATTAAAAGTACTTTAAAAATTATTAGTGTACTTTAAATCTATGATAAATATGACCAATGTTGAAGATGAATTAGGTTACATCATCTGCAAAATGAAGAACCTGTTCCCACACAATCACTGAAGTTAAGCCACTTTGAGCCTGTTCAGTACCTACATGGGTAACTGCTTGGGAATACCAGCTGCTGTACAAGTGTTGTAATGGATAATGGCTCAGAATTTTTAAATGGAGAGCTGAGTTCCAATTCCAGTTGGGTTCATTATATTCACTTGCACACAATGAAAAGGTATAAATCCAACTCTTCTCCCCACTCCCAACTATGTGCTAATTAGTAAGACTTGTATCATTAAATCAATATTATCTCAAAAAACTTCTTACAATCTAAAATATTTTCTGGCTTTAAATAACCTACAAAGGGTTGATAAGCCATATAAAATGAATGAATCAGTCAATTGTCTGCAAATGTTTGGTGAGGATAGTATGTCAAGAAAGCAATGAGGATTGCTTCTCCTGCATGTGAGTTCTCCAATAATTTTACTGATCTGCTGTTATAAGAATCAGGAACCCATCAGCCTGATAATTTCCTACTAGTAATTATCTTTACATGTCAAAGTTAAAAAAAAAAAATTAACCAACAAAAATTAATAATTTTAGAAAACTTTTATTTCCTAACTCAAACCAAGTAGCTTTACTAAGAGATTGTAATGACATTATGGCTAATCTTTGGATCGTGATTTTGAGCACTAAACATATTCAACACCTAAAAATTAAAAACATTTTCTTCAAGGGAAATTTCTCTGCAGACAAATGCTACTAACAATACCAGAATTGGAGATGAAGAAACAGAGAAGAAAAAGAGAAGAAGAATATTCAAAGAAAAATCAGTGAAAAAGAACCAAAGACAAATCAAGGAAGAAAAAGAATCAAAAATAGAAGAGATAAATAGTAAAAACTGTAGTTTTCAATATTTATGATATAGATGAGTAGGAGGTACAAGGAAAGAAATTACAGCTCCTACTTTTTCTTCAAGTAAAAATTCAAAATGTCTCTTCAGAGAAGAAGAATCAAAGAATGAAAAAAAGAAAAATTAAAGAAGAAGAATGAAAGAAGAAGAGGAATAAAAGAAAAAAAATGAAAATAATACAAAAAAAGATGAAAAGAAAAAACAATGAAGAAGAATAAAAGAAGAAAAATGAAAGAAGAATGAAAGAAAGAAAAAGAATGGAAGAAGAAAAATCAATAAAGAACAATGAAAAAAGAATGAAAGAAGAAAAATGAAAGAAGAATGAAAACTGATGACAGAAGAAAAATCAGTGAGGAAGAATGAAAGAAGAAAAATCAAAGAAGGAAAGGAGAAAGAAGACTGAAAGAAAAAGAATAGAAGAAAAATCAATAAAGAAAAATGAAAAAAGAATTAGAGAAGAAAAATGAAAGAAGAATGAAAAAGGATGAAAGAAGAAAAATCAGTGAAAAAGAATGAAAGAAAAAAAATCAATGAATGAAAGTGGACTGAAAGAAGAAAAATGATAGTAGAGCAAAAGAAGAAGTAAAATGAAAGAAGAAGAATGAAAGAAGAAAAATCAAAGAGGGATTAAATAAAGACTACTTTTAAATATGTGCAGAAGATGCAGGAAAACCTAGGAATATGAAGGAGAAATAACTGATTCTTTTTCTTTATATTTTTCAACTCCTAAAATCTCATTACTTCTTCCTCAAGTAAAATTTCTCTTAAGACAGATGCTACTGACAACATCAGAATAAGAGAAGGTGAATTGAGGAAGAAAAGGAATAAGAAAAGAACAACAACAACCAGAGAAAAAGATTAAGGGAGAATAAAAATCAAAGAAGAGAGAAAACTCAAGTCTGTAGTTTTAAATATATAGATGTGTAAAAGGCACAGAAAAGCCTCAGAAGGGGATAAAGAATATACAGACGGGTTTTTGAAGACTAAATGTTTTAACTCCTAAAAAGTCATTACTTTTTCTTCAAATAAAATTTCTTTGCAAATGGATACCATATTAGAATGAGAGAAGAAGAAAAATCAAGAAGAAAAATCAAAACAGAAGAGAGAAAAAGTAACGACTGTAATTGTAAATATATTATATGTGTAGGAGGTGCAAGAAAGCCTAAGATTATGGACAAAGAAATTACAGACAGATTTTTTTCTCTTTTTCTTTCTCTTCATCTCATTCTGAGCCAAGTATTTTGACCAATATTGCTGAAGTGATTCAGCTGATACTTAATGACTCTTTTTACAAAAAGTCCACCAACTACATAGACAATATCTCAGTCAGAATTTCCTGAAGGCCATTTTTTCTGACTATATACAAGATACAAATTCTTCTACAATTGCTCCAAACATATTATCATACAATACGCAAATCACTTTGCAGTGCTATCTTTTCACTTTAATAACAGACTTCATTATACAAAACTGTCTGACCCCAAACTTATCTATTTGTCCTCTATATATAGTTGGTAATACAAATATGGTATTAGAATTTTACAAGTATACTAATATTTGTGGAAAAGAGGGTATGAAGAATACAACAGCTAATAATCCAAATTTGTTACTTGCTTCTACCAATAAAACCAATTTAAGTGAAGCCCCACCAAAACTGTTTAAATACAAACTTATGCTACACTATCATAGAAGATTTTAGATGTATACAAATACACTGATTTTTTTCAGCATGGCATTAAAAACTAGTTTATTTTGTCAAAAATTAATAATAATGATAATGCTTTATTTCAGTGTTTATTCCTTATTTCTGATCCATGCCACTTACTCAGTGGTCACAGAATGTAAAAAGTGCAGAGTATAAAACAGAATCATAACAAAAAGATAATGAAAAATTGATCATTGAAAGCTTGTAGAGTTTTCATCTTTTATAATTTCAAATATTCATATAGAGATGCCAACAGATGTTTTTATTTTTTTTATCATATCACCCCATGCAAGGACAATAAGTCCACTAAGATACAAGAGGTTACTAAGTGTGAGAGAATACATAAAAAGAGAAACATTATTAAGGAGCAAGAACAATAGAGGAGGAATCAAGAATACGACAATTGACATTCCATTTAAATTTTTGAAGCTCAAAGTTGGTTGGAAAGCATAGAACTAGAAGAGAGCTCTACAAGCGAGAAGTGTAAGAAAAGAAACTGTTAGCATTGAACATATGGTTATATCTAGCCAATTCGCCTGTGAATTGATGTGACCTTGCTTCCAATCTAGTACTGCACTTAAATTCATAGCAAAGGATTCATCAGAACAATTACTTGCAAGTATTTCTCGAAGAAGCACAAGGAAGCTTTTTGATGATGCTGGAAAAGTGACTGAAGCCAAGACACCAAGTCAGGACCAATAATATTGTTGATTCTTCTTTGGGTTCTATCAAGGATCTCTAAATATACAGCAGGAGCACCGGACCAGATGTGGTAGCAATATTCAAAGCAAGGACAAACAGTGGACTTTTTAACTGAGAAATTTTAAGTTTGAACATGTGTGTGTGTGTGTGTGTGTGTGTGCGTGTGTGTGTGTGTTCAGTCAAGCATGTTACATTGGATAATACAGACATATTATGTCTATTTATTTTTATAATAATCCTTTCTAGTTCTCTAATTAGTTTCTTGATGTCAAGTTGAAATTCATCAAGGAAGGCAGCATATTATTTTTTAACTGAAGTACTTTTGATCTCCTCTGAGATCATTCTCAGGTGTGAATTGCAAAAACAAACTTAATATAACTGTACTCATTGTGATAGTGATTTTGCAAATACACATGAACATGCTCTGTATAATTATTTTTAATTTAACTAACTCTTGTGGTTACAATGTTCTGTAAACAAGCATTCCTAATCAAAGGGCGATAACCAGAGATGGTATTATATATATATATATATATATATATATATATATATATATATATCCAAAAGATGTACCTATAGTATAGCAGTTAGCAACTTAGGAATTGGGAATGGTACGCTTAGAAGAGTATGAATCCATCTCTTTTCTCTCCAGCTTATGGCCATATAGCATCAGAACACCAGTTCCTATATGATTACAGAAGTTAAGCAATATCGAGCCTGGTCAGTACCTAGATGAGTGACCACCTGGGAATACAAGGTGCTGTAAGCTTGGATGTGTGAGTGGTGTAATGGATAATAGCTCAGAATTGTTAATTGGAGAACCAAGTTTCAATTCCAGTTGGGTTCGTTATATTCACTTATGTGCAAATACTCTTGGGAAAGGTATGAATCCACCTCTTCTCCCACAGTTATGGGTTAATCATTATTAAAGCTTGTATCACTAAAACCATTATCATCTAAAAATAAAATGTTCTTACTATCTAAAATTATTTTCTGGCTTTAAATAATCTGCAAAGTGTTGATAAACCATAGAAAATGAATCAGTCTATCTCTCCAATTATGGTTTTATAGCAGGGCAGACAAAGCCCTTGAGCCTCAGTTGGCAATGAGTTTAGGAAGACAGATCTGAAAAAAACACAACAACACTGGAACCAATACAACATCCTCTCCACCTATTCTTCTAACAGCAAAAATGTTATGACCAATGAACACCCAAAGGTCAGGTTAATCAAGGTGAGGTAATATGATGAACTCTCACATCATCGTCAGTGTTTGAGGGTCCAACTGTTCCACTCTTAGTATTGAACAGCCAGACTAATCGCACACATATGGTTTGATCTTTGTAGTAAAGGCTTGTGCAGAATTATTAACACTCTTTGGAAGTACTGAATAGAGAAAACTGGGGTATATAATGCACCACAAGGTCACCAAATGAGCCTCCTAAGGTCAATTCTTGAGATACTTTTGAGTGATACTCACAAGAAAAAGTGGACAGCCAGAAAAGTGACTTGAGACAATGAAAGAGGAATATTCTGTTTCAATTCCCAATGGAATGCAATGCTATTGACATGATCTTCAGAATCAAGGTTTGTTATATAGGAATAAAGTGTCACTGCCAACACTGGAGTTTGAACACAGATCGCTGGAGAGCAAACACATGCAATCCCATTTTGAATAAGTAGATCATGTGATGGTAAAGGAAATGCATATATGGGAATTAGTGTGACGTCTAAACGATCACCATTTCTATTCTATCCTCTATTACTATACGGATCACTATTTCTACACTATCTTCTATTACTATAAAGATCGCTATTCTCTATACTATTCTCTACACTATTTCTCTATACTGTTCACTATATGGATTACTATTAGGCAGTTACTATTTGAGCGACTATTATTGAGCAAGTACTATTAATGCAAGTGTTATTTGAAGGCATCTGACACCAGTATTGTTCAATGGCATTACTATAGTTGTATTTGCAATTACAAAGTCTCTACTACAACGAGCATTAAGAAAGTGAAAACATGTATTCGTTGACATTACAAAAGTGGCAATGAGTGTTCATTGACATGACAAAAAGATTATTCTAAATATGCATCTGGTAGAGGATCTTTTATGATATGTCGAGCTTTTTCGATCAAAGGTAAAGCTGAATTGATTATGATAGAAGAAAAGCAAAAGGCTCAACATCATGTAACAGTGTTAGAGAAGACTCTTGTCTCATTATGGAAGAAATTTTGTATTTCAGCAAAATAACACAGTTATTCACAATGCTAAGATCATTAAATAATAGTTTAAATGCAAAGGAATCCTGTTATAGACTGGCCTGTTCCAGATTACAATACTATTGAGAACTTGTGGAAAATCCTTTTGTTATATTCCGTGCTAAAAGGAATATAAACTTGAAAAAACAAGGTGGATAAAATAAGTAAAGGTTTATTGTAAAAAACTCGTACAATAAGAATAAAGGTAACAGTTATGCACAGGGTTGTCGCAAGTCAATCCAGTAGTGAGTGCTATTGGAAGGTCGGTAGTTCTCGCATAAGTCTGAGTCGTACTCAACAGATACCAGCTAGACTTTGTCGTCCGTTGACTTACAGATACTTATAGGTAGTTACTACCTATAGTGTAGTTACTCATGGGGTTGACAGGTTATTCCATTACATCACCTTTCAAGATATTTCTGTTTAGTAATGTAGAAAGCTTGTTCAATTTATGGAATTTAACATAACATCTTGGTGTATTGTGGGTGCATACGTGTTCACATATAAACAATTAAAGAAAACGCAACAAAATCTTGGGTTTATATTTTTTTTATAAAAGCTATAGGGAAACAAAGTTCTCAAAGTCTCTTGGGTATGTTCATTTTCTTTTTTTGGGTACAAAAATAACTTAGAGTAAGTAATGATAAGAATGGTTATAATGGTCAAATGCAAGTCAGCTTTGCAATGAGTTGGAACGACCAAAGTAAAGGTTGTACTTACTTCATCTGTGGAGGTTCTGCAGAACACAACTGAATGCTATGTGTTGGAAAGTGGGAAAAGAGCATGGTTCTGTCATTTTCAGTAGTTGTGCCATAAAATTGTGCAGATGACCAAAACCCTTTCCGGTTCCTTTATTGCAAACATCATAAGAAAATACATCTATTTTTCTTTTTTTATTCTTTACTATTATTTTCTTTATTGATTTTATTTCGTTTTCCCACAGATTTGTTAAGTAAAAATAAATGTAATTTTTATTTTTGATACTAACTCTATTGAACAGCATATTTACCGTTTTGTTCCATTATCTTCTATCTCTCAAGCAACTATATAATTCCATTCTCTTTATTCTTTCTCAGCAAATAATTGCTCTATATGTGCTTTACAATGTTCCAGTGAACTGTAACTTTTTTCATAAAAAAATTCTATAAAAATTGGAATAAACATTAATCTAAAAATTAAATATCTGCTAAATATTTTGTAGCATTCACTTAACACAAATATCCTTGGTAAAAGTATGAATCCATCTCTTCTCTCTTGATCTATGGATTAAATAGTAAGACATGTATCTGGAAAAGGTCCTTGTTATCACCAAAAATTGTTAATGAAATATTTACACCACCAAAAAATATTATTACAATTTAAAATAGTTTTTTAACTTTAAATAACCAACAAAGGATTGATAAAACATAAAAATTAGGAGGCAGTTTATACAAATAGTAGGGGAAGATAATGGTTAACCCTAGACTTGAACAGGTTAAGATTGTAGTGATCAGGGAAAACAAAGGCAAATGCATTATGTTTATGAAATAGCTTGCAAACTTTCCAGAATTTAAGTCCCATTGATATGTTAATGAGTAATGAAATAAGTTTGAAAAGTGAAATAATTTAAGCTCTTGCATAAAGTTTTGCTGAGATGACATTCTGCTTGAAACATTAGAAAGATTTGTCCTCAATGTAAAACAGATGTGTTCAGATTCCACAATCAAAATCTTGTAGCATTAATTATTGTCTCTTTTTACATCTAATTAAAAAATTTTCATATCTTTTATTTGTTTCCACTCTCAGGACATGTGAATTTTTAAAATTTGGGTATAATTTAAAAAATTGATATAAGAGGATACTGAAACATCTTTAGATTGATCCACTCCCCAAAATCTGACCAAACATGAGAATTTTTTAATCCCTTCTTGGTTGGGCCAAGAACTATCCAACACTTCATTGTGTGTAATCATTTTTTTTTTTACAATAAGGTTCACCCTGTACAAGGCCCAGAGCCACTCAAGGTAGAGAGTTACATTAGGAGGCAGTTTATACAAATAGTAGGGGAAGATAATGGTTAACCCTAGACTTGAACAGGTTAAGATTGTAGTGATCAGGGAAAAATCCTCCTAGGAGTTAGTTCAACAGAGCACTGGTTCATGGGAAGAAGTTGTTTGAGTGGAAGTTACTTCTCACTGATGGAATATAGAGAGAATGTGGGTGGTTTGCTCCAATCTAAGTGGCATGTCAGATCCTTGCCATGAAGGTTAGACCTGGGGAAACCAAGGAATGTAGTTCATCTGAGCACTTTCCATAAAAGTAGTGATAGAGGAGTAAGAGGCTTGTCACATCTCACCTCTGAGAGAGAGGCTGGAGGGTGGAAAATAATTTGTCTCCTACAAGGATACAGAGATGCATTTAGACTCTATTGATGCTGGAAAGTGCAGCCTTGGAAGTTCCTGCCTAAATATGACAACAGTACTCCATTCTTGGCCTGATCTGGCTCTTGTGATGGTAGAGTATAGCACATGGAGTCAGGTACTTACTGGAGTGGTACAGGGAGCCAACCATTTTACCTGCATCCTTAATAATGAATCATATGTATGAGTTACACTTGAGGTCAGGTGCAAGTTTGAGGTCCAATAGTCTTTCAATGTATGGTGCCTCCCCGAGGTGATCCATTCATCATAACTGATGGTAGTTCAGGGTCTGATCAGGGATGATGGAATGTAATAAGTTTGGTTTTCGAGACATAGAATGTAACCAGCCAGTTTTTACCCCACTGGGTAGTTTGTACTAGATTGAAAGAGAGATCAGTAGCCAATCTCTGACAAGAGTTTTAGAGATGCACCCATATATAGTCATATCATTGGCATAGATGTTTAAAAATGATCTGAGTATATTCTTAGGTAGATCATTTATGTAAATGAAATAGAGGGTTGGCCTGAAGAGTGACCCCTAGTTGATATCTGTGTTGACCACTAGTGTTCCAGAGAACTGTCCGTTAATGACATTGTGAAACAATCATTGCACATCTATACCATTTCTTTGGAAGTGTACATACAAAACCTTATACTGTATATGTACTAAATAGAGTTGAATAAACTTGATTTTCAGACAACCTGATAACTTGAGCAAGAAGTAGAATGTGTTAGAGTTCTTTAAATCTTCAAGCACAATAATCTTGAAAAGACACATCTTGTTTATATGCTATGCCAGACTCAACATCATGAATATATGACTGTCATTTCTCTCTGCTTCACTTTCAGATAACAGTCACACCAGCATTCATCCTAAAGGTAAGACCTTTCTTATCTTCCTTCCAAGGCATATTTGTTTGTTGAATTTTATATATGTGTACAATTATATCATATGGAGAGTTATTGTAATAACCTTTTTAAATAAACTATGTTACCTCTATATAGACAAATATTGAGTGTAACCAAATTGTCCTTACTATATTCAAACTATTATTTTATAACATATGGGGGTATCTTCTTGCAGACAGATACCCTTACCTCTTAATTGCTGTTGTTCCCAGGTCAACCCTCACCCAGGGTGGTAGCACCTGTTAGGTTCCCAGCTATGGGTAAATAATGAACCCCAAAACATTAGGAAAGTATAAAAATACATTTTTATAGTAAAAATACCAGCAATACATTTGTATATAAAAAAATTAGCAAAAATACATATTTATAGTAAATTTACCAATAATACATTAAAGTAGAATGATCAACAATAAATTTTATCTGTAGTTGAAGCCATAATATTGTGTTCAAAATATTTAGATTTTGGCATTAAATAACACAAAGACATTGATATACCACTAAATAAAATCAACCAACCAACAGATACTCTTCACTTGTTATGGCTCATGTAAATTTAAAATATACATAACCGAGTATAAATACTAAATGGTACCTAATCCATAGTGTCACATACTTGATAATTTTCTAAAATCTTCACATTCTGTTATTTCAACATCTAAAAGAAAAGTAGAATTTACCTTTATTTTGGACAAGCCATTTTCAACACAAATTTGAAAGAAAGCCACATGAAGCTTTGTATTCCTTGCTTCTTTTATAACTAAAAAATGATTTCTGTCTTTCAGATATCTCAATTTTTTTAAAGTGCATCTGTTCACTTTAAACAAATCAAATTTTCATATGCACAAAAGAGAA
>OZ038504.1:19145335-19210335 GCA_964036315.1 Acanthosepion esculentum
TATATTTGATATTTAACAATAATAGTAATATACATGCTTATATCTGAGATTTAATAATAATTTTTAAATAATTTAAGTAATTCTATTACATTTATTTGTTTTAAAATGAAATATAGTCTATTAGTAATTAAAAGTAAAAATAATATTGTAAAATTGTAGTTCAATAAAACGTATTCTAATCCAGACACCCCTTTTAGAAAGAATCTTTATGCATACAAGTATAAATTTAATGGATAAAAATGCCGAAAAACTTTTTGTTGTTTAAAAAAAACAGATGACATGCATTGAACGGATGTCATAATTTGTTGAAAAATGCACCCCTACCCTACCTAGATATAAACTCTTTTCGAAA
Organism: Acanthosepion esculentum; assembly: GCA_964036315.1. Taxonomy (NCBI): domain Eukaryota; kingdom Metazoa; phylum Mollusca; class Cephalopoda; order Sepiida; family Sepiidae; genus Acanthosepion; species Acanthosepion esculentum. The sequence goes on from OZ038504.1 coordinate 19,145,688, forward strand.
GTAACTCAAATTTGATACAATAGTTGTTAATAAAAATGAACACGCTACGGCCCCTGTCTAAATGATTGGATTTCTCTGTATCCTTGGAAACAAATTGTATGTGCTTTTAAAACTCAGTAAATTTCAGAATAAGTTATTCCAAAATTCACTTGAAAATGAAACAGAACTAGTGCTTTTAATTTAATTAAATAATTGAATTTGAAGTTTTTAGTTTCTGTTTTTAAAACATGGTAATTCGTGTGTAGTGAAGGAACCATATTTTTAAATCAGTTGATTTATTATATTTATTCTCTGTAAATTTACATTGAGCACCGTTTTGTAAAAATAAAAATATCAATAAGAACACCGGATTATATATCTTACTGTTCTTTCTTTTTTACTATAAAACATATATATATATATATATATATATATATATATATATATACAGAAGGGAAAGCATGCAAAAGAGAGGGATAGGAAAAGAGCAGCCTTTTAATTTTGCAAAGAGTTTACTTTGCGATTAAAAAATGATAATCTTGAGTGCATGGAAGAAATAAATTCTTTCCTATGAGAGACACTCAGTGATCAAGAAGGAGAAAAGAATCTAGGAGAAACAGAAACAGTTTTCAACTTGAGGACATCAACCTTGAAAGAATTAAAGGAGGTCATATTGGCAGCTAAATCAGCTTCAGCTGCAGGACCTAATGGTGTTCTCTATAGTGTTTATAAGAGATGTCCGAATATTCAGGTACATCTCTGAAAGATATTATAAACAATTTGAAGGAGTGGTAGAGTTACAAAGAAGTGGAGGTTTGCCAATACAATGTGGATTCCTAAAGAAGAAAACTCTAAAGAAATTGAACAGTTCAGAATGATTTTTTACTGGACACTGAGAACAAAATCTTCTTCAGGATCTTGTCCCAACAACTTTAGAATTATCTTGTTGCCAACAATTACATAGATACTTTAGTACAAAAGGGTTGGACTGAAGGCATCCCAGGTTGCCTGGAGAATATTGGCATGATAATACAGCTCCTCAGAAGAAGAGAAGGATGATATAGTTGTACTGTGGCTGGACCTTGCTAATGCATATGGATCCATTCCACACAAATTAGTCAAGGAAGCTCTAAGAAGATACAGTGTCCCTATTTGTGTAAGGAATCTAATATAAGATTATTCAAACTATTTCAGCATAACGACAACCTCCAATTTGTTATCTTCTGATTGGCATCAGCTAGAAAGGGGAATTATCACTGGATGTACAATCTCAATGATATTATTCACCTTAACTATGAAAATGTTGGAAACATCACCAGAAATTGAGTGTCACGATCCATTGATGAGAAACAGTGTATGACAAACTCCAATCTGTGAATATATGGATGACCTGACAGTTACTACATCTATTGTCCCTGGACGTTGGTGGATAAAAGATAATGACGCAGGCATAAAATCAGTTTAAACCAGCAAAATCAAAATCATTAGTATTGAAGAAAGGGATTGGGATACAAAAGTTCCGCTTCAAGATTGCAGGAACCATTTTCCTGTCGGTAAAAGAAAAACCAGTTAAGTGTCTGGGTAAAATATTCAGTGCTAATTTAAATAATACAAATACTACACAGAAATGTTTTACAGACCGCAAAGCAATGTTGACCAAAGTAGAGAAGTCAGGGCTGCCAGACCATTTTAAGGCATGGATATATCAATATGCTATTTTGCCAAAGATTCTGTGGCACCTGACACTACAGGAAGTGGCATTAACAACATTTGAGAATAGGAAGAAGACAGTGGCTATTTGAGAAAATGGCTTGGCCTACCAAGAAGTTTGAGCAGTGTAGTTCCGTATGAAGTATCAAATACATTGCAACTCCCCTTCAGAGGATTAGTTGAGGAGTTTAAAGTGGTGAGGACAAGGGAGGCAATCTTATTCGTTTATGATTCAAAAGATCCTAAAGTTTCAGAAGCAGAAATAGATGCTTTTTTACTAGAAGAAAGTAGAAGGCGTAGCATGAGCTCAGTGCAGCAGAACAAAGTTTAAGACAGAAGGCACTAGAAGGAACAATGGCAGTGAGCAGATTAGGCCTAGGTTATTGTACCAATCTCTGAAGGAGAGAAAAAAGAAAGATCCAAAAACTGTCTTCATTATGAAATGAGAGCAGGTGTGGAGAAAATTAGAGCCTGTAAATTGGCGATCTTAGGTCAACAGGAGGCCTGGACAAAATGGGGAAGCCTAGAAAAAAAAGGAAGCTTTCTTGGGTGGTATACTAATCCAAGTAACACAAGCTTACTTGTGCAGGCAGTGTATGATACATTACCCAGTCTAGCAAACCACTTTGTCTGTTGTGTCAGGGGATCCCTCCAACACATATTAAACGATTGCCCCAAAGCATTAAGTGAAGGATGTTACTGGTGGCACCATGAATAAATTTTAGGAGCCATTGCAACAATAGTCTCAACGAGTTTCCAAACAACCAATCTGAACTGAATAAGATGATGAATTTCATCAGAGCAGGGGAAACATTAAAGACATTACAGGAGAAGAAAATGTCTCTCCTCAGTTCTGCCCCAAGACTGGCAAATGATAGTAGATATAGGCAAGCAGCTAAAATTCCCAGTGAAAATAATACAGACTCAGAAATGCACGGACATGATTATTTATTCGGAAATATCATGCAAGTCATCATGTTAGAATTAAGAGTCCCTTGGGAAGAAAAATGGATGAAGTACATGAAAGGAATACAAAAGGTGTGGTTGGTGAGCTCAGTGTGAACTGATTGAAATCAAGTACAGAGACTTTGCTGGGCAGTCACTATATAAGATGCTGCCAGAATTAGGTGTAACAGGCTGGGAAAAGAACAAGGCCATTTTCTCAATAACAATGGCAGCAGAAGAAACATCTAGATAGTTATAGCATAGATCGAGTGATTGGCAGTCAGTAAGGAAATGAAGGGAAGTTGCAGTTGATTTTTTTTTTTTTTTTTTTTTGAGGGAATTGGAAATGTAGGTGTTGGGTATGACCTAAAACTACACTCGATAATGGAGTCTCAACTAAGGAACAGAATTAGAGTACCCTGAACCATTGTTACCTACAAATGATCTGTGGCTAAGATCTAATACCTGCTTGCCTCTTTATCAGGGTTACAGTATATACTAGCAGTATGGCACGGTGTTGCCCGTGCTTGATTCAAAAATCGTACGTTTAGGTAGTTTCCTCTTACTTTTCAACGAATATGTGTAAACTGATTTGCAGTACAAACAGTAGTTACGCTCACCAAGCGTTTCATGTGACAAAGCATACTGCCTCCGTTGAGATTGACTGGAAAGCCTCAAAGAGGCCTCTACCTCGGTTTCCTCCTCCTGCTTTCTCTTTGCCGCAGAGGCTTTTTAAAAACGTTTTAGAGGTTGCCTCACTTGGGTGTTTTTGCAGCCTTTGCAGAGCTGCTGCGTCGGTCATCGCCACGGCACTCAGAAGAGTGCAAAGCAGAGGTTGAAGTAGACGCTATATGATCATCTGTAACCGGAGTTATTATGTGCTCCTCCGCAGTCACCTGTTCTGCATGTGCAACGTTAACAGTGTTAGGGGTCTTCAGTTGCTGACGTGCGGATGTTTGTCGTGTAGGAGCCATTTGAAGGGTTGTAGAAATGCTGTGTAAGAATGTGAATAGAAGTTGATGCCGAAGTTGAAGCAATGCAACCTCGTTGTATACGAAAACTAAAAGTGCAGTGGAGCGGTATGGAAAAAGCTTCTCCTAGCTATGGGCCGTGCTTTCTGGCAGCACGAAAACGTCGCTGTAGGAAGAGGTGACGCAACCAAAACGTTGAAGCATTGAAGGTTAAAAGTAGTGAAACACTGAGGTGTACTGGGCCGCGTAATAAAGGCAGAAGAGAAGTAACTTGCGACAGCAGTTAACTGTCTAATAGCAAAACTGAACTACGAAAAGGTAGAAATAGGTATGGAACGCTAAGATGGACTGGGCTGCGCAGTAAAGGCAGCATGCGGAGATAAAATGGGTAATGCAAACGTTTAAGCAAATAGATAACTTGCGGTAGCAGGAAGCTGCCAATTAATCGAAGGACAGATGCGTTAATGGCGATCAAATCAAGACGTGAGTGCGGATGCAGCCACGCTGAAGGTATTTAAAGGGAGCGGATTGGTGTAGCCTGGACAATGGCCATGACTTAGACCAATGAATAAGCTCACGCAAAATGGAAGATGCTAGCGCGCATTCGCACACGCACGCATGATTTGGCAAGCGCAAGGCTTGGCCGTAAACGGGGTCAAGCTGCCTGCTGCATATGCATATGCTTGGCTCTAACGCACGTGATGCCGGCGATGAGAATGCAAGGAGCTGCAATGAAGCGTTTGCTCGTTTGGTTTGTGCGACAACGAAAAGCCGCTAACCGTTTGCCGGCATTAGCTTTGAAATGGATTGGGAGGAAGCCTTGCTGTTTTAGCGCAAAAATTTCTCGTCAAGTCTGGGATTCGGCCTGGGCTAGGGGAAAATGTTTAAAGAATTGGAAAATGGACTGCTGAGGGCGGAACCATTTTCACTCAGCACGTATGCAGGTTTTTTTTTTCAGTAAAGACGCGAATAAAGGAAGTGCTTATTTTGGTAAGATGCGATGATTAAACCAAAAGTGATGACAAAGTCGAATATGTCATTTGTGGCTCAAAGTCAGACCTGGTAGCAGGGATAAAAAAAAGCCGAATTTCAATGGCCCTGCACCCATTCCAGAATTTGAGGTCAAATGTTTTCTTCCACTCCACTGCACGCACTGACCTTGTCTCTGTTAGTACCTTAGTTTGTTTGTATGTTATATTACACCTTGTCACTATTTCATAAATAATGAACTATTACATTTTGGTTATATGGAAAGACAGAAAAGCCATATCAGAGACACTACTTGATTTCAGTGAGAAAAGTTTAATGTTTGTTTCAATAAAATGGAAAAATTGTCAATTTCAAATCTTTTCATTTGTACCCTCTTACTTCTTTAAATAATGACCTGTATTTATATTTATGATTGTTATTGCAATATTTTATTAAAGTTGTTAAGTTCAAATATTTAACAATATGATATTGGAATTTATGTGCATATTTTATTGTTGCAGAACTTGCCATATGTTTAATTAATCATTAACTTAAGAATTAAGATTCATCATAAAATTTAAATAGGAAAACCGTGAGATTTTCTAGTTATTATATATCATTTCTTCAGGATAACTCTTATAAAAATACATAGATTCTCAAGTAGGAATCTACATGGACAACACTACTATTTACTCCTGCCTCAAAAACAAATCTAGTGTCGCTGACAAAACTAACCTGTCCATTTGTCTCGAAAAGGATCTCTAATCGGTTGTGAACTGGGGCAGGAATTGGCTGGTTGAACCTTAACACCTCAAAAACAAAACTGCTCTCTATTAATCACCACAGAGATCCTTCCCTGCCCCATTAGAATGTCTGACGCTCAACTTCTTGAGAGCTCCTCTTTGAGTACTCGGTCTCACATTGACTGCTAACCTGAGATGGAATAAATACATTGAGTCAATCAACCATTCACCCTTGCATGGAGTATTTCTGCCATATATGGTCTGGAGCCCCTTCTGTTTGTCTCGGGGTTCTTGATAAGATCCAGAGATGGATATGCAATGTAATTGGCCCTGATCTGGCATCTCATCTGCAGTCGCTGTCTCACAGACGTGTCATCGCCTCTCTCTGTCTTTTTTACAAATACTTTCATGGTAATTGCTCCGATGAGCTGCTTTCGCTGGTTCCCAGGCTTCATGAATTCAAGCATCCTACGAGGCTGGCATCCCGCTCTCACCCTTTCACTGTTGAAACTGTTAAATGTAGCCATCTCTTCTACTCCAATAGCTTCATATCTCGCACTTCTCGCCTGTGGAACTCCCTTCCCTTTTCCTGTTTCCCTGATAGCTATAATCTCCAACTATTCAAATGTAATGTCAACCAACATCTACAGTTGCCTTGATCTATCCACTATCCTTCTCCTCATCCTTTCCTCTATCACTCCTATCTGCTCTCGCTCCAAATCCTCTGTAACCCCTTGCATGCTAGTGGCTTCCCGCCTTGGTTGGGGTGAAACGCTTAAAAAAACAACATATATATATGCAGTTTAATAGTAAATAGGTTCGCCTATCATCTGGTTCACACTCTTGCCTAGTCTTTTGAGCAGGATTAGAAGTTTATCCCTTGTTCCCTGTTTAGGATTGTGTTTCTGGTTACTTCTAAAGTATGTTCATTCACTTGTGTTTTCTCAATCACAACAATCTTGACCTTTTCAAGTCCATAGTTAACCCTTATTTTTCCTGCATAGTCCCATGAACTTCACTTCTTGCCCTTTCTTTTGCTCATACAACCCCATACATTAACCCTCTACCTTGAGTGGCTCTTGGGCCTTGTATTGGGTTTTGATTAGTAAAAAAAATGTTTTTGCATAGTTTCATATGCACACACGCGCACACACACACACACACACACACACACACACACACACACACACACACACACACTTTGATTTTTTTATATATTAGTGATACTTGCAGCAGTATGGCTATTAAATATTGTGTTGCTAGGGGAGACATTGTCAAGAGAAAAAAAGTGAGGCTAGAAAGAAGTGAAAAAGATATTGATATTAATGTCCACTTATTGCTGATAACAATGACATCCACCTACATTGTAGAGAAAACTGAGAAAGAGGAGAATGGGCAGGTTAGTCGAAATATCCACTTCTTTCTCTCTTTCAAGTGATCACCTGGGGCCTTGACTTCATCATGCAGGCATTTTTCCTTCAAAAGTTATTTCCATTTACATAAAAACTGCTGATATTTGCTGAGCAACTGGACATAGGCCATAAACAAAACAACAATTTTTACTTTTAAATGGTGACTAAGGCAAGTTGACATCAGAATTGGTCAGCATGTGTTGTCTCATTGCTAAGTGCCTGAGTCGCCTTGAGGTAATCTGCTGCCAATAACAACATGGAAACAAAATCAAATGTAATATAAAGTAGGAAGGGAAAAAATTCAGAAACAAAAATAACAGATATTTTGTCAAAGATTCTGAGATGGGATGTGCAGGTGGTGCTAAGGAGAGCAGCTCAGAATGAGAAAATCAGATTTTGATTAACAATCGAATTTGTTACATTCAATGATTGATTGATTCGTTCATTCATTTTCTATAGCTTATAAACCATTTGAAAGTTATTTAAAGCCAGAAAATAGTTTTAGATTGTAGGAATTGTTTTTGAGATAATAATGATTTAGTGATACAAGTCTTACTAATTAACCCATAGCTGGGAGAGAAGAGATATCCCAAGGGTATTTGCATGTAATCTAATATAATAAACCCAACTGGAACTGAAACTCAACGCTCTGATTCTGATTCTGACCCATTAATTTATTACACTACCCACACATCCAAGCTTACAATACCTGGTATTCCTAAGCAGTTACCCATTTAGTCTCAATGTTGCTTAACTTTGGTAACCATACAGGAACCAATATTTCAACATAATATGGGTGTAAGCTATTTACATGCAAATATGGTAGGGAAAGGTAGGAATCTATTTCTTTTCCCGACAGTTATGGGTTAAATATCAGGGCAGGCTGGACTTTCTAGCCGTGGTTGGCACTCAGTCTAAGAGAAGAATAACTCTGAATTCAAATGCTGGAAATTAGTGAAATACATCTTGCTTAACATACTGATCACTCACAATTCTTGCCAATGACTGTAACAGTCAAAGTATTTGAATGTTCAAAAAATTATTAAAAGTTACAAGAGACAGGATGATGTGGAGGACCATGATCGCCTACATCCTGAAGATTCATGGCACATAAAGAAGAAGAATGTTTGGGAAAGGTATGAATCCAGCTCTTCTCTCACCAGTTCTGGGTTAAATATTAGGACAGCCGTGGTTGGTACTCAGTCTAAGAGAAGGATAAATGATGGAAATTAGACAAATACATCTTGCTTAGCAGACTGATAATTCACAATTCTGTTAAATGACTGTGACAATTGAAAGTACTTGAATGTAAAAAAAAATAAATTCTAGACAGTTTGTTATTTTAATCCTGATTTAAATTGTTTGAGTCAGAAATTGAAAAGACAATATAAAAATAGAATAGACCTTGTCGGTGTTATTTAATAAAATTTGTTTGGATGAATTCTTGCTACCTAATTACACCTCATATATATGTTTTGAGATTTAAACATAATGGAATGCCTGTTTTGCTTTTTAATTATAATAGATTTAATAGTAGCAGCACACAAAACATAAGAAATGAACACAAACATTTTAGGATTTCAAATTTAGACTCCCACATCATCTCCTTCCAACTCAGTATGAATGAGTGCCTGTATAGCCATTACAGATTAGATGCTACTTAGCCTTTTTCTTCTTCTTTTATGCGCCATGTCCCTTCAGGTCCTCCACATCTTCCTGTCACTTGTAGCTGTTAATAAGTTTTGTCTTTTTGTTATTTCTCCCAAACCCTGTTCTAACATTGATTTACTCAAGCCAGTCAAGTATGTTATGCACTGCTTTCCTCTGTCTCTCTTTCCCTCAATCTGTATCAGATTTTCCAAACCCTCCTTCCTCATTACGTGCCCCAGAAATTTCAACTGCCTCTTCCTGATGTTAAGTATAAGTTTCCTTTTTGTTTCCCTTTTCTCTAAAACCTCATGATTGCTCACATGTTCAGTCCTTGGTACCCTCAGCGTCTTTCTGTAGAATCACAGTTCTGTCGCTTCAGATCTCTTCTTTATCTTTGAGAAGATTGTCTAACATTCGCTACCATACAGGAGGACATATATCACATAACAGTTCAATACTCTTTTCTTTGTCTCTAACAACATTTTTCAGTCTCTTAATACTCTGCTTAGCTTTAGGAATGCATCTTTGGCCATCCCAATATGTCTTTGAATTTCAGTATTGCACTTTCTGACCTCTTAGAACACTTCCCAGATATTTAAATTTTTGTACTTCTTTGATTTTAGTATTTGCAATTTGCATTTTGGCTCATCTTTTGAGGGTAACCATGTATCCTGTCTTCTTATCGTTTATACTTAGTCCTTTCTTCTTGCTTCACTTTGCTACCTTCTGTAGGAGCTTTTGTAGTTTCCTTTCCATATCTGCTATCAACACTGTAAGATCTATATATCTTATGTTGTTAAGATTGTGCCCACCAACAATGGCTCTTGATAAGACTTCTAGTTCTTGCAGAATTGCCTCGCTGTATAGGTTGAATAAATCTGGTGAGAAGACACATCCTTGTCTTACACTCCTTTCTATTTTTGTATATCTGCCAATTTTTTGCCTCTTTCACTTCACCACCATTGGAAAACTGCTATCTTCTGAGTGCCTCCTACATGAACACATCCAACCACCCTCTTCTTCTTCATGCCATTTGTTAGCATTCTGGCAAATCACTTTGCCCTTGAGTGAATGCACTAAAATAAAGGTATTCTCATAGCTCACCTGAAGGTTTCCACAATAATAATTCTTCTGTTAGTTTTAATGAGATCATCAAACTATTTGGCCTCATCCACATTTGGAGCAGCAGCTGACCTGACTCTAGGGAACCTGTCGCTAAGGTCAGTTTCTCCTTTCTAGGATTGACATTAACCCTACTGATGTATCTACTTACTCTTTTCTAGGATTAACATAAACCCTACTGATCTATCTCCTTACTGTACAGCTTTTCCATAAACATTCACAAACAACCAGTGTCTGCAGTAATTCACTGATTACACTCTCTGTTAGATCAACAGCTCCTCCACTAAGTGTTGTTGAGCATCATGAGATCGTTATTTAGACACACTATACGTTGATATAGGCACATTGGTTGATATAAGCACAAGTGCAATGGCTAATGATTTTCTTGTGGTTAAGAGAAGAAGACAAAACAACTTGCCCTGATTAAGCCATCAGTTTATTTGCGATGTTGGACATAAAATGGAAAGAGAAACCAGACAAGAAACAAAGCGCCCTTATTTCAAATCTCCTGAATTCAAACAGTGTAAATTGCAGTATTTTGCATTAGGCAATTGAAAGACAAATTACTCTTTATGTGGGAGAATGCTTACTGTTCACCTTATATATGCATTCTATCCTCAAATGCACTTCAGCATAATGTGTGCTTAGTTGATCATATATCTCCCCTTAATCACTTTCTATCACCAAATATGTAAGATGCATTCTTTGATCACACCAACCATTATCATCTGTGATTAAACCCCATTGCCAAATATATCACAATAAGATATGATATTTATGGTGACACAATAATGTTGCTATAAAATAGTGCAGAGATGTAGGTAGGCGATGGTTAACAATATGAGAAATCAGCACATTAAGTTCAAGTTTTTATAAAGCAGTTTGTGTTCACTTTGCTCCATGTTCTTGAAAAAGGCATGAATCCATTTTTTCTCATCATAACTACAGGCAAAATAGCAAGACAGATTGTGATCGCTAGCCTTAGTTATCAACCAGTCTAGGAGAAGGACAATTCTGAATTCAAAACTGGACAACTAGACATAGAGACAGCAACTTCCTCGATCAAAACCTACTTGTTGCTGCTTGTATAGCAGCATCTGCATTGTTGTGGCCTCATAAGGAAACTACAAAAATAAAGAAAAAGAAAACATAAAAAAGGGCATCTGTTTTATTCCACTTTTCCATCCAAAGTATACGTCATGTTATCACTTACCTGGTTTTCTGGTGGCCAGTAGAAAGTGATAATAAGAGAATAATAAGAGAAATTCATGCTTTTGTGATATTGTATTTATCTAAAAAACTATATAGGTTTCTCATATTTAAACTTCTTAAACTATGCAAAGGCCTTCAACAAAGTACACCACAAGGAATTGCTGGAACTGCTCAGCAACCTTGATATATTCAGGAAAGATATCAGAATAATCAAGAAACTATACTGGCAGCAAACAGCATGCATGCGCACATGAAACGAGTACAGTGAATATACAAAAATAGAAAGGGGCGTAAGGCAAGGATGCATCTTCTCACCTGACCTGTTCAACCTGTACAGCGAGGCAATTCTGAGAGAATTGGAAACCCTACCATGATTTAGCATTGGCAGCCACAATCTTAACAACATAAGATACACAGATGACACAATACTGATAGCAGACACAGAAAAGAAACTACAACAACTCCTACAGAAAGTAGTGATGGAGAGTGAGAAGAAGGGACTAAGCATAAACTACAAGAAAACACATATGATTTGCAGGTCAGGAACACTAGAATCAAGTAGACGCAGAAGTTTAAATATCTGGGAAGCACTGTGACAGAGGACAGTAAATGCAATACTGAGATCCGTAGACGTATTTGGATGAGCAAAGATGCATTCCAAAAGCTGGGCAGATTACTACGAGACAGGAGGATTCTTTAGTAACAAAGAAAAGAATATTGAGCTGTTACGTGACATCTGTCCTTCTTTTCGGCAGCAAATGTTGGATGATTTCCTCAAAGATGAAGAAGAGACTCGAGAACACAGAGATGTGGTTCTACAGAAGGATGCTAAGAATATCATGGACTGAGCATGTGAGCAACAATGAGGTCTTAGAGAGGATGCAAACAAGGAGGAGGCTTATACTTAATATCAGGAAGAGGCAGCTGAAGTTCCTGGCACACATAATGAAAAAAGAGGGCCTGGAGAATCTGATACTCATGGGTCGAATAAAGGGAAAGAGAAACAAGGGAAAACAATGCATGACATACCTAGCGGCCTTAAGCAAGGGAATGACAGAACGTTGTCTGGGGGAGGTGACTGAGAGAAGGAACTTGTTGAGTGCTGTAAGGGATAGAAGGTGGTGGAGAGCCATGATCGCCTACATCCTGAAAGGACACAGCACATAGAAAGAAAAGAAAGTTTTTGCAATGAAATTATTCTACAAGGTTGGGTTATTAGCCCTATGCCCAACCTCTGTACCCTGAGGAAAGGTTGGTTTTTCTATCAGGGTTTGCCTTTCCTTAGATAACTGTGTGTCCCCACACTAACTACTTCCTTCTACCTAAGTTTCAAATCAGACTTTGTCCTTTTCCTATAGTTGCCAACCAGGGCTGAAGAGCTCAGTCTGCACTATTATTTAACCTTAGTGGGAAGTAGAAGAGATGTATTCATATCTCTCCCAAGGGTATTTGTGCAAAAGTTGACATAATGAACTCAATTGGAATTTGAACTCAGCTCTCTAATTTCTTGTTCCAAACCACCATTACACCACCTGCACATCCAGATGAAATAAACGTTTCAAGAAAACTGAAGAATTCATCAGCTGAAATGTAATAAAAGCAACAAGGATAAGGATAACTATTATAATGATTTTTCTTCTTTTATTTGCTGTTTTTACTTAACATATTTATGATCATGGCTCTCTACAACTTCCTACTTATGTTGCTCTAAGTAACTTCTGACTCTTTACTATCCTGCTTTGTCCCTGTTCTGTCATTCATTCACACAAACCCCTTAAGCAGGTTATTCAGTCACCTCCTGCCTCCCTTGCCTTCTCTACATTCTGTGGGTGTTAAATTCTCTCATCCCTCTTTCCTCATTATAGTGTCCTGATAATTTCAACTGTCTCTTTCTGAATGTAAGTATAAGTTTCCTTACAGATTCTATTTTCCTTAAAACTTCCTCATTGCTTACATGCTTTGTCTCTGGTATTCTCAGCATTTGTTCAGCCTTCATCTGTGGAAAGATTGCCAAATTCACTGCCATATGGGAAATTAGATATGACATAACAGTTCAATACTTTGTTTTTTCTAACAACATTTTCTTATATCTTAATACTTTGCTTAGTTTCTGAAAGACACCTTTTGCTATTCCTAAGGACCTACAAATTTTTGTGGCACATTTTCTATTACTACACTACCCAGGTAGTTGAATTTTTATACTAACTGGTCTTTGACATCACCAGTATATAGCTTACACCTTGGCTCAGCTTTTACTATTATAAAAGCAACAGAAATAAAATGAAATAAATACTAGTCAAAAATAATTTAAATATTTTTAAATCCCATATTATTTTATTATTTATCATTATTTCCCTGAAAACCAAAAAAACAAATGTTATGACCTTTAGACTTTGAATTAGAATAAACACAAGAGATTAAAATATATAATGTTTTATGGATAAATTTTATTGTCATATAATAATACATTCATATATTCAATTGTGATGTATGTGAACCATACTTCTGCTATATCGGAACAACTAGGGCCAGTACGTAGTACCCCAAAACCTGCAATCAGGTAAGCTTGATTGGGGAACCCAGGCAGTGCTTTGTGTCCCTCGCTACCTTATCAACATTTGCTTTTTTTTCTACCTACATTTATATACATTACAAATTAAACTAAGCACAACTGGCTATTAAAGGATGAAAATTTTTGTGGATTTTGACGTCATTTTGGGGTCATTTTTTTGTCCAAATCTGTGTCTAAAAAAACAATAAAAAAATCACTATTTTTATCCATAATATTGAATGTGTTAAAATTATACAACTTTTTAACAAGAAAAATCTCAAGTTGGTGTTAAAATATTCTGCAAAACATTGTTGATTTTATTTAATATGAAATGATCTTTTACGACATGTCTCTATTTTGTATTTAGTTACATTGTATTTATTTTCAGTTTTTCTAGTTGAATTCTTCACCTATATTGCATATGATCCATTATTGTACATTATTAGGTTACAATAAAATTTATATTTTATGTGAATATTATCTTATGAAAATTGAGAGGTAGTAGAGTGGGTGTCCCATAACATAGATTCAGTGGGGGTGGGGCATGAGATTCTTGCACCAGCCCTGGAAACAACAACAATTTCATAACATCTTATGGCTATTAGGATCTGCCAGATTAATCATTTTCAAGGTCAGTGGAATGAAGTAAAATCTAATTGAATAACACACCTGAAATGGGCTTTCCATCACACCTCAATTATTTTCTGTATTTTTACCCTTTTTTTAATAGATTTTCTAATCTTCATTTCCTTCTGGGAATTACTGATGACAGAATTTCTATATTTTCTTTGTTGCATTTCTATATCATTAACAGTTAATGAATTAATGTCATAAATGTCATTTAAGTTATTCATGAAGGAACTAGAGCCTGGCTTTTCAACCAATTGGGTTGTTGAAAACAAGGCCATAGTTCCTTCTCTAGAATCAATATAAACTAAAATTTATACTTAAATAACATTGTTATGTACACCTCTTTTAAAAAGTTATCAAAGAAAATAAAAAATGTCTCCTTTTACTCTTGCACAAAATAAATTATTGCATGAACCATCTTTTATGGTGACCCTGTCCAAGGTTAATATAGTTCAGTCATCTAAGAGGCAGTTTAGCAACAGTAAAATTCATAAAGTGAATTTTATCAGGAGCACCATCCTGATCCAATCATAAACAAATTCTTCACCTTCTTCTTTTATGTCTCTTCAGAACAAAAGTGATCATGGCTCTCCACACTTTCCCTCTCCTTAATAAGTTTTGTCTTTTTGCTGGCTCTCTTAATCCCTATTCTGCCAACCACGTAGACAAGCTCAGGTAGGTTACTTGCTGCTTTCTTTTGTCCCTCTCATTTTTTTTATATCCTGTGAGTATCAAATTTTCCAAGCCCTCTTTTCTCATTATGTACCCTAGAAATTTCAACTCTCTCTTTCTGATTCTAAGCGCAAGTGTACTTTTTGTTTCTGTTTTCCCTAAAACTTCTTCACATATTCAGTCCATGATATTCTCAACATCCTTCTGTAGAACCACATTTCTGTTTCCTCTAGTCTCTTTTTCATCTGTGATGAGATTGTCCAGCATCCTCTGCTATGTAAATTAAACTTTGCCAAAAGTGTAAAACTACAACAACCGTTGATCAAGTTTTCCACCAACCAGCCAATGGTCACTCCATATTGCATACCAACCCTTAATCTTGAAAGTGTTCACCAAAACCTGGGAAAGGGTGTAATGCATGTTCACAGGGTGGGAAAAAAAATATCACTTTGTGAAATAAGAATGCGAACCCTGTTTTCCCCATGTAGGTATTTTATTCGGGGCTTTGCCTGCTTCTCTGGATGGGTAAATAGGTGATACGTGGGACAATTTCATCTATGTCCCTAGAAACCCCTTACCACTTTTCTCTTCCCAATGTGGTGGCTGACATTACAAAATGGAGACTTTAGAACTGCAACATGGACACATCCATCTCCTATCAAGGGCAAATCAGAACTCTTCCTAATTCCAAGCATGACTGTTAATATAGACCAGCACCGAGATATAACCTATTTCTGGTTTTGTTGCCACTTGATCTCTGAATATCCCTTTACATTCCATTCCCCTTTGGTTACGTTGGATACCGCTTAGAAGACCAAACTTCAAAAGCAACCATGCACTGGTCTTTCAAAGAGAAATACTTGAGATCAGGATAAAACCACCTCTTCTCTTTCTACGTGGATGTCCTCTGTATAATACTAAAAGTCTGTGATTGCATGTGTGCTTGCATGCTTGTGTGGTGCATCCATCTGTCAGGTGCACAATGATTTATGAGCTGTTTATACAGTAAGTATTTTTATTTTAACTTTCTTCAAACAGGCAATTTTTTTTAATTAAAATATTTTTAAGTTAAAGACAGGCACAAAGAAATCCCGCTTTGCTGTTTTGTCCAGTTGTTTGTAGAGTAATTATTTACATTTCAGCTTTCTTTAAACAAACAATATTTTAAATATTTAAAAAATATTTTTGGCATATTAAAAAATATTTTTAAGTTAATCTGATTAAAGTTCAAGTTCTATTCCTATTGAATGCTGTAAAAAATCAGGTAAACATGAACTTAGATCAATGATGACAATGATGACACAAACGAATTGAAATATTTAACTGAATCATAATAAAATTAACTTTTATTTCAATGGAATGTTGAAATCAACTTCAATGTTTTATAACCTGAACTGTCAGTGACCCAATGGGTCATGGGTAGTCTAGTATTATCATAAAGGTGAAAGAACCTATCTCTTGTAGTTCTAAGCAATGTTTATTCCCTTACTATCTCTGCCATCCATTTACACAATCTCATTAGGTAGGTTATTCAATGTTTCCCTCTGCTTCTCTCACCTTGAATATGTCCTTTTTCTTCCCTTTTTACCTTATTAGCTTTAACTATCACTTTCTAATTCTAAGTACAAGTCTACTTTTTGTTCCCATTTTCCTTGACACATTCATCTTTTTTCATTTCTTACATTGATAATCACTTTTAATTTTCTGAGCGATACTTCTTTCATCTTAATTCCAGTTGCATTTTATCTAAAATTAATCCGCAACACAGATTGAAAGAATAAGCCTCCAGCAAGACACAAAACTCATATTCTTTTCCTTTGAGGAGATGGTCTTAATAGCAGCTGACTTATCAATTTGGCCATGGAGACTTTTAGGCTGAAAGTAATTCAGAAGACCTGTCATACATCTTTCCTGACCACCTTAATATGTTGCCATCTTTGTTTATAAGCACTAGTAGCAGTTATAATAGTAGTAGTTGTAATATTTTCTTTTTGAATTTCTTTTATACACTGTATTGTATCAACACTGATAGTAAAATCAGTTAGCCACATTCAAATTTCAACCGAATCTGTTGCATTCACTTTCATACTAATACTCTTGAAAAAGCATCAATCCATTTCTTCTCCACCCCTAGCTATAGATTAAATAATAGGTTAAATATGGGTGGAATCCATTCTAAGGGAAAGAAAACTCTAAATTCCAATTGACACTCACAAGACAAAAATTATGCAAATCTACAAACAACAGGAAACTGTAGAGAACCATGACCATGAATGTGCTGAAGGAGCATAGCACATCGAAGAAGAAGCACTTTCTGCATAAGGAAACAAACTAATATTACCATTAGATACAACATTTCAGGAAAATAGGTTTTTCAAGTCCAATATCTGTTATTGCTCTTTCAAGTATTGATGGGAGGTTTCCTTCTTAATCTTTTGTTTGAAGTAGTGTGGAATGTCAATATCTTAATTTTGTCTTTATTTTCTCTTTGAATTACATGTGATATCCAGTTTAATTGTTGCTGCAGTTGAAATTCATCAAGTGATGCAGTTTCTGTTATTTTGTACAGTTCTTTGTAATTCTGTAGCACCAGTCCATGAGGTTTGAAGAAGGATGGCCTTTACCAAAACCCTCAAGGAATGTGTTAATAAACAGGAAAAAATCATTAAAAACAAAGGAAAAAGTACTGAACTGTTATGTAATATTGGTCCTCCTATATGGCAGTGAATGCTGAACAATCTCATCACAAATGAAGAAAAGACTTGCGGCAACAGAAATGGGGTTCTACAGAAGGATGTTGAGAATACCATAAACTGAACATGTGAGCAATGATGAAGTTTTAGAGAAAATGAAAAGGACACTTATACTTGACATCAAAAAGAAACAGTTGGGCACATAATAAGAAAAAAGAGCTTAGAAAATTTGATATTCACAGGATATATATATATATATTGAAGGAATGAAGGAGAACAACAGGTAACCTACCTAATGTGCATGTGTAAATGGATAGTGGAACAGTCTTTAGGAGAAATAACAACAAGACAAAATTTATTAAGAGCTACAAAGGACAGGAAATTGTAGAAAGGCATGACCACCAATGTCCTGAAGGGACATGGTACATAGAAGAAGAAGAAAGCAATAGGAAACCATTCCACTATCTTTCCTAAGAATACATGGCAATCCACATATAATAAATGAAACTGTGGAGGGTCATGAATATTCATGCCTTCAAGGTGACATGGTATTTATTATTAATTTTTCAAATAGTAACACTTTTATTTTAATTCCGGTTGCTTTTTATTGCAACTCTTAAAAAAAACAATCAGTAAAGCAGTGGGCACATTAAAACTGTTTTCTCAAGGAAAACCAATTTAATCTTTATTTCTCACACCTGAAATTCCCTTCTTAAATCAGGTCAGTCTTGACTTCCCACTCAGATTTTGCCTTTGACAGCGCTATGTAACCTGAAAGTCATAGCACCAACATCTTTTGAAAAAGATCTGTGAAATTTATAATCAGAGCTGGAGGTTTTGAAATGACAGAACAATTTTTCTATTTTCATCATTTTGCTTTGCTCTCTTTCGCTTCCCATTAGGATTGGAGTCAAGATTTTGTTTCACCCAGAAGAAAAATACTCAATGAAAGTTTGTAAATAGTTTGTAAAATGATTTTGTTTAATGCAAAAAATGAAAGAACCTTTCAAAAAACAAAGATTTTTCTTACTGTTTTTCACATTGATAGCAAGGCAGCTTATTTTTTGTTTTGATTTTCTTCTTTCAGCAAAAGAAATGTGTTGTCACATTTAATTATATGAATGATGCTAAAAGGTTCTCTTGAAATGACTTCTTAGTTAAGCTGAGAAATTCTCAGTACCCACTTGTAAAACAATAATATTGCATGCATCCTTAGATTTTATGGTTAGAAAGATTTTTTATATCTTTAAGATTTTAAAGAAATTTATAATGATACACAACTTCTACTTTATATTTCTATTAAGCAAAAATATGGACCATCAGTCAAGGTCTGTCAAAGAGGAAAATATTTTAAAATTGCTCAAACAAAATCAATAAGAAAAAAAGTACATTTTCTACTCCCCAGAAAAATATTTGAGCCATCAAATTTTTTAAGAACCATTACTTATGATTCTTGTAAACATTTAAATCAAATTTGAGGTTTTAATCTGTTTATCTTTTTGAGTCAATGGAAGAATGATTATCTATAATAGAAAACAGGAAACTCTAAAATTTTATACATTCAACATTTCTGGGAATTTAGCTTGATGAAGTCCTTCGGAAGATAGATCTCTTTCAATAGTTTGAAAGTCCAGTATCAAAATGTGGGTTTCACTCATTGAATAATACCTGAGCTTTTTTCCCTGGTACCCTGACCACATGAATTTAAGTGTGCTACTAGATTGGCAACTAGGTCCCATCCATTATACTGTTGAATGAGACAGATGCAACCACCACTTCTACTCTAACAGTTTCTTTGCTTGCACTTCCTGCCTGTGGAACTTCCTTCCAATTTCTTGCTTCCCTGGTAACTACAATCTTCAAAAATTTAAATGAAACATCAATTGACATCTTCTGTCTTCTTGAAACCTGTTCATTTTTTGTCCTTTCCTCAATCTTCCCTATTCTCAGTTTTCTCATTCTCTTTCACTTTCACTCCGTGTAATCCCCTGAAATCTAGTGGCCTTGCTTGGGGTGAGACAGTAAAAAAAAATAATTCTTAATCCTTCTGTTTCCATTGATGAGTGCTCAAGAAAAAAATACCATTTGCTACAAATGAGATCGCCACATATTTTATATCTGCTACAAATGGGATGGTCAATACACAAGCTCATTCAATGACATCTCACAACTAACCTAGTATTCCAATGGGAAAATTCATACGTGAACAATAAGATCGACTCTTATTGGCTGCTAAATTATATTAAGGTAGCACCACCAATTCACAATTTATTTAAAATGGCAGGAAAGAATATGGACAGACCTCATATAAGGGCCATAGAGGCACCACGTGGCCTACAGCCATAGAAGCAGTTGTGTTTCTAAAGAAAGATAGCCTGATTGCACATCATTCATATAATAATGATTGGCCACTCATATATGAGGATATCCATTTACTAGGGTGCTTAGCCAATCCCTGTTGCAGACACCTTCTCAGGCACAATTGTGTTTGTTCAACACCCACAGAGCCCACCTGTGGTTTATACTGCAACTATGCTGAGTGGTCCTTAGTTACATTTTCTGAGAGAGAATACATTATCGTAATCAACAGTCTGAACAAGGCCAGCATGCTCAAATACTCAGTCACGATGACTTGAGACTTTGTGCTTGCACAACCATCAACAGCTCCCTAAAGAGTTTTGTTTACCCAATTTCTCTCACAAGGCTTGGACCAACTTGTGGTATGGTTTTCAGGCACTTTCCAAAGATACTGCACGATGTGATCACCTTCTCCAGACGGATAACATCAAGAAGTCATCTTCTGGACAATTTGACCATGGTGAAATTCAAATCTGGTCAGAAAGCGAATGTTCTAACCACTCGGCCACGTGTCCATAATCCTATATTTAATCAATATCTAATAAGATGTGGAGGTAGAGTAATGGTTATTGGCACCAATGGTACAATTGGAATACCAAGTTCAAACTCTGACTGAGTTTGTTACATTCACTTAGCACTTTTGAGAAATTCATCTTCCTCCAGTTATTGGTTAAATAATTGGCAGACCAGGCTCTGTTGGTTTGGGTAACAGCCAGTTGAGAAGAAGGAACATTCTGAATATTAACCAGTGCCATGAAGCATAAGAAAGGCATTTCTTTTACTGAAGAATTTGTAGAAAACCATGATCATATATGTTCTGAAGGGACATAGCATAAAAAATTACTTCATGAAGTGTCTTCTTTTAATCACATTATATTATTAAATAAGTCTTTTAATCATGCCAACCATAACCTTCATTAGACAAGAAAAGATTGCAGAATACTTGAAGAGATCAGAAAATAGTGATTAATACAATAAAAAAGTAGATACTAGTTTGTAGACTAGTAGAAATCTTTTTTAAAACTATTACCATACTTAGATCAAAGTTGCTTTCAACACTTTATCCCTTTTACTGAAAATTAATAATTGAGATCAGACAAAAAACAAAAGTGAGAATTTTAGTTTCAAAGAACCAATAAGTATTTGGGATAAGAAAAGATAGGTAATTAATTTCCTAAAAAGAAAAATCAAACAGAAAGACTGTAATCTCTTAAGAACACAGACATTTAGAATAATAACTAGTGCTATAAGAAAGAGAACATTAGTTGGATGGAATCATCAAGAAAAAAATTATATCTCATGAAAAAAAAGAAAATTAGTCTTATATGAAAGAAATCAAAGAACTCATCAGAAACAGTTGTAATTTGATGCGAAATGGGATATAGATTTGGTTAAGCTATAAGGTGCTACCAAAATTTGGAGGAATTTGACCATGACAAAATATATTTCATACACTAATATTGAAAGTTCATTGTCTCATTCAAAGTAATTGCTAGTCTGTAAATTAAAGAATGGCTGACAAAGTGAACTGCTCACAAAAAGTAGCAACAAATGGCTATACTACAATCAATTTGCACATACTGTTCAAATTCCCATAAATTTCAGTAACATGTAGCAATATATTGGATTGGAAATAGTTTGTAGCTTTTTTCAATAGGGAGCATTGGGCATGTGATTTTGTTTGGCACATGATTAAAATTGAAGGTATATTCTAAGCGATAACATTTCAACACATTGTTCTTTTCAATTCATGTGTGGATTGTGAATTTTAAATGTTTTTCCATTAAAAGTGAAAATGGAGGAAAATGACATACATTTTTGTCTTTTAATGCCCTTTTATTTCTGTAAATGAAAAATTACTATGCAAGCAGCAAAAGTGATATGTGATATTTATGGAGAAGGTGCCATAGCTGAGAGTAATGTTTGTAAGTGGTTTTCTAGGTTCAGGAGTGAAAATTTAGATCAGCAAGATCAAGAATATTCAGACAGGCCTGTAGTCATT
Source organism: Acanthosepion esculentum (assembly GCA_964036315.1). Lineage (NCBI taxonomy): Eukaryota > Metazoa > Mollusca > Cephalopoda > Sepiida > Sepiidae > Acanthosepion > Acanthosepion esculentum. Next base: position 19,167,307 of record OZ038504.1, read on the forward strand.
CATGATGACCAAATCAAAATGCTAATTAAAAATAATCCAAGTCACATGACACAAGACATTGCAGAGATATTCCACATATCTCATATGAGCATTGTAAGACATTTTGAGAAAATTTGAGTCAAGGGGGTTTTGCTATATTTTTGAAAGTGATAGATAGTAGAATAAACCCCATCACTTGGCAATCAAAGAAGAGAAGATTGGTGAGAAGTACATTAGCCAGTAAAACCCTGGATCTGAGGGAGTTGATCATATCATTTGTTTGGCCACCTTATACAATGAATTAATTTATAATGGCAATAGTCAAAAAAGCGTCCCTATTAAATGTTTGTGGATAATAAAGATTTATATGAAGCTATCTACTTCAAAAGACAAGTAGCTGAAAGGAGGCTAAGAGTGGAGATTAATACACTAAAGGAAACATTGAAACAGAATATGAAGTTAAAGCAATTGATTGGATTCCTACAGCAAGACAGATTGCAAGCATTATGACAAAACATGTTGTTTGTGGACAATTTATATTATCCTCCTTTCATACATAGGAACTTCCACATCTCATAAAGACCATCACATTGTCCTGGTCAATAACCCAACCAGATCCATGCCATTTATTATCCCTCAAAAAATATACTTTTTCACCATTCAAAAATGTTTCTCCAGGGGTTTTATCTGTTTGTGTAAGGCTCATCATATCTTTTCAGATTATTCTGAGGCAATGAATGCTTTTCAAGCTTCATGCAAACCACTTAAATGCTGTCCCATCATTTCAATAATTGTCTCTCTGTTAAGGGCAGGAAGCTTGTTTACCAAGACAAATGAGAGATTTGGATTTCTACCAAATACAATTTGGTATGGACTATATCCATGTACACTTAATAAGCAATTTTTAGCATTTATAGCTTTCCGTGATAAGTTTGTGTTTTCTTTTATGTAAAACTTCATTCTATTGTTTACCAGAGATGTTTTCTTATCACTCAGATGATATTTCATAACATTTCCAGTGCTGCAAACCTTTGACTCAGAATTATTATCTTTTTCATCCTCACTATTTTCCTATTCATCTGTATTTGATGGACACTATTTATCTTCATTCTTTATTACTCCTGAACAACATTTCTGATACCAATGTTGATTTAATCTGATATAACATTATCAGGCAAATAGATTTACCATGTAACAGATGCAACACAAGGTCAGTATAAGTTGGGTTTCTTGGTAGTACTGTGTAAAAATTTCCAGACTCCCTTAGTACTTCCCTTTTTGGGGATGGCACAAGCAACGGGCAATAAACTCAGCACACTCGCAAGGGAGAGGTACAGCCTGTGGGGGATTGTCCTTTGAGGCTTGGGTTAAAATATAAATCCCAAAGGCAAATGGATTTTATAGATATTTACTGCTGCACCCATCATGCAACAGATGTGACACAAGGTTAGTTTAAAGTGGGTTTATCGGCAGTACCATGAAAAAACCCCATTCAGCACTTCCTCTTTTGGGCATGCCTCAGGTGGCAGACAATAAATTCTGCCCCCTCCAGAGGCCTGGGGGATTACCTCCTTGGGGCTTGGGTTAAAATATAAATCCCATCCAAAGGCAAATGGGTTTTTATAGATATTTATCAGTGCTTCCACCACACAACAGGTGTGACACAAGGTTAGTTTAAGGTAGGTTTATCGTCACTACTAGGGAAAAATTACCAAACCCCCTGTTTATGGGTGCCTCAGGCACCGGGCGATAAACTCAGCCCCCTCCTGAGGGAGAGGTACAGCCTGGGGATGATTGCTCCTGGGGTTACCAGCCAAATACCAGCCAAAGACAAATGGATTTTTATAAGCCTCAATAGAAAAACTATAAGTTTATATAGGTCACAATGGGCAGTTAAAAAAATGTTAAATTGTGATTTATTTAAAAAAAATTTTTTTAACACATTGTCTGGATAAATTTAAACCATTTTGTAATCCCGGTCTAATGAGGCAGGTATTAAAAACCTATCAAAGTTTTTCTTTTGATGTATATATATATATATATATATATATATATATATATATATATATATATATTGGTCACATGACAACAGTCATGGGAGTATGAAACATAAGTAGTCGTCTGAACCTTGTCTCTTTGTGTGATGCTGTGAAGAATTTTTGCTCTGTCTTGATAAGCTAGGCATAGAGTATTGTTGGTTACTGTTTAGGGTTGGAGGCCTGCCTTTTGGTCTTTTCTTTTCTTAGTTTATGTTTCATTTTCCTGTTTTATTGTATCTTTTTTTATCATCATTAATATTTTCTTTTTTTCTTTTTACTCAGTTTTTATTTGAGCACCAGGCAGCAGGCTTTCTGTTGGTTGTACCAACACTTTTGATTTTTGTGGTAGCTATATATATATATATATATATATATATATATATATATATATATATATAAAATATGGATAAAACAACTGAAAAGATGCAAATTAAAAAAAAAAAAATACACAAATACACAATTATATATATATATATATATATATATATATATATATATATATATATATATATATATAATTGTGTATTTGGGCAGCAATCCCTTTTTCATGAAAGGTTTGTAAAAACAACTAACAAGTTACTGTGATTAAGCTTTTTATTCAATTTTTCTCTAAAAAGCACTCAAATATATAGAACACTTAAACAATTTTACACATTTTATGTTCAGAAAAGAAAACACTTGTATGAATACAAAAAAGAATTGAATAAAAAAGATTAATCACAGTACCTTGTCAATCATTTTTAACAAAACTGATATATATATATATATATATATATATATATATATATATATATATATATATACTTCCAAAATAAATGCCATTTTTAAACATGCCAACATTTCAAACATGAATAATGAATAATTTATTGTTGCTCTGTGTATTAAAGAAATTCTGCATCATTCTGTGGTTGTCTCCAGATACATCATTTTGCCTACCCTCTGATTACACTTCAAAGTTTTTGGGAACAATAAGTGCTTCTGTGGAAAGTTGCTTGTTTGTGTGTATTTTAGGTGAAGGTGTGTGTTCCTGTATATAAACAAAGAAGATATAAGCATGCAAAAACTTGAGTTTCTATTATGGATGTTTATTTCTTTTTATGGTGACTGTAGTGAAACAAATTTATTAATGTCTCTTAGTATGTCAATTTTCTTTTTTGGTTCAGAAGTAAGTTAGGATTACAATAGTTAAAATAGTCAAGCTCAAGTCAGCTTTGCACTGAGTTGGAATGACCAATTCACTTACTTTCATGCATTGTTTGAAAGTAGAAAAAAAGATTCTGTCCTTTAATAAAATTGCACATGTGACCAGAAACCCATTTCGTTTTTTATAACTTGCATCATAATCATAATTAATTTCTTTTTTTCTTTTTTTTATTATTCTTTATTATTTTATTTATTGATTATATTTCATTTTCCCACACTTCTATAAGCAGACAATCCAACAACAGAAAATGATTTTTAGGATGTCATTGACCATAGAAATTCTGTTTTCTTTTAGCAGTCACAAACAGCATGATTACATATTGACAGAAGACATGTATTGAAATCAGTGTTGTGTACTTTGTGCTTGACAGAACTGGTTTCATTTTTTTATTAGTTACATTTTCAAAACAACATTTATTTCTCGACAGCCTTATATAAAAATTATTATCCCCGATGTAGCAGCATGAATGGCAACGATACTGTTTTCATGCACCAACAAAAACTCCAACCCAAACCATTGTTCTGAACATCTCCACACACAAATATGGAAGCACAGATTCCCAGCTTTGCATTCAATTCTTCACAAATTGCTTGCTTGCTGCAGGAAACAAAACAAAGTAAACTCTCCCAGAACATCATAACCCTTGACAAAAACAAACTACAGGGGTATCATGCTATTCTTTATTGCTGGCAACCTCATAAGAATTCTGCTACATAGACTAGTAGTAAGAGTTACTGCAGATTGTTTCACTGAGACCCTATCTGAATTTATAACAAACCTGGCATCTCAGCTTCAGTCACTCCTCACCCATCCACTGTAATATAACTTCTCTGTACTTTTTCTATAAATACATTCATGGTAATTACTCTGATGAACTTTCCTCTATGGTACTTAGACTTTATGAATTTAAGCGCAGTACTAGATTGGTAACAAGGTCTTATCATTTTATGGTTGAAATGGCGAGATGTAAATTCTATGCTAACAGTTTCTTTTGTTGTTTGTGGAACTATCTTCTGGCTTCTTGGTTTCCAGTCAAGTTTGATCTTCAAAAATGTAAATGCAATGTCAGATATCTTCTGTCTTCTTAATTTCTGTTCTTTTATTTTCCCCCTCTTAATAATGTTTTCTTTTTCTTATATTCTTTCATATTCAGTAATACCCCTGTGTTTCAGTGGCTTTGTTGCCTTACTTTGGGTGAAATTATTTAAAAAAACATGGTACAACAGATATGGTTGTCAGTCTAAGAAAAAACTGGAAAAATGGCAAGAACAAAAGCAAAGGTTATATATATCACTTTTACCAATTTGCAAAGTCTACTGAATTCTTCAGCTTAGAAAATCTAAAGAAAACCTTAATCTTAGTTCACAGAAAACTAACCTCCTCCAACAAAAAATACACACTACAGGCAAAATGTTTTGGAGCCCTCTGTATTTTTTTAAAAAAACAATTTAAAGCAAAAGATAAAATTTCAGTGTATTTAACAAAAATAAGCACTTAACTATAAAACATTATCATACAACAGTATCATATTTTGTTTTCATCAATAAAACTACCACCTGACTTAATTACAGCTTTACGAATTCTTGGCATTCTTTTGAACAGTTTTTGAAAAAAATAGATGACAGACCTTCCAAATCATTCTTCAAGCACTGAAAAAGCTCACTCTCATGATTTCGATATTCTCTTGAAACTCTTCTATCCAATTTATCCCATACTTATTTAATGGAAGAAAGGTCATGAGAATGAGGCAACCAATTTATAATTTCAAAAATTTTGTTCCTTTTTTTGACTTGGGATTATTTTGACAATTTAGAAGATTGCTTTGGATCATTATCTTGTTGAAAGGTGATTTTTTTCCACTTATGCACAAACCAGATGGTATAGCATGTCTTTGCGAAATCAATTGATAGTGTTTTTTTATGAATGCCTTGAACTGAATCAAATCTCCAGCCATCTCTCCCCCAAAACACTCCCAGACCATAACAAACCCACTACCATGTTTAACTATTGATGCCACACATTCATCATTCAGTCTTGCTCCTGGCTTTCTTCTAATATAAACTATCCTCTTACTACAAAAAAGTTCAAATTTGGACTCGTCTATCCAAAATACATTTTGGCACTCTTTCAATGTCCAGTTCTTATGCTCTTTTGCCCACAGCACTCTATTCTGCTCATTCATTTTCTATGGATCCCCTGAGCCCCACTAATCTAAGTCAATTTTTCACAGTTGAGAGTAACAAGAGGAATTAAGTTCAGTTGTCAAATCTGGAGTGTGTTTTCCTTCTATTTCTTTTGTTTTCAATATCCAAATCTTTATCTTCAACAGCAGTTGTTTCGCCAGCTGTTTTTCTGTCAACATTTGTGCCAGTTTCTAACTGCTTTTGTAATGAACATTGTACCTGATGTCTAGAAATCTTCAACTTCTTGGTAATTTGTCTTTGAGAGAAGCCTTCTTTGAATAAAATTTCAATTTGTGCCTTCACTTCAATGCTTAGCTGCTTTGATTGTGCCATTTTGTGCAAATTACTTCAAAATTAAAAATAAATAAATACTATGAAAATACTGTCATAATGGCATCATCTTTTTCTTCAAACAGAGACAGCTACATATATTTTGTTTACAGTATAAGTCATTACTGAGTTAAGATTTAGAACCTGTACTGACATTTAACTTAGTTGAAAATTTTAATCTCAAAAAGTCTAAGTTTGTGTTTATGTTGATGCTACAGAGAAAATATTTTTTTACGTTTTCTGTGCAATTCTATCCAAATCAATCATCAGAATCTATTGGGATAAAAGACAAAAGTATGGTTCAAAACGATTTGGGAAAGATTATAGACGGTTTAACAAATACACAAAAATGCATGCCTCTCCAGTGCTTCTGATCAACAATATTTTCAGACAACTACATGAAATAAAAATTGTTTGTCAACAAATATATCCAGATAATGAATTTGAAAGCTGCTTTTTCATGCCATATTACTTTTCCTCAATCTTCAAGTTGTTGGACTATGGAAATACATTCTGTCCAAAAAATGACCAGTTTTTTGTTGAATTATGTATTTCATGCTCAGAAGATTATAGTGCCCATGTAAGTGAACTGCAGGTTTGCTTCGAAAGTGTTTATTTTCATCATTAATAGTCAAAGGAGTTTAATTTTGTAATTAAGGCTCATTTCTTGGTGTCCATTAACTATTTTTTTTAATTATGAATTTGATACTTTTCTGTGATTATAATGCTGAAGAGCTCCCTAAATGATTCTTGTTTGTTTGCTTGTTTGTTTAGTGGCATACCAACTCCTTATAGGTAATTTAATGCTGAAATTTAACTTTCTTGGGAGCATTAGTAATTTCTTTTACAAAAATGTATTGCTGGTATTTTTTTTAATATAAAAATGTATTGCTAATAGTTTTACTATAAAAATGTATTTTTATACTTTCATAATGATTTGAGCCCAGTTTGGGGTTAACTATTTGCCCATAGTGGTGACTCTAACAGGTGCTACCACTCTGGGTCAGGGTAGACCTGGAAACAACAGCAATTAAGAGATGGTTCCATACTCCTCAAAACCTCCTGATCAGTCATACCCAGGATGATAAATGATTCTCTGAAAATACTGAAAAAGCATTCTCAGAAATAAAAAATGGGTGATGATGGAACCAAATGTGAGCATTATTATACCTGTGATATAATAAGACTGTACTTCATGGACAGAACAAAATGGCTGAAAGGAAAAGGATTGACAAACATGCTTGTTTCCCATAATGAGGGAAATAATAATGGGAGAATAAATCTTTCTACCATAGCTATCCCTCATTACACCATCATTGCCCAAACATTTTCTGTGACACTGAAACTGAAGACAAGGCAGACCACATTATGACAGATGAAAAGACGATATGAAACAAATGTCTTTACAGAATTACAACTTGAATTGTCTTAATGAAAGATCAATAATTCTTTTCTCATCTATTTATTGCTAGCTTTGGTATCAAACTGTGTTCCAGTATCTCTTGGTACTTTTGTGCTTGCAAAGTTCTGTTAATAATAACTTGAACCCATAGCCAAGAAGCCAGTAAAACCATTCCAGATCATTATTTCTACACTATTAAAGCTATGAACAACCCATTTCAATGTCTCTCACTGATGAAACCAAAAAAACTGTATTGATCAACCCATTAATATTGAAATACTTTTTGTCTGTTCAGATTACAATCTGCAGATGAAATGTTCTTTGAGGATCATGTCTGCTCACTGTCAGTTGTGGCATTTACACAAAAATGGTTTCAGATTTCTTTTATGCTATTGTTCACCCAATACAAGGCCCAAGAGCAACTTGAGGAGGAGGGTTACTGAATAGAGTTGTTTTATGGCTCTAAGGATCATAGATTATGATGATAGGTAGGATAGATAATAGTTGACTCTAGACTTGAAAAGGTTAAGATTGTTATAGTCTGGGAAGCATCTTCTTTGGAGTTTGTTTCACAAGCAGCATCTTGAAGAAGCTGTCTAAATGGAACTTCCTTCTTATCACTGGAATACGAAGGGAATAAGGATGATTCAACCCTGTGTACATGGCATTATGGCCCTTAATTGTAAAGGTCAGAACTGTTTGAACGAGGGAATATAGCTTGTCAGAACTTTTTTGATGAAAATAGTGAGATTAGCAAGAGGATTGCGATATTGCACCTGTGGGAAAGATGTATAATGGAAAATAATTCATCACCTACAGGGTGACACTTTTGAACTTTGTTGATACTGGAATGTTAGGATTTGGCAACTCAACCCTGGATATAGCAGCAATACTCTATTTTCCCTTGGCTTACATGAAAGTTGTTAGCAAAAATATTATGAACAGATTTTGATATTTGCAGGATCTGGCATATAATCTTTGGAATTTTCTAACACTTTTTCATGGATCTTACAATTTGTCATCTTGACCACTTAGAATTCTGCATTTCTTTGTGGGCTTGTTTCTGTATTTTGCCTTAAGTGTCAAGAGTCCTACAAAAAAGTTACATATTGCAACGCTAAACTGAGACCTTTTCTTAATTTTATAGAAGAAGACTTTGCAACATCTGGGGGTTTTTGATTCATTGATTTGTTTTTCATGGCTTATCAACTTTTTGTGGGTTATTTAAAACTGAAATACATTTGGGGCAATATCTGGAGGGATCTTGGAGTACTTGCTTGCGTGCCATTTAAAATACTCATACTGGTGGGAATTTTTCATAAAAATAAGTGAAGGACTTTTGATTCTTGGAATAATTGTGCCATTAATAAGAAAATTATTTTTAAAATAATAAGTGCTATACCAAATACATGGGGGAAACAAATATTCGTACACATACAAATTTTTAATTTATTGTATTTTCAATTAATGAATAGACATACTTTTCATATACTTAACTGTACACAAATACATAATGACTAATGTATAAACGTGCTTTTTATATAATTAACTGTACATAAATGCATAATAACTAAATATGCATAGAAAACAGAAAAAACTTTTATTTAATAGAAATAAATCACATTTATCTATTTTAATGGGCGAAAAAGTATTCATACAAAACAAAAAAGAATACATAAATCTACATTTAATACTTTGTAGAAGAGCCATTATTCACTTCTACAGCAACCAACCTCTTCTTGTAATTCTCAATTAATGATTTACAAATTTTAGTTGGTATTTTATTCCATTCTTCTTCGTATATGGTCTTCAGATCCAGGATGTTTGTTGGAGCTCTCAATTGGATTTGAATTTCCAAATAAGGCCACAGATTCTCAATTGGGTTTAAATCTGGTGACTGACTTGGCCATTTCAGGATATTTATATTATTTTTAGCGAGCCTTTTCTTCATAGATTTTGCAATGTGTTTAGGATCATTATCTTGCTGGAAGAGCCAATCAAGAAGAAGTTCAAGGAATTATTAAATTTGCTTTCAAAATATTTTTATATGCTGTGGCATTCATTCTACCAACTATTACTGGTATGTTGCCAGCACTTTTTGCAGAGAAACATCCCAAAACCATGATGCTGCCACCACCAAATTTCACTGTTGGAACTGTGTTCTTTTGTTTGAAGTCATCACCATTTTTCCTCCATACATAATTTCTAGAATTACGTCCAAACAACTCAGTTTTGGTTTTGTCTGTCCGTAGTAGTCTTTGCCAATATGATTTTTCCTTATCCGTATGTTCATGAATGAATTTCAACCTGGCATCTCTGTCTTTTCAATAGCAATGGAGTTTTCCAAAGGGAGCATAACTTTAGATTTTGCCTATGAATTTCATTGCTTATTGTTTGTTTAGTGACACAGATTCCTGATCAAAGCAAATCATCTTGCAACTCTTGATGAATAACCATTGGATTTTGTTTAATTTGACGCATTAATTTCCTCAAAGATCTTAAAGAAATCTTTTATGGAGCACCTGTTCTTCTTTGGTTTTCAACAGTTTTGAGTTTTTTTATACCTTGCAATGTATAAATTAATGATAGTAAATGGAATATTCAGGTTGTCTGAGATTTTCCTGTAACTTTTACTTTCTTTCCAGAGCTTAACAATCAGTCCTTTTTGCAAATTTGTTAAATCTTTACCTCTTGCCATGATGATAACGTTCTTGCATGAATGTCAATTGCATAATGTTCTGTTTGTATTTTTTAGGTTAAAAATAACTACTGATAACATTATTGGAACATTCTAGAATATTCCACTTGAATAATCTAGAGCATTAAAGCAATTTAAAAGTTTTAAAATCTGAAATTTGCATTGTACTAATACTTTTTTCACACATTAAAATGGATAAATGAGATTTATTTCTATTAAATCAAATTTTGTCTGTTTTCTATGCATATTTAGTTATTATGCATCTGTGTAGAATTAATTATATGAAAAGTATGTTTATTCATTATTTGGAAATACAGTAAATTAAAAAATTATATGTGTACAAATATTTGTTTTCTCCCACTGTGGTTGGAATTGAAGCAAATAATTTAATCATGTTGGTACTTGTATTTGCTACCATCATCACCCAAATTTTTTTCATAGTTTTCTCAGAGAGACTTTTATATGATAAGGCATACACAAAACTATATGTACATATATTTACATATGCTATGTGGAAAATAATATATCACATATATCTACACAGCAAAGCAAGGTGTAAGGAGAAACAAAAGGAAGGGCCTTACATCTAATATGGAGATAATCCTGTGTCTGGAGAAGCCATTTTTATGACTCCAGATTAAAACAAGCTAGAGTCATCTATATCCCAAGCAAGGACATATTTCACAAATGGTAAGCAGTTAGTCTTGGGTTTTCCCAAATTGAGAACTGCAAGCTGGAGTTTCTTTCTATATCTGAAAAAATATATTCCCAAATATAGATTTGAATAGATGGCAGAGCAGAGGCAGGAGCCTTTGTAAAGAGAGAAAAACCCAGGGCCACAAGATCTGGGAAGTTATTGAGTTGCATGATCATCCTTATCCTGAAAGGATGTGGTGGTGGTGGTGGTGGTGGTGGTGGTGGTGGTGGTGGTGGTGGTGAAGAAGAAGAAGAAGAAGAAGAAGAAGAAGAAGAAGAAGAAGAAGAAGAAGAAGAAGAAGAAGAAGAAGAATTTTTTTTTTTCTGGACAGAGTATTAAAATATTATTTAGTGTATAGTGGGTTTAAAGATGCATATCTAGTCTGTCAGCTTGAATACAAAGTGCAATGTGGTTAGGCAAGAGGAATGTTAGCTGACAAGGTAAAGTAGTAGTGTATAGTAAACAACTATATGAGATGTATGTCCAACATATGGGATAGATAAAATCTCCTCAGGGGAAAAATTCCTAGATTACATTAATAAAGCTTAATATTGATTTTTACAATAGAAATTAAATTCCACAAACACATCATAACAAATCTGAAAGCAATATAGGATCTTTCTTTAAACAACAACTTTGACTTTTTTCTCTCGACTATAACGTTGGAATGAAAAACAAGACGTTGTACACACCACTCTATACAACATGATATATAAGTTAGTGCCCCTTGCTTTGTAATATTGTAATTTTAATATTATACTGATTTTTATATGTGCATTACAAGTAATTATAAAAATCTATATAAATTAATATTTCATAAAACAAATAAATTTTATACTTTTAAATTATAAAAGACACATCCTTAAAACATTTTATTAGTTGAATATGAGCCCAAAGTGTAAATTGTAAATAAGAGATACCAAAATCAAACAAGTGCAGAAATTTAAATATCTGAGAAGTGTTTTAACAAAGGAAAGTGTGACACTGAAATTTGAAGATGTATTGGGATGGCCAAGGAAGCATTTCAAAATCTAAGCAAAGTACTAAGAAATAGGAAACTTTGCTAGAAACAAGGAAAAGAGTACTAAACTGCTACATGATATTTGTCCTCCAGTATGGCAGTGAGTGCTGGACAATTTCCTCAAAGATGAAAAGAAGACTTGAAGCAACTTGAAAAAATGTGGTTCTACAGAAGGATGCTGAGAATACCATGGACTGAACATGTGAGCAACAAAGTTTTGGAGAAAATGGAAACAAAAAGGAAACTAATACTTAACATCGGGAATAGACAGTTGAAGTTTCTGGGGCATATAATGAGGAAGGAAGGCTTGGAAAATCTGATACTCACAAAACAGACTGAGGGACAAAAGGAAAACAACACAAAACATACTTAATGAAGTTGAGTAAATGGATGGTGGAACAGGGCTAAGGACAAATAACAGAAAGATGAAGTTTATTATGAGCTACAAGGGACAGGAAATTGTGGAGAGCCATGATCTGAGGGAACATGGCACATAAAGAAATAGAAGAACTTCAAACAAAATAAAATTTATTTTTATTAAATATTATTAATGAAATATGATATCCCAGCTAAGGAGAAACCAGTTTAAGGTAGAATTTAGTCAGAATATAATTTACATAGAATGTGCAGGTGGTGCAATGATAGTGCCTCAGCATGAGAATTTGAATAGCCGAGTTCCAATTCCAGTTGGTTTCATTACATTCACTTATGCACAAATACCCTTGGGAAAGGTATGAATCCATCTCTCCCCCCAGGGCAGACTAGGCTCTCTAGCAGTGATTGGCAACCAGTCTAGGAAAAGGACAACTCAGAATTCAAAACTGTAACAATTGTCTATGGTCCCTACTCTCAACAATGATGATGGAAAGTACAAAAATTACTTATCTCTATCTATAAAAGGCAGGATGTGTGTGTGAGAGTAACGAATGCACGGCCACAATTTTCGACAGATTTGCACCAAAATTTACATACACATGCTCCAAGTTAGTGGGAAGGCCAAGACCGACTTTGCATTTCCCAACTCCCATTGATAGTGGAAATAATAGATTTTTTCATGCTTCTACAGCAGTTTTCATGTAGTTTGCAGCCATTTTCTACTGGCCAGAGTGAGAGCCTATAGCTGGCTGCCACGAATAGGCAGGAAGATTCTATTGGCCAGTGTGAGAGCCAACAGCTGACTGACATGAATGTTAACTAGCATGCTAGCATGCAAAAAAAATCGATAGCTGCATTCGTCACAAGTGGGAACAATTTAAATCTGCATGGCACTTTACTCCAATTGGCTCATTCGCTTGCTTAAACTCAACGTTAATTCTGATTCTGCAGAACTGGGTTGGGTGTGAAAAAGTATTTGTTGTTAACATTCTTTTTTCATTCAGTTTTTCCAGTTATGAGTCCTTTTTTAAAGCTGATCGTTTTGTGTTCATTTTGTTTAGTTCTTTTTTCGTAACAGATATAATGTTTAGTATACAGCTTAGAAAAAATTCACTGTGTGAGATAGGCAAGGAGTAAGGCATGTAGCAACATCAGCACGGGAAAAGGCACTCCTTTAAAGGCAAGGAAGGTCAAAAATATTTTAAGTCAAGTGATAGCAATTGCTGTATGAGTCGTACAAGTTTTGAATCAAGCACGGGCAACGCCAGGCCATGCTGCTAGTTAACATATAAAAATAAAATTTACACATCATTTTATTACATCAAATTATCATGCTGCAAAGTTTCAGCTTTCTAACATCTTAAATAATTATTTAAATTTTAATACCTTTCAACTAATACTCTTAGAAATGAAAATTATTTTTATGTGTCAGATCATCTGAAATACATTTAAGATCTGTCAGTTATGTGCCATGTGTGATACACGCTTAGACTATCATGTATCTTTCGATACATGACTCATGAGGCAGATTTTTTTTTCCCACAGTAGGTTTCCATTTCTTTCTGCAGTAGATCAGTGGCCATCCAAGGCTATAGAACCCGGTCTGTCCTGCTATTTACCCATAGCTGGGGGGAGAAGAAGAGGATTTATACCTTTCCCAAGAGTATTAGCACATAAGTGAATGTAATGGATTTGACTAGAATTTGAACTCGGCTTTCCAATTCTTCAATCCAAGCCATTCTCCATTACTTCATCATACCTCCCATTTAAGATATATATATAAAAAAAAGAGATGAAAAGTGAGAGATTCATTTGTTGCTTTTCAAGATGTTCACTGCTGTGTATCCATACAAATCAACTCATTGGATTTTTAGTTAATATCCAAAAAGATGAGCCATTTTGATTTCCTGTTTTGTCATAATTTATTCTTTCCTTTTCACAAAAAACTCTTTTTCTTAAATAACTATATATATACATATATGTATCTATTTCAAACACACAAAGGCTTTGTTATCAAGGAAAAATTTACAATTTTGTTGTAAAACTACTGTATAAAGTATTTTGTTATATTCTACAAAACCTTGTTCATGCTTCATTTTTTACTTTTCAATAAATTTGTAGAAGTTTAAACAAGGCTGCATAAAAATGAAAGCCTCCACATATCTACACAATCATACATATTCAGTATAACATCGTTCAGTGTTATAAAGAATGTCAAGAAGAAATGATGATAATGATGAGTGCTGTGGGCCTCATGTTTTGACTATGAATTTGTTTTATTTTGGGGGAAATGTGATCACCTTTTTTTTTTCATGTGTGCGATTGACTTTTTCCTGTCTTCTCAAAGGCAACATATAAGATGTAAAAGTAGTAAAAAAAAATAGGTCAAAGTTTAAAAATGTGAAAGACATAAAAAAAATATGTCATGGTTGCCATCTTGGCAGAAAGCATTAACAGTTTTCATTTAGAAAAGTAAGAGAAATTTCTTGGGAACTACAATGAAATGTTTGACATAACAAAATAAGAATTGTCTCTTTAGATGCTATCCATTAAGCATTTGGATATGTGGAGAAGGCCATCTTCCTTCCTTAGATTTTATCATCAATCATATATGAATTAATTTTACTGGATTTGACTATGTCTTCCTCAGCATCGAACCTGGTCAAGAGCAACCAATTAAGTAACACCACCATTGTCTTTATCAGCAATAACCAAATATGTTTCCCTGTCATCAAGCAAAAGAAAGAGGAAAGAGGAAAAAGAAAGAGGAAAAAGAAAGAACAAAGAGAAAGAGGAAAAAGCAAGAGGAAAGAGAAAGAGGAAAAAGAAAGAGGAAAGAGAAAGAGGAAAAAGAAAGAGGAAAAAGAAAGAGAAAGAGAAAGAGGAAAAAGAAAGAGGAAAAGAAAGAGGAAAGAGAAAGAGGAAAAAGAAAGAGGAAAGAGAAAGAGGAAAGAGAAAGAGGAAAGAGACTACTAAGAGGATGATAATTGTAGAAATTCTCAGGAAAGTGGATTGAAAAGTTGAGAAGAAAATTAAGAACGAAATGTGTTAAAAATTATATTTTAAAATAATAAAATGAAATCAAAAACAGTTCCAAGGAGAATCGAACCCAAATTTAACTAAATGGAATTCAGGAAGATTGAGCAAAACCAAAACATAGAAAGATAATTTTTATTATTATTATTATTAAAGATGTTGGGAATATTTTTCTTTCCTACCCATGATGACTATGGATGAACAAAACAATTCTTGAGATTGGTTGGCAGGGGGCCATCCAGATTGGCTCTGATTATTTTAAATATGGTCAAGTCCCTGGTTTTGGGAAATCACCTAAAACAACCAGCATGAGACAAGTTGATAAAGAAAGATTAATTACTGGAAATCCCCTTTTTGCCTACTCATCCTAAAAGTTTAGATTCACCACAAAGACAGTTGGAAATGGGCTGAGGTTGCATACTGAGAAGGTGGGAGAGAAAGATTAGCACCACCTATATGGAGAGATGGTACAAGATGAAAAGGGAAGTGAGTTGGAGTTAAGGGGCAGCTGGATTCCTCTGACCATTCACAAAAGGAGTCTGGACAACTCCTAAATTTGAAAAATTACTTGAGTAAACATATTTTGTAAATATGGGATTTTAAAAAAAATGTTAAGGGTTGGAGATAACTGAACCCTAGACCCTGGTCAACACCACATCTGCTAGACACAGGACTCCATATAAGCTGAAGGTTTGGACACCTAGTCTACCTTGCTATTTAACCTATCCCTGGAAAGAAGAAAAGACTAGGCTAGAAGTTTAATTCAACTCACCAAATCCATTTTCTACACCAATAATACTAACACTATTTGTACTTTCCTTAACAATAAATTGGCAAAAAAATTGTCTGTCTTAGGGAGATAACTCCAGATGTTTTAACTTAATTTTCCTGAATTTCTTTTTTAATAAAAAACAGAGGAATAAGCAGAAAAGAATCCTTAACCTGTCTGCATTTTCCATCAGCCATAGTGGCAGTTACAATAACAATCAACAAGAACAATGAAGTTTAGTTTTAATTAGTAACTAATTAATTATAATTTTAAATTCTGTAAGTAGGAGGTAACTTGCCATTGAGTGGTGTCCACCAAAGATCATTTTTCTTGGAAAAATTTTAATGAGATGTAAATATAAACATTTATTAATGTACATCATATAAAGCATTTTTTAAGAGTAAGGAATTAAAAAAAGCCACTAAATTTATTTTTTGTATTTATTTTGTTGTTTTTTTTTCTTTATAATCAACAGATTATCCATTCTAACTCCTAATTCATCTAATTGAATTTTCTTCACCTTGTCTTGGACATTTCCCTGTAGCATGTTTTTACACATCATCAGAGCAAGGTGACTGACTACAACATGCCCATAGAGAGTATTGCATTTCTTGTTTGTCATCACTGATGTAAACAAGTCTCCACTCCAGCACTCTTCCTTTACCTTCAGTCTTTCATGAACATGCCCTCCCATTTAGAGATTATTCATGCAATACCAACAGATCTCCTCTACATGACTGTGGCTCCTCCAGTCTTCAACCAACTGTAATTGCCTGCCTGTTTGAACCAGTTTCCAATTCTTACAAAGAAGGACACTGACATCTTGCATAAACAAGAAGTGCTATGATGATCGGAAGTCATGTGGTGAGACTTGTTATGCACTGTAATTTGGAATGGATCTTTTTAGTTCCTTCTCTGCTGATTTGCAGAGAATTGGAAGAATTTGACAACTCAGAAAATTACCAAAAACGAAAGAGAACAAATACAGAATAAAACTGAATGTTCAGTTGTTTTTTCCACTGCTAAAAATATCTATGAAAGAGTGATGTGGCCTAAATGTTTATTATGAGTAGAAAATACAGTTAGCAAGCCAAGTTCAAATTCTTATTGAAACTACCTTTATCAAATTTTCATTAATCCTTTTGTGAACAAATGCATTTTTGTGTATTAGCTACTTCTATAATTAATTACTTCTATAATTAATTACCACTATAATTAATGTATAAGGTTTCTTACAAGAATATTTTACAATACACAAAATAATGGCCGTGAAAAGGCACATGCACTAATTAACATTAACAGAAACTGATTGATTTGCAATGCAAAATGACATTTATTAAACAAAATTAACAAAAGGAAAGTTTAAGACTCACTTTTCCTAGAAGTAAATTGCATGCACAACTAAAATGTTAATGAATGTATTTGAGTATGAGTTGCCTGGGTAAGTATGTTTGTAGGTAAAAAAAACATCCACAGCCCTTTTTGCTTCAGTGTAAAAGTCAATAGCACATACTTCGAAAGGAGGAAAACAGGAAGAGAGAGTTACTTAAGGCTTCACTTATTTTTATACCCTCTGGGCTGCTGCTGATATTGTGTTTATCAAGAGCTGCTACTGATAATTTATTAAGGCACTACAGCATTGTCTCCCCTTGTACTTGGATCCATTATCAGTTAATTTGGTCACACTCATATCACTTGCATGTAGCTTAAATGAATATGAGCACAAAATTCAATCAACAAACCAAGTCCAAATTCTTACTGTGGCTGCCTTTATCACTTTTTCATTAATCCTTTTGAAAAAAAAAAGCATCTAATTCTCCTTGTATTATAACCCAGGGCCAGCCTAAGGGTATCATACCTACCCCCTGAATCTATAATAGAGCCTACCCAATATATGATATGGGTCCCCCACTATACTACATCTCAATTTTCATAAGGTAGTATTCATATAAAATATTCAAATTGAAAAATTGAAAATAAATACAATGTATCTAAATACAAATTACAGATATGTCATTCCATCTTAAATAAATCAACAATGTTTTGCCGCAATTTCTAACATCAACTTGTGATTTTTCTTGTTAAAAAGTTGAATAATTTAAACGCATTTAATATTATGGATCAAAAGTTGTGAATTTCATATAGGTTTTTTTTTTTCAAAATTTAGCACAAGCAAAACAAATTCACAGAATCGGATGAAAAAAAATGAAGAATGATAGCAAAGTCCACAAAATTTTTTATACTTTAATGATTGTGTTAATTTGTAATGTAGGTAGGATAAAAGCAATGTTGTTAAGATAGCGAGAGTTGCAAAGCATTGCCTTGGATCCCCAATCAGGCTTATCACCCCACCCCACCCCGGTCAGGGGTGGGAACAAGCCTGATAGGGGACAAGGGAGTAGTATGCTCTGACATTGTTGTAACCATTTTCTTGGCCATAATCTTATCACTCATACACTACAACCTGGTGTAAGTGTACATTTGTAATATTATCACTGCAATGACTAATAAAAACACAACACTAAATCTTTCAGACATAAAATTATTGTTTATTCAACTCTGATCTTCACCAATTGATATTGGTGAGTTGGTCTGTGTCTTTAGGGGCTGTTCTCTGCATGTGAATATAATTCTTGCTAGGAACTTAGAGACCCTGTCTTTTCTTTCTTGGATGAAACATTTATATATCTTCTTGTCATCTGGTTGTCTCATATCCTAAGTGCAACTGTTCACATACTGTGAAGCACAAATCTGTACCTGGTGGCTAGGAGGTTACTTTTCAAGTCAACCCACTGATTCACCTGACTTCTCTGATGCTCTTGTATGATGCTGAGTACAAAGTCTGTTTTTGTATCTCTTAGAGTGATTCCAGTATATATTGGTGCCATCACAGATCAACTTCTCTTAGGACAAAAGTTCCTTATTGACATTAAATTTGATTCAGACCATCTGTTATTTCCAAACAGGAATCATATATTACATATATATAACCCTGTCTTCTTACTTGCTCAGGAAGTAAAACAGAATGGTTATATCTAATAATGTCTTTGAAAATTGAAAGACAGTGGTAATATCTTTAATTACTATAAATTGCTGGCAAAATTCTTTCAAGCCTGTTATAATGGATCCATTCTGCTTTGGTACTCTATGTATATGATCAAATGGAAGAAATTTCATCTTAACAGATTTAAGCAATGGCCACAGTGTAAAGATGAATGAGAAAAGGTCACCAGCCATGAATTTCTAATAAAAATAATTGCTCTTTAGGAACAAGAAAGAACTACAAAGGATAGCCTGACCTTTTAGTAAAAATTAGTTGTTTATATAACGCATGATGACATTAGTAGAATTTATTAAATAAATACCAAACATTAATTCCCTGTAAACATTGCATACTAAATGATGCTGCAAATTCCATCAGTAGAAGCAAAATTGAAATAATAATTATTGTTGTATCTGAGCCTGGCTTGACAAGGTTTTCAACATTTGTTTTTGAAGATTTTAAGATTTCTCCATCACTTCTAGAATTAATTATTTATTAAGGTAGGGAAAAAAAGGAATTGTTAATGGACAGGAATTAATGCAAACATTACTGGTAGAATAGAGCTATTATATGTGTAATGTAAATGAATTGATAATGATTTTACTATCAAAATGCATTGAAATGCAAAAAGACTGTTAATGTATGAGAATTAATGTAAACCTTACTGGCAGAAGAGAGCTATTTTATGTATAATGTAAAAGTATTGATAATGATTTTACTATAGAAATGTATTGGAAGTCAGGAAGAAAGGAGTTGACTATGACTAGGAATTAACAGAAGCATTCAGTGGGGTGGGGGTCTACTATGATACTAATGAAGCTTAAGCTTCAGTGTCCCTAATCCCAGAAGGGTCCCTGAAGCAACATTTTTTAATGAGTGATTTGGGGGGAGGGGGGTCATATAAATGAAGTAGTTAATTTTACCCTTAGAATATGCTTCAATATTCATTTCATATAGTCTCAAAATTCCCCTTTAATTGGTCAAATTTCAAAATGTTCTTTCAAAATGCTGTATAGACACATTGAACTTGCCAAAATCTATTCATAGTCTATATTTTGGGAGTTGGATCCTTGAATCTAGTGTTGCTGTTTGCAAACAGGCCTCTATATCTGTTCAAGCTTTAGGGCCCCAAAATGTAGGTCTGCCACTGCAAGCCTTACAGGTTGAGAATCCTTTATCCAAAATTCTTGGAACTGGAAGTGCTTTAGTTTTCAGATTTTTTAGGATTTTTAAATACAGGCTATTTAATTTGTATATAGCATCTATAAAATGGTGCAGTTAGGGAATGGAACCTAACAATAAATGCAATATCCCTTTACATTCCATAACATAGCTTTTACACTGAAGGTAGTTTTATATAAATGGCATATACTCTGAAATTAGTTTTAAATAAAATTTAATAAATTTTGTGTACATGCAGATACAAGTAATGATGCTAGTCATGTAATGCTCACAGATATTTAAGTGATGATATTAAGTTTTCACATAAGAATGTTTTGTACTATTTGTGTATGTACAAAAAAATCATGTTCACTATTTACAAAAAATATATGTAACTTTTTGACATTTTGAATAATATCTTTACTGAGCATGAAACACCTGGTAACGAAGGTATTGCTGTGATGATCACTTACAAAGAACTGATACCAACGTAGGCTACATACCTGGGCTGGGGAACCCCCACCAAGGGCAGATGAGGTCACCGACAGCAGCTGTAAATCACCTAGGAACCTTTCCAGTAGTTTCTGAAATTTTCCATTTGTGGCAAGTTATGTCAGCACCTGAAAAACTTTCAGATTTTGGAGGTTTTCAGATTTTGGAGGTTTTCAGATTTTGAAATTTCAGATAAAGGATACTCAACCTGTACTAACAAAATAGGTCTAATTATTTTACTATAGAAATGATTTAAAATTCGGGAGGATTGTCAATTGGAATATGTATACTGTAAATGTGTTGCTAAAGGTTTTTACTATAGAAATGCATTGAAAGTCAGAATGAAAGGAATTGTAGGCAGTCAGGAATAAAGGGATCAACTGATCTACTCAAATTCTCTAAAATTTGGCTCTACAGATTTAAATAAATTAAAACAGGAAATTTTCTTTCACCTTGACTTCCATTAATCAATAGTTGATCACCCTATCTATAATAAAAGTTAGAATGAATAGACATCATTTATGTTTATTCTTTAAAGTAAAGAAAATGTAAACATTTAGAAACTAGTCTCTAAATATTTTATAAACTTTCATGATAATATTTTGGATGTTGCACCCTCTAACCTTCATCAGGTGTTTATCGCTCCAGGTAACCTTTGGTGAATTTTGAACTGAACCCTTTATTTAATCTACAGGAGTAGATTGTTCTCATTCCACTGATCATGTCTACGGATATTTTATCAGCTTTCAAGTTAGTACTAATCAGTTATTGCTGGCCCCATTTCCACTGAGTTACTATGTAACCTACTTTCCAAATCCTTTAATCCACTAGGTTATTGTCTTGTGGGACAATTCTGTATGGAGAATTTGAAGCCTAACCTACCTGTTGATGAGTGCTGCTGCTATTACTGAAACTTTGCTGTCATTTCTCTTTCTTTCTTTATTAATGTCTCTTGTTTATTTACTTGCAAAATAATTTTTATCCCATTTTTTTTTAAATCTCTTCCATGGCACTCAAACTACATAACCCTGAAGACAAAAACATTTTCATGAAATCATTTTCTAAAACAACATTATGTGAATTCTTCTGTTAACTCATGCTGTATTGTAAGCATTTATCCTGAACCCCTGATGTTTAATTTGGTTTGGGGATTTCTTTTTTAATTTCCAAGTTAGCTGTACTTTTTGATTTCCCAGTTGCTACTCCAAAGCTTTGAGAAAATTCCGCCGACATGTATCCTCTACTTCTTTGTTTATTAATAAATCAGTATTTTTAGATTTGGAAGATGAACTTGGCACTACCTAATGACTCTTGTTTAATGTGCAATGAAGAATTTATTTTTCTGACAAAATGAGCAGTTTGCTTGCAAGAATCAGCCATTGATTCCATGAAACAAAAAAAGAAAGAAAGCCATCACAACAGCAGCAGCAATGCCTAAAACAATGGCCAGAAGAATTTTGGGAAGCCAAAAATTGCACAAAATGACCGGCAAATGTCATGTGAAATTTCATACATGGTGTATCTTCAAAATTTTCACTTGTAATTTATGTGTCTCACTTTGGATTATAGCAGAATAGAAGTTTCACTCAATGTCACAGTAGAGCTTCAAGAGAACCAGGGGTAGGGTTGATCTTGTTACTCCAAGCTCACAATTGCAGAATAAAGTGGCCTCACTGTTAAGCAAGTTCACCAACAACAGAGATGGTATCTTTTCCATTCTTTTTAAAAAGTAAAATTAGCTTAGTTCTACACACTGTCAAATGGTAAGAAGATTGTTAAACCAGTTGTGCCTGATTTTAGATGTTATAGTTTAAAATTTCTCAATCTGCAGGTGTCTCAAAAAATTTCAGAAATGTTACATGGTCGGCTGTGTTTCAAATTTTGGCATAGTTTCTTAACAAATGATCTCTAAGTCAAAATCCAGCACTATACATCAGTGTTCAAAATCAACATTCATTATCCTATTCATCATCCTGGCTTTTACACACATTTGAACCCCAAATTCTGACATCAACAGGAACTATACAACTATGTCAGCCACCAATCGGAATATGATACACTATAGTTACTAACATAATAATATTATTGTTGTACTTACTAATGATAAGTCAAGAGTAAATCTTTCATACATAACATCACATTTTATTCAACTCCAGATTTCATCAGTTACCACCAGCAATTGGCCCTGAGTTCTTCTCCAAATGTGGATTCTACATCTTGCCAGGAAATGAGAAACTCTTCCTTTTTCCCCCTTGACTGAGTGTTTATATATCTATCGGATATAGAAATTAAAAAAATTAAAATTTTCAGACACACTGGGTTGTATATTAATATTTTGTTATTTTATTATTTCAATAAGATTCTTCAACTACTTTTGGCCTGCATGGTTATCATCAGGAGAGAAAAAAATTCTGCTTGTTAGTGGCAGTAAACTACAGGAATGAATAACTTTCTGAAGAAAATGAACTTTATCTGTAGTTTTCATTTGTTTTTTATCATTTGTTTTTTATCATTAATTTTGGTCAGTGCTTGTGTTGGTCAAACAGCCTCTTTTAAGTTGTTTTTTAAGATAGAGGTTGGCTAGATTCATGCTACTCTGAATTCCCTTGATCTTTTTGACAGATTTATTGGAAAGGGAATGTGTCTGTGTTAAGTATATGTTATCATTTAGTTCTTCGGGAGTGTTTATGATGTATGTATGTGTATATATATATATACTATTGTGATACTAGCCTAGCCTATACATACATATATATATATGTGTATGTGTGTGTGTATGCATATATGTATATATATATATATATATATATATATACACACACACAAACACACACACATATATGTGTGTGCGTGTTATATATATGTTTGTATATCTATCTATGTTTATATATATATATATATACATATATATATATATATATATATATATATATATATATATATATGCATATATATATATTCCTTCTATGAAAAGAAAAGATGCATTCATGTCTTCTTGGCTATTGGCTTGAATATCTGGGCAGACTGTTTTTTGGTGGAAGAGCAGTCAAAGAGAACGGTAATTATGAATTTAAACCAGTTATGCATGCATGTGTTGTGCTGATATATATACATATATATATATATATATATATATATATATATATATATATATATATAAATAGCTGAGATATATATATATATATATAATATATATAATATATATAATAATAAATATATATATATAAATAGCCGAGAAAAATAACAGCACTCGTGGCCTGACGATTGCATCTAGCATGAAACAGACTGTCGCCTCTAAGTGTTGACTTCTATGTTCACTTTTATATATATATATATATATATATATTTTAAAATAGTAAATATAGTGTGTCTCAGAATAGCTATTCTGAGCATCTGCCTATTGGTTATTTATAGATGAGAAACTGTTAAGAATATATGTGCTTGGTATGTTTTTTAATAAAATCAAAACAAGTGATATATATGCTACATGTGACTCTATCTAAAGGATATTGAGCACTGTATTTTTTAAATTAATTTTTGCTGCATTTGCTGATTTGTGCTTTCTATTGTAATTGTAAATATTATTTTAAATATTACATTTTCATCTGTCCGTAAAGTATCCAGCTATTTTTTCAGATTGCTTGTGTGGCTTTAATATAATTGGGCAACTAATCAGAAGAGACCTTAATGAATTTGCATAAACATACACTTTCCCATGGTGTTACTCAGTCAGCAGAGTAAGCTAATGTATTCTGAAATGCTACAATACTACAGAGTGAGCTAATGTATTCTGAAATAAATGCATTCAGAGTGAACATGCATGAAGTTTTGCTTGAAAGTGGTATATTTCTCTGTAGAAACATCTTTTATATTCTCTATCCTTTTAATATGTGGATGATCATGGCTCTCCACAACTTCCTAACCTTTGTTGCTCTAAATAGCTTAAACTATATACCATCCCCCTTTGTCCTCGTTCTGACACCTGTTCACTCAAACTTTCTTTGTTTTTGCTTGTTTCCCCTTGCTTTTTTGCCTTCTATATGACCTATGAGTGTTAATTTCCCTAGGCCTTCTTTCCTTATTATGATAACCTAAAACCTTAACAGTATCTCTCTATTTGTAAGTATCAATCAGTTTCAATGTAGTTCTTAAAACTTCCACATTAGTCACATGTTCAGTTTATGGTATTCTTAGTATCCTTCCATAAAACCACATCTATGTCACTTCAAATCTCTTCTTCATATATAAGGAAATTTTTGAGTATTCTCTCGCACAAAGGAGGATAAATATGACATAGTAGTTTAGTACTCTTTTCTTTGTTTCTAATGAAATTTTCTTTATATTTTGTTTAGCTTTTGGAAGGCATCTTTCTCTATTCCAGTATGTTTTCAGATTTCTGGGTCACATTTTCCACTATCTGTTATTACACAACCCAGATAGTTGAATTTCTGTACATGCTTGATTCTGACATCTTCAACTCATAAATCACACCTTGGGTTGTCTCTGTTGCTGACAACCATGCATATTCAAATGATTTTGGGGGATGATTTAATGAGCAAAGCCCAGATAAGATTTTTGTATCAGTGCTTCAAACTTGGCCTGTAATCCATTGAAAGTTGTCCACATTTTGGAAGATCTTCAACAAGCATATCATCAGAAAATTCTTACAAAGTATTTTCAGATTTTATATTTATAGATTTTATGGTTGTTTTTGGCAAAGTAGTTAAATGCCCACCCATGGGTTAATTCACAATATTCTAAATTCTTGTATATCAAGATAGATATGTGAAACAAATAGAAAACTTATTTCCTTTGAAAGATTGTAAACAGAGTTTTAATAACTATTTACACTATTTACATTGTTCAGACTGTTGTTCTGATCTTTATTGTCATATCCACAACATTTTGGCCATTGTACACTCAGTAGAGGAAACAAAAACTTGGAGAGTTAAATCACTAAAAGGAATTAACTGAAACTGAGACATTCAAAAAAGGCACGGCATGTGGAACTAGAACAAACTACCCCTGTGGACTAAATAACGGGTTCAGTTCAAAATTTCAGTGTATATTACCTGAAGAAGGCCAGAGCATACAACTGCAAAAACGTGACTATGACAATAAAGATGAGGACAACAGTCTGAAGAATGTAAATAGTGTAAATAATTACAATTCCTCATCTCAGAAATATAGACAGAGTTTTGATGTTTGTAAAAGAGGAATATTTGCAGAACAATTCATAGATTTTGTGATTGTTTTTGCTGTCTCGGGTGAATCAATAAAATTTGTCAAAACTTTTACATATCTCAAAGTGAGATAAATTCTACTGAAAAGGATATGAAGATTCACATAACTAAAGCTTGGGCTGCCTTGAATAAAATGGATGTAATCTGGAAATCTGAATTTACTGTTCTGGACACCTAGCCATGGAGCAGGACAAGTTGATTGCCCAACAACCACCTACATTGACCAGCTGTTATGATACAGAATGCCTCCCTAATGACCATCGAACCTTGAAGCAGAGCTATTACATCAACAATCATGGTCTTGCTTTAAGGTCAAAAGCTCATTAGGGAGGCATTCTGTGCCATAACATAGCTGGTCAATGTAGGTGGTTGTTGGGCAATCAACTTGTCTTGTTCCATGGCTAGGTACTAGTTTAGCAAAATTCCTTTTTTTTATTCAGTCAAATTAACTCAGACATTCATGAGCCAATCACAGTACCTTTGGCTCACGATTATATAGCAGAGTATGGAATGAGAAACCAGAGAATGTGTTCGAATTCCAGTTGGGTTCGTTGTATTTACTTATGCACAAATACCTTAGGAAAAGGTAGAAATCCATTTCCTCCCTCCAGCTATCGGTTAAATAGCAGGACTTATAGCTAGAAAAATCATTGTTATTATCAAAAGCTTGTTAATGCTATATTCACTTGCAAAAATAAAAGAAATTAGTCTTAAAATCAAAAATGTTTCAGCTTTCAATAAACTACAAAGTAGTAAAACTGTAAAAAACAAAAACAAAAATACAGAAAACAAAAAGAGAAATAGCCCACGGTATCCTAAATTGTGGTATAACAAGATAGATATTTTATACAAATAGAAAACATTCCCTTTAGAAAGTTGTGAACAAAGTTTGGATATTAAGGAAAAATGTTAAGAATGATATTTGTGCTAAAATAGGTTTGACATAAACTTAGCATCAGTCAGGTTTGACTGTGAATTATTTCAGGCTTTCTTAAAGAGATTGACAACATCATCATCTTTTTTTTTTAATCATGCAGAAATTCCACTAGTATGCAGGGGGTTAGAGAGAGTGAAAATGAGAGAAAAGACTGGATATAGGGGGATTGAGGAAAGGATAAAAGATGAACAGGATTCAAGATGACAGAAGATGGCAAGAAGATTGCATTTAAATTTTTGAACATTGTAGTTTTCAGAGAAGCAAGTAAACAGAAGGGAGTTCCACAAGTGGGAAGTGTGAGAAAAGAAACTGTTGGAGTAGAAGTGGTGCTTACATTTAACTATTTCAACAGTAAAAGGGTGGGACCTAGATGCCAAACTATTAGCATGCTTAAATTTATGTAGACAGGGCACCATGGAAAAAAGCTCATCAGAGCAGTTGCCATGAAAATATTTCTAGTAAAGACAGAGGGAAACCATATCACATCTGTGAGAAAGTGATTTAAGTCAAAATACCAAGTCAGGATTGATTACATTTCAGAGCCTTCTTTGCATTTTGTCAAGAACTTCAAGATGAATAGCAGGTGCACCAGACCAGATATGGCAACAGTATCCAATGCACAACCAAATGGTAGATTTATAAATGTGCAAGATGGACTCTGACAAGAAAAACTTTCTGGCTTGACACAGTGACCCAACTTTCCTTGCAGTAGATACAGCTATTGATTCAATGTAGTTGTTCCACTTCAAGTCAGTTGAAAAAGTGAGGCTAAGAAGGCGCAATGTGTTGCTCTCCAGGAGTCGGAAATCAGCCATACTGGTGGTGGACAGGGAATTTTCTCTATAGTGGTTAAATGAGAGCAGTTTCATTTTTGAGGCATTAAGATTTACAAGCCATTTCCTGCCCCATTTAACCACTGATTGGAGACCCTTTTCAAGAGCAGTTTTGTCAGCTCTGATGGCTTTACTATTGAGACAGGAATAAATGGTAGTGTCATCTGTATAAATGCCTATTTGGGAACTGATGACTTCAGGAAGGTCATTGATGCAGATCATAAACAGTGTAGGATCTAGAATAGAGCCTTGGAGGCACCCACATTTGTGTGAAAGGATCTGGAAGAGAGCACATTCAAAACGACCTTAATTTCATGATTTGATAGAAATGATTGGATTAAATCAAACAATTGTCCTGTAATACCATAGCCTTGGAGTTTACATAGAAGACCAGCATACCAAACCCTGTCAAACACCTTTGTGATATCTAGAGCCACAGCTCAAACTTCACCTTTATTATCAAGAGCTTGATATACATATTCAGTGATGACTGTAAGCACATCAGTGGTAGATTGTGCAAGGTGAAAGCCATGTTGTTTGTCAGAGAGTAGGCCATGAGAGGTGATATGCTTAACCACTTCAGCATTGATTAAAGCCTCAAATACTTTGCCAAAAAGTGGTAGGTGACTAATCAGGTGATAGTTAGAAGGGTAAGAAGGTTCTCCAGAGTTCTTAAAAGCAGGAACTATAGAGGAGGACTTCCAATAAGCTGGAAAGCTGGAAGCAGTGAGGCAATAGTTGTAGAGTTTGAAGAGAACTGGAGCCAGCTCAGGAGCACATATCTTTGGGACGAGAGCTGGGGTCATATCACTTCCACTTGACTTATGGGAGTCTAATTTAGAAATGATGTTCCAGACCAGTGATGAGGTTATGCGCATATCATTCAGTTCTAGTAGGGAAATCAGGTATGGGTACTCCAAATGATCCAAGTATTGAGTTAGAAGAGAATGTCCAAGCAAAGCATTCAACCTTATATGGTGTAGATGTCAAGACTTCAAATTGATTGAGTAGAAGAGGAATTGAGGATTTACTGTTGTTTAGCACACTCTAGCAGAGCTGCCAATAATCTCTAGAACTGAACTTGCAAGATTCTATACATTGTATCATTCTATCCGCAAACAGTAACTTTGCTTCATTGAGGACACATTTGCACTTGTTACGAGCAGAGACAGAGAGACGTTTATTGCAATTAGGCATGTCACTCTGATACAGCCAGAAGACGTGATTATTGTGGGCAATAGCAGGTGGGCATGCAGGTGAGAACTAAGGAGATGACAATGGTTTAACTTAGTATTTCCTTACTGGAATGAAAGCATTGATGCTGGCTTTCACCCAGGTGGCCTCAGACATGCATTTTTGAACAGGATGATTAAAAACATCATTCCAAGGGTTATTACAAATGAAATCACAGAATGAGTCCCAATCTGTTGATAACAGAAATATATTCTGTTGATAGGAGGTTCTTGGGTGGTGGGGGAGCAGAAAGAAATGTTTACAGACACTACTGCATGATCAGAGTTGCCAAGATGACAGAGCTGTATAGTACGACAAGAGTCAGAGATAAAGGTAAGAAAGAGATCTAGAAGAGAAGCATGTCCATCAGGGCCTGAGAAAAGGAAAGGAACTGGAAACCCCTTCCTAAACAGGAAACAAGGGATAAGCCTCTATTCCTGTTCAAGAGAAGGGAGAGGTGTATTTGACTTCCAGATAAATTAAGAATGAACTTTCAGGTAACTTATTTAGAGAATCGAGCTGCAGCCCACTTATGCCACAGCATAAACATGTATACATTCCTGTGCACCAGGGAATAAAAAAAATAATTAAGTTTTAACTTAGTATAAGTCTGAATACCAACACTTTCAAACTGTGTTCACATAATCCCTTGTCAATTTCCAACAAAAAAACATCATTAAATGCTGCGACACCAATCAATTAACATTATGTTAACAAACACATTATCAGTACAGACATATATATATATATATATATATATATATATATATATATAGATATAGATATATATTCAAGCAAAGGTAAGAAGACATTGGAAAAAGTTTTAAAAACTTAATTTTTATCACATTGATTTTGATTGCTCTTCAGATTTCAAATCAAATTATGATAATCTGGAAAATAATCTTATAATCTCAAAGAAATAACTTTGAATTAAACATGAACTCAAATCTCATATCCATGGAGCTTGCTATATCATGTAGCAACACCTATACAATATTGGTCAATCATGCTATTAACAACCAGACAATCTTCATATTTTGCTTTTAAATACACTGTATTACTGGTATTGTAGACAGTAAAATCATTAGTCCCTTCACAGTTGACAATAATATAAAGAAATATTGAAATTTCTTAGAAAAAAGTTGTTTGAGTGCTACAGGTCACAACCAAGATGCTTTGAGCTAAAGAGTATTTTCATGCAAGATAAGGCTCCTTTACATTCTGCCCACCTTTTCAAAAAAGGTTTCAAAGGCACCAAATTAATGGACTAGCCTCTAATCTCTCCAGATAGTAATCCCATAGAAAATTGTGTTCAGTTATTAAAAGACTTGAGTATGGAAACCGGTATTTGAGGAAAGATCTCCAAAAAGCAATAAAAACTGCTTCAAGTAATGTTAAAGTTGAACAAGTAGAAAAGATTTTAAAAAATCAATGAAAGAAAGATTAATGAAGCTTATAGGATATCAAGTTCGTATTAATATTTAAAATAATAAAATCCCAATTTATTTAAGTATATAGGAGACTGTTTTAGGAGTGGCCAAACTTGCTTAATGTAAGAGCCACATACAATAAATTTCAAATGTTTGAGAGCTGCAAGACATAACTAAAAATGAAATTTTTCTTATTTACTTTTATACTAACTGTCATGAAAAAGGGATTTCAGTCAACATATTTCCACAAGCCGCATATGAAAGGTTAAAGAGCCACATGCCACATGTGACATGCAAGCCATAGTTTGGCCACCCCTATTCTATGGTTTGGATTTTTCAGATTTATTTATAAATAAAAATTTATATTGCATTTTGTTTTGTATAATAAAATTGGACACCTCCAGAACAAGGTATTATTAATATTCTCTTAGGTAAAATTCACATAATATATTGACCATAAATATATGAGTATATTCTATAAATTCTACCAATTTTAGTTGATTAATACCAATTTTATTATGAAGACATTAATTCGCATAATAACATTTGATATAGTGTGTTTGCATTTGTCTGTATGTACATTTGTGTGTATATTCATGTTTATGTGTTTGCAGGTATATATTTAAGTGTGTGATTACATGTGTGTGTGGGTCTGTGTCTGTGTGGGTATATATGATTGTGTCTGTCTATATGTGAGTCTGTGCGTATGTTTTATTTTGAAAATCAGAAATTTTAATTACTTCATTCTCTACTTTAAAGTTTACCTCAAGCTAGACACCAAAGACTCCCATTCCATTCCAACACACAATGTTAATTCCAAAAATCTTTAAAGCTAAATGAAATCGAAGGCAACAGGCTGGGCGTTAAATTGGTGCTTCCAACATTTTTTTTTTTTTTGTGGGGTGGGGTGAATCTGAAGGAGATGGCCAAACTGATGAAGCAGACAAAGAAAACTGGCACCAATCATCAAACTTCTAGGGAGTTTTGTAATTTTCAGAGGAATTGACTGATTAAAGAAACAACTGTTTTTTCTCATTTCTGTCTTCTGGCTGTTTGCAGTTTCTATCAAAGGTTTTTGCAAAAAAACTGAATCATTTGTGTTTTTCAAATTAAAGGTTGTAACAGCAAACAAGTTAGTTTGATAGACCTGATTAGAGAAAAAAAACACTATTTTATTTTTAAGAATAATTTACATATTTTCAGAGTATAAAAAACACATTAGTATCCATTAAGTCATCTTAAAAAGAATTAAATCATGTTTGTTCCAATTACTACTTTCACTGCTGTATTGTTGCCTGACTGTACTGGCTCATTTTGTGAAAAAAATAGTAATTTCCCATTTACTGGAAATAATGACTATAAAGACACTGACAACAATTTCTCATTGGCACCTCCATTTTGATTTTAATAGAATAAGAAGCATGGAATGATTAATTTTTTTTATTCTTTGCATTTTTTTCTTTTGCAGAGAAACTGGATTGATGTTGCAAATTCATAACAAAGTGCAGCCAGTTTTCCTACACAATTCACAACTTGACAAGGGAAAGATTTGTAATGCATAATTTTTTATTTTGATTGGCATAAGGCCAACGTGTTAGAGCACTTTGTTTCACCAAACAATTATTTTGATCCTTAAAATATACAAATTGTAATTAATTTCACAAAGCATTATAGGACCTCCATCTGCAGTATAGACTATTTTTTCTCCTCTTGTAGTATCACCTCCTTCCACTTCTGTTTGGCTGAAGGCCAAGATATATAAATGGTTTTCAGTTGAATAATGCCAAAAACAGAAGACTGTCTGGTAGATTCAGACTCCTCATTTGAGTTGGAAAGTCAAAAATGCTGTGAGCAACACAGAAGAATTCATTGGAAAAAAACAAAAAATAAAAAAAAAAATAATAATAAATGCCAAAACTGAAAAAGTTCAAGGGGCAGTAAATAAGGAGACACAACTAGAATAAATTTATTACTAAAACAATAAATCAATGAAAATAAGCTCCTAGTGAGTATAAAATAGAAAAAATTTTGTACTCATGACCCACCCATGAGACAAGTTCTTCTGCCTGCACAAAGTTGGTCAATGAAGCTAGATATGAACAACTTCTAAAAAGCGTAAATGTTTAGCTGCCTGAGCTTTGTGCAGTACCCTAAATGCTTTGTCAAAATATTTCAAAGTACAACCCAGGTTGTTCACCAAATGTAGTCCAACAGCGGAAGCGAATATTGTCACTGATTCTATCTATCTTATATGAGTAGGTACATGTTGTCCAATCTGGGTCTCCAACCGCAAGTTGGT
Source organism: Acanthosepion esculentum (assembly GCA_964036315.1). Lineage (NCBI taxonomy): Eukaryota > Metazoa > Mollusca > Cephalopoda > Sepiida > Sepiidae > Acanthosepion > Acanthosepion esculentum. The sequence goes on from OZ038504.1 coordinate 19,199,711, forward strand.
TCACATAAAATTTTTGTTCATATATATATATATATATATATATATATATATATACATTAACAGCAGGCAATGTAAATTTTATAAAGACATGTATGTCCACAAAATCAGAAGTGTTTTTCTAAGCAAGGTGGCCAAATCAGAAGTGTTATGTACCAGGTTATACAAGAAAAATAGCTTTTATAGATGAAAGAAGAAGAAAGTTTTGGCAATGCTTAACCTTCCTTCCCACAAAAAAATAGTGTGTCAAATGTATGTTTCTCTTGATACCATCATTATTTCACTCACTCCAATGTTTTTGTTTTTAAAAAGCAATGGTTTTATTAAAACTCAAATATATGAAAATGTATTTATACATTATTTTATTCTTGAGAATTGGCAACAAAGCTATTAAACACTATTTAATAAAACACTGAATAAAAAAAACTTCATAGTTATTTATAAAATGGTAAATAATAAATATTGCATTGTAGTTGGTTTACATATTTTGATAATTTGTAATTTTTTTATAAATTTTTGAATAAAATATTTTTTCAGATTTATTTCTTTAGAAATTTGTAAATAAATCTTTATAAAAGGTAAATAATAAACATCACATTGTACTTGATTCACATATTTTTTATAATCTTGTAAATAAATATTGCTGAGGGAGTCAAAAGTGTATACAGTAATAGTGGTGTCAAAGGAATAACCATCCTTTTGACACACGATTTTTTTTGCAGGTGTGAAGATTAAACATTGCCAATATTTTCTTTTTCACCTTTTATGATAGAATTTGTAGGAAGACATGGGAAGAATTTTTTTTCAATAAAAGGTATCATTTTACAAATTCATTTTCCCTTATGACCATATATATTTATCTATAAATTTTACATTTTTCTCATAAAGTGTATTTTTTAAATTTTACATGTTCATTTTCTCTTCCCTACGACAACCAAAATTTAAATCTACGATTTTCAGTCATTTTTTGCTAGCCTGCACTCCTAATTTATTTTTTATCATCACAATGGCAGCAATTATTTATAGACTGGACTTGGACCCAAATTTTAAAATTATTAAATGTATCACCTTGAAAATCTGTTCTTAAATACTACAGTTTACATTAGATATATTGCTGATAATTTTATACTAGTTAATAGCCATGATGAAATTTAAACATCCTGTAAGATGACATATAAAATATTACAAATATACTCTCTTTTATAGGCTGAACCATTTCAATATCCATATATGAAAAGCCTACAAATTTAAATTCCAGCCACCTTAATTATAATATTAAATTTCCATACAAAAATAAGATAACAGTTATCAAAAATTTAATAAAAAAAGTCCAGTTTTTTCTCTTCTCATTCATTATTCTATTAAAAAACTCCATAATATTAAACAAGCATTTATAAATAATAAAATCCCTTATTATGTTGTTGATAAACAAATGAAACTCACTTTAAAGCGAATTGAATGAGCTTCTTGTAGTGACCCCATCAGGTAAATATTACTTTGATTGATTTGTTTGCTACAGTTTATCAACCTTTAGCAGGTCATTTAAAGCCAGTTTCCTGGGTATAACGATAAACTACATCCAGCAGCAAGCAGAACATGGAACATGCAATTACCACTTAATTGTTGTTGTTCCCAGGTCTACCCTGACACAAGACGATGACAACAACTAGGTTCCCAGATATGGGCAAATAGTTAGCCCCTAAACTGGTATCAAACACTATGAAATTATAAAAATAAATTTTTATAGTGAAAATACCAGCAATAAATTTAAGGAAAAAAATTACCAGAAATGCATTTTGTAAAAAAAAATAAAATTTACCAGCGATATATCTTTGCAAATAAATTTACTAATGTTTCTGAAAAAATTAAATTTTGGCATTAAATAACCCATAAGGAACAAATTTAAAGCCAGCAAATATTTATGGATTAGCAATAATAATGATTCTCTGATGCAAGTTCTAATATTTAATCTATACCCGAAGGGAGAAGAGAATTCATATCTTTCCCAAGAGTATTTGCATATAATCAAATATAACAAACATAACTGGAATTGGAACTCAACGCTCTGATTTCTCATTCTGACCCATTAATTTATTACGCCACCCATACATGCAAGCTTACAAACCTGGTATTTCGAAGCAGTCACCCATCTAGTTACTGTCCATGCTTGACATTGCTTCATTTCGGTGATTGAAGGAGGACCAGTGTTTCAGGTATGGCTGTAAGCCCAATATTAACTCGATGATTATTAAATGTAACATGTGTTGTGAACACAGGTAAAAAATTATTTAAATTGCGTGATTGATTTTTAACGCGGGTGGGAAAGAAGCATAATGATATTGTTTAAAATAATATGAATTTTGTTTCTAGAAAAGAAATGCAAGTAAATAAATTTTCACTGTCTAATGATGCTAACATTTCATTCTGAGGCCTATTGAGAGTGGGGGATTTGTAGAAATTCATTAGTGGACTGATACTATATTTAGTAGGTAAATATAGCATGATTAATTGACTTAATGTTTTGATTAAAAATGTGGTCACACATGTCTGTAAATCATAAAACCAAGACATAAAAAATGTTTTCATTTCCTGTCATTTTTTTCCTTTTAGAGGACACTATTTCAGTTTTTAAGTCCTAAAAGATTTTAGTAGCATCTAATATATAAACAGAAGTACCAAAAATTTTGACACTGTTCTACACTGGATGATTTCACCCCTACCCACTTATAGAAATGGCTAAATATATTGATGTAATTGGTATAGAAGTAGTGTAGATGTGACAAGTATAGCTGTTAGTGTAGGGCAAGTTGATTTTTCACATTTTTTTAGAAAATCAACATCGTACTCAGTGTAAAAGCTGGAGTTTCATGCGATAAGTACTGCCACCAAAAATTAAATTTATAGCTTTTACCAATTTTTGATTATTTAGTTTTAAAGATTTCTGAAAAATGTGCAGAAATACCTCATAGAATACCTAATTCTCATAGAATTTTGCTTACAAACTGACTTCAAAATTTCATAATTTCAAGAATAAATTCAAATAAAGTTGATATCTTTTGTATTAGATACATTAGATTGAAAATATATCAAAGCAGAATTCTAATTATGAATCAACACAAGCAAAATATGCAATTTTTTACTGGATTCGATAAGTAAAAACTGTGTAAAAGAAATGTAAAAGATTACAAAAAAGGCTACTCAATGAATAAGATTTGTTAGATCATAATTAATAAAAGCAAAAAATAGATAAAAGTATATATAACACCATAATACTGCTGGGCACAAATTATAAGACAAAATGTTTTAAATTTGCATTCTAAATTGCACTAAAAACTACTGCACTGTATAATATATTACATCCTAATATTACTAAATTGTTCAGTATAACATCCCTTTGAAGTAAATGAAGGTCTTACTTGATAGCACAATGATTTAGTAATAATGTACTTGTGCCATGCATTTTATCTATAAGCAATTTGTAAAGCTTCATTAAATCATAAATTTTTTAAGGCTATAGGCTATAAGGCTTTCACTGATCACAGCATTGAAATTCCAACATTATGATTTTGAACTTTGGACAGATATCAGCAGTACTTGAAAAATGTGAGCATGCAAAGAGGATGTAAGAACAAGATAACCAGCAACTGACAAAAATGGTAACCTCCTAATGAATGATAGCATTACATAAGACCACATCCCAATTCAATGCTGGTGCTTCTTAAACCACAAAAAGGTACAATTTGATCACCATTTCAGTCATCATTTTGCAGTTGCCATTCTGCAACTGAAAATTGTAACCTTTTATATTTGAAATTGGTTATAATTTTAAGTCAATCTTAGAACCATTGCATATAATTTGCAGTAGGAATGATAATAGTGAAATTAGATGTTTCCATGCAGGAAATATTTGTCATTCCTTGACCAAAGAGTTAGCATTACTGTCTGTTGAAATTTTTCAGGAAATTAGACTTCTCAAGTTCAGTTATCACAGTTCATTTTATATGCAGGTATTAATGCTTTCTTTTACTTTGTTTTTTTTTTTTTCTTTTCTATTGTAGGGATAATAAATATACACTTTCTTTCACCCAAGATACTTTTGATTATTTGGTGCGATTTTTGAAGGTACGTACAAATTATTTAAAGGATTTTCATACAAATTACAAAAGTCCACTATAGTTCTTTTGTTACCATTAATTCATGCACTCATGTTCATTTCACATGCATATATTGTGCACCAGAATGCTTCCTCAGTGATATCTATTCTGGGGTCATAGAGATTTTCAGGCCTCTATGACATCAGACATTCTCTCCCTTGTGCTCAGTAAAAGAGCAATCATTTCTCAACTAGCTTCCTCATGAATGCAAGGATTGTAACTCTATTTGTGCCTACTCAAATGTGATATATATATATATATATATATATATATATATATATATATATATATATATATATATATATATGTTTGTGTTTATCAGAATTTTATTCCATCTGTACCAACCCTGTACTTGGGTATATATATATTATCACTTGGGTTTTTGTCAAACACTATATTATTAAAACAATAATTTTTTAATATTTTAGAAATACTTCCCTTTTTTTATTAGTCTAATCTGTTACTACCAGTGATGATGTATACTTGCTTTAGATAAATCCATATTATTCCCAATAAAAAAATATCAGAAAATAAAATATATAAACAAAAAAGAATGAGTCCATATTAAAATCTCTCTCTCTCTCTCTCTCTCTATATATATATATATATATATATATATATATATGTATTTCTCACAACCCTCAAATAAAAAAGAGGAAGAAGAAGAAAAAATTGAATCTGGCTGAAAAATGACAGAATTTTGCTGGACTAGTGTCTAGCTACTTGTGACTAAAAATTACTAAAAATAAGACAGGCTCCACACATAACTTCTGCTATATAAAAAAAATTAAAAGGAAAGGAACACCTGAAAATAAAATAATTTTGGCCAATCAAAGAGAATTAACATAAAGAGATTTTTGATTTTAACTGAAACCAAGGTTCGCAGCAGAGTCTGAGAGCCTGATCAAAAGGATATAAGTTGACAACTCTGGGCTAGATGAGCAGAACCAATGGCAAGAGAAACCATGGAACAAAAGATGCAACTGCCAAAGAAACCAGCCATGCATCTAATAGTTAAGATGTCCTCTACTAATATTTACTGCCCTTCATAGAACTGAGAAAATACAGTAGATTGATACTGACCTATGTCTACCCACTACTGAGCCAAAAGAAACTTTCTCCAGACTGCTACCAATATTCACCTTATAAACAAACATTTTGCTACAATGAATATCAAAGAACTCACTCTAAAGCAAATGAATAAAAATGTATTATTTATTTTATACTCTTGAGTTAGTTTGTTTTAATTCCAAAGTTTTTGATAAAATAATTACCAAGAATATTTGGCAGATTGCCATAATCTCTTCAGATGAAGAATCCTCTCTTCTCTTGTAAAGAGTTCCATTTTTTAACCTGAATTCAACTTATATAAGTATTTTATTTCTGATCTTTTATAATATCAGAGTGATTAACAATCGTAACATTGAGGTCCTGCCCTGCTCTTGCTATACACTGAGCATTTAACATATTGATTCTCGCTCTTTCTGGGCATGTATAAATAAGCAGAGGTAAACAATGCAAACCAAAATGAAAATGCTCTCCAGTAGTTTGTTAACTCCTGTGACAATAGTTTTTATCACGTTGAAATAAATTCACTGCTAGATTAATGGCAGTATCCTACCAATTCTAGTGCTCATTTTAACAAATAATGTTGTGTTTGAGTCAGGTTATAACATTTTAAAATTTGTGATTCAAATCAACCTTTATTTTGCTTTAAATTAATATAAGGTGTGTCTTTATTGATTATAAGAAATGCTGGTTTTATAAAAATATTAAATTTTTCAAATTAATTTTATGCATGTAGACATTATCAATCACTAAAACTATTTGGATATAAAAAATATAATCTGAATTATGCAATACAATTTTTACTGCATATATAAACTTGTTATGTTTCATCCTGGGAGCAGGTTTAATCAGCCACTCTAGACTGACAATGGGCTAATTAGTGTTGTGTTCTAGTTACAAGCCATTGTAATTAGTTCGTTTTAGGCAGTTATTGTATTATGGCAATGAGCTCTTCCTTCAATGAAGCAGCATTCTCTCTTCAGAGGAATGCAAATGGCTGCCATCAGAACAATATGACTCCTGTAATAATATGGTTACTCCTCATATGAATGTAGCTTCTGAAAGAATAATTACTTCTTCTCTTGCTGTCTTGACTGTCAAGTCAAAATAAGACATAAAGAAGAAGCCCTAAACATAAAAGGGAAAGAATATACTATTTTATTTCAAGCACACGTGACCTTCTTGTTGAAAGCTTATCTGAATAAGTGTTTTGTCAACCCAAACTTATAGGAAATAACCCTATTTCCAACACAATTACATACCCACATACATAACATATTGAAACACATTCAAACTTTATTTTCTACCCAATATTACAAACATGTCAAAAAAGATTCCACAATACAACAGGCACTGTTTAAGTCAAAGTGTTTATTGTTGAGAAATTAACATCACCATATGAAATATTTGACCAATCAGAGAAAACCAAAATACCATTTTTCTTGAGCCTACTTTTAGGAAAAATTATAATAAGAATCCACAAATTTTGATTTTCACAGCTGCTCTGGGCTGTGTCGACACAAGAGAAGACATGGTTGCATAATTTTTTCTTTCCCTACGGCACATGCTGAAAGAAACATATGTCAGCAACTTCAAATAAATCAGCTAGAACAACAACATCATGGCCAGCCAGTTGGTGACTTTAAACAAATCATCTCCAACAAAAACAAAGACATTCTGTGAATTCTTTACAAATGATAAGTCCTTTCCCTACCACATCTTTTTTCTTGTGGACCAACTATTTAAGTCTTTTCTAAACTCCAGTTTTTTTCTTGTGGTATGTCTTTATTGATTATAAAAAATACTGGTTCTTATAAAAATGTTAAGTATTTAAAATATTTAAGTCTTTTCTCAACTACAGCTTTTTTTCCTTTGGACCAACTACCCAAAGACTCTGACTCAACTAAAGACTATTTTTAATTGTTTTTAACTCTTTTGAATTCATGTTTATAAATAAAAAGGATTTGATAGGTATGACCATGTTGCTGCTACACGTGTGTTATGATGATCTTAAAAAAGTGATATGATTCCTATGTATGATATTCAATTAATATTTTTCATTTTGCTAAATTAGGGATAATGTCCCTCTATATCCAATCAAATCACTTGACTTACCAGACAAAATATTTGTGTTTCCTAGTATTTCTTTTTCATTGTTTCACCCCAAGCAAGGCAACAATGCCACTAGAATGCAGGGGTTTACAGGAAGTGAAAGAGAACGAGAGGATTGAAAATGGGGAGGATTAAGGAAAGAACAAAAAAGAAACAGGGTTCAAGAAAACAGAAGAGGTTGATGTTGCATTTAAATTTTTGAAGATTGTCATTATCAGGGAAGCAAAAAAACAGAAAGGAGTTGGGAAGTGCAAGAAAAAAAAAGCTGTTACAGTAGAAGGAGCATTTCCATCTAGATAGTTCAACTGTAAAACAGTGAGACCTAGTTACCTAGTAGCATGCTTAAATTCATGTAGTCTGGCCACCAGGAAAAAAAGCTCATCTAAGAAACTGTCATGAAAATATTTGTAGAACAAATGGAGTGAAGCCATGTCACATCCGTGAGAAAGTGACTGAAGTCAAGATACCTGGTCAAAAACGAGTTTATTGCAGACCTTCCTTGTCAAGAATCTCAAGATGCACAGCAAGAGCACCAGACCAAATATGGCAACAGCATGAACAAATGGTAGATTTATAAATATGCAAGATGGATTCTGACAAAAATAAAAACACAGTGAACCAACCAGCACAACACAATAAACCAACCTTCCTTGCAGCAAATGTAAGAATTGACTTGATATAGTCAGTCCACTTCATTTCAGTGGAAAACGTGAGGCCAACAGGGTGTAGAGTGTTGCTCTCCTGGAATTCAGCATCAGCCATCATGTTGGTAGCTTGGATTTAGATTTTATGATCCTCCTTTTAATTTTAATGGCAGACATTTTGAGAGAATTGATTCTCACTAGCAAGACTGCACCTGGTTGAATCATGAGAACCAGAAAAATTCTACTCAGTATATAGTTCTGATAATTTATATAACATATACAATTGTAAGCACATTACACTGGCATTTTAAAATTATATTTTACTTAAAATTAGAATGCATTATAAGGGAACAGGGAGAAAAATTGATTATTTGTTATTAAGAGTATATTTGATTCATTTTACAATCAATCCACTCCTACAGCTGTAATGGCAGAACCAGTAAAATGATACCTCTTATTTTCTCTATTCTTTTTTTATATCACTATGCAACCATCATTGTAACCTATTAAAAAGCCTTGGGATATGGTACTTCAGATCTTCCATAGATTTTAAAAGTAATTTTTAATACTCTTAAAAAAGTAAATTTTCTACAAAGACTTTACTTCTTTATAGAATGTCTGGCATTTATTTCAAATGAAGCATAATACATTTTCCAATGTTAATGAATTATTATGTAATGACGGTCTTATACTAATCCTTACCTCAGAATTGATCTTATAATTATCCAAATAATAATCAGCCTACACATAAACACATTAACACAACACAGTTAAGTCAATTAGGTGATGTTATTTACATGTAATTTGAATTAATTTAAAAAGAATGCTTTCATTTTTAAGGTGAAGTATTACATGACAAAATCCACCATTTTTTATTTGCTCTTTGAAAGACATAATTTGATTGGTCTATTTAATATCCAATCAGATTTCAAAGGAAATCAAACAATGACAAAGCAATAACTGCTAATGCCAGCCATATTTTGTGTCATCCATCTTAAAAAGATGACATCTGCAAATGGTGGCTGCTGTTTCAGACAATTAAAGAAAAAAATTAGAATTAAACTAAAAATGGTGATCCCCTCAAGTTAAACATTATTCTTTAATGTAATAATTTAAATTCCTTTTGTGTTGAAGAAGAGCTATGAATGCAGAAATTTGCACTGGAGATATTAAAGGATGAGAAAAAATTTAAAGTGTTAGATGATCCTTGTTAATCATTACTGGATGCTTATTAAATTCTATTTTGCATTTCCAGAGAAAATAACTGAGTACGTCTAGAATAGAAAAACTAAACTTTAAGAGAAACCTAACAAATGCATAAATGTAATGCATTGTTAATGATTTTAATAAAGAATTGCACTGAAAACCAAAAATAAACGTATTATCAATGTTCAGCCATAATTACCTGTCTAATCAAGTTAACCTTTAAACAATCTCTACTTTTTGACAATAGACTGAGCAATCAAACAAAGGTAAATATACTTTATACATGTAAGGGAGACTGCTGAGACATCTGAATGAAATATATTGATAAAAATAACAAAAATAAGGATACCAGTTGAAATAATTTACCAAATAACTTACCACATTATATTAGTGTTTTTCAAGTTAAAAATGCTTTGATAATACTTTTCTTTGTAAAATAACACCTTGTAAATAGTGCGATTTAGAGAAAATATATAAACTAACAACTCATGATGAGCCATTCATATAGCTGTCAAATCACTGGAGGTATTCCAAATGAGTAGGGTTAAGCTGACATCCATTAGTCAGTCTTAATTGGTTTAACTTAGTCCTTTTCATAAGAAGAGCTGTCCTCTCAGAATATAATCAGGAAGTGGCCCCTAGCCAAGAAGACATTTAGAAAGAAAGCATCAGGAACGATTCAGGTACTTACTGAATTAATATAATTAATTATGAGTAGAATTTGGCAAATAATCAACAAATACATTTGTTAAGAAGGCCTCCTCTTTAACAAACATTCCTTGCCAATGTTGGTGTAATTGTCTGACCCTCATAAAAATTAAACATTCTTTGAATTCAATATGATCAGTTGGCTTTACTATATATCTCCTTTTTAAAAACAAAAATGCATTGTTTGTTTTTGATTTTGCCCACTGCACAGTATAGTAGAGCCAGTTGGGCACCCTCTGTGAGAAAAAGAGCACCATGACACAATTCACTTCACCAGAAATTTGAATATGACATGCTGTACTGCTTGGCATTCAAGCTGTAAGCTCCAATACGAACATTTAAGCATGTTTGGGTGTCAATCTGAAGATGATGCAGAGGATTCAGAAAGAGTCGGATGAGTCTAATGGTGATTATGAAAGTATGGCAGCTCAGAAAACTAACTCTGATTGTTCTGATATAAAAAAAAAAAAACTCCTGAATTTGTCAGTGAAGGCTTTAGACTCAACATGGAGGCCTACATCAAGTGTCTTAAGGATGTAATGCTGCCCTGGGAAAGAAGGTGGCTGCTGGAAGACCCTATGTCTCGCAACATGCCATACAAGCAAGAGAACACAATTTCTACAACCACATCACCTCTTACATCTAACTCCCCGGACTGCAACCCTGTTGATTATTATGTGTGGGGTGCAGTTGAGAGAGAGAGACCAACAAAACTCCTTGTGACACCAAAGATGAA
>OZ038504.1:19217835-19225335 GCA_964036315.1 Acanthosepion esculentum
CACAGTGAAGCAACTTCCTTAGCAGTGGACCTAGCAATGGATTGAATATAGTCTTTCCATTTCATGTCAGCTAAGAATTTTAGCCCAAGAAGGCGCAACAAGTCACTCGCCTGGAGGTCAGCATCTGTCATACTGATGGAAGGAGGAAAGGTGTCTCTCAAATGATTAACAACAGACTGTAGATCATTTTTGACATCTGCTGCCAATTTGACCTTGTTGAACTGATCAGACTTACTGATCGAGATAGGAGTAAATGGTTCTGCCATCAGCATAGAAACCAAATTGAGAGCTGTTGCCATCAGGAAGATTGTTAATGAAAATTAAAAACAATGTAGGGCCAAGGATAGAGCCCTTGGGAACACCGGCTTTAGTACAAAAGGATCTAGATGAGTAGCTATTCAGGATAACTTTCATTTCCTGATTTGATAATTTGAATCAGTTCAAAAATTTATCAGGAGACATCATAACTTTCGAAGCAAGATAGAGCAAGAGAAGTGTAGAGTTCAGGACTGATAGAATTCTCAACAAAAAAATTAATTTAAATTTAAAATTCTCTGCATCTCTTTTCCTATGTGTGCATGTGTAAGGCACATTGACATAAACATCGCTTTAGTCCGATGAAGTTTTAAAGGACAGAACATGTCACACAAAAACTTTTCCCATTTTGTCATTGATTTCTCCATGCAGATTTGCTTGTCATAATAAATGACACATATCGGGTCTGTATCAGCAAATTTTTATTGTTTCCAACAGGGATTTTCTGACCACTTGTCAGCAACTGAAAGGGCAAAGGTGAGTGAGAGAACTTCCCTAGTTTAGTATTTTTAGGACATCTGCTTGCTACCAAGATAAAAAAAAGCAACTAAAGAAATTTGAAGGGAGAAAAAATCCTGCTGTCTTGCTTGTTCCTGATTATTCAATTCAAAAACAAATGAAAAACTTTGCTACATCCTGTTTTTTCCTTCACAGGACTTTTGACCATCAACTGGTCTTGTCAAATATATCATATTTCAAAAATACAATATTACTTCCAGTAACCTGTGTGCCAGTTTATAAGGTGATTTTATTTTATTTTTATCCATAAATGCATGGTTCTTAGCAAATAGAACAGCCCATCATGCAAATTACAAATCGGAGATACTAAAATCAAACACAACAAAATCAAACAAGTGTAAATATTTAAACATCTGGGAAGTGTTTTGTTTTAACAGAGCACAGAAAGGGCAGCACTGAAATCTGAAGGCACATTGGAATAGCCAAAGTAAACTTACAAAAGCTAAACAAAGTAGTGAGAAACAGAAAAATTTGTTAGAAACAAAGGAAAGAGTACTGAAGTGTTACATAATATCAGTCCTTCTATATGGCAGTTAATGCTGGATAATCTCCACAAAGAAGAGACTTGAAGTAACACATATCTGGTTTTACAGAAGGATGCTGAGAATATCATGAACTGAACATGTGAGCAGCAACAAGGTTTTAGAGAAAATAGCTAGAAAGGACAGGAAATGGTGAAGAGTCATGATCACCTACATCCTGAGGGGGAAACAGCAAATTACACTACTTTATTGTGTGGCACTATTTAGCCACGGTGGTTAATTGATTAATTAACTAATCACAGAAATTAATAACGGGAATTACTTAAAGCGAGAAGAAGATAGATCAAAAGACATACTGAGCAACATTATTTGTTTCTTTTTACAAACAAAGAATGGGTAAAAGATTTTTTTTATTTATTTTCATTTGCGATGCAAGATATAATTATTTTTCGTTTCCCGCAGAGAGCAGGAGGGTCTGTAAAGAAAGACAGATCTCGGATCTGTCAACATTAATGTCCTGATAAAAACAACAGTCTTGACCACACGCATAGCTGACACTCAAAATTTCGAATGTCGGTCAACTGCATGTGGAAAAAGGGGGTCAACAGAATTCGGTTAACAAAAAAGATGGAATTAATTGAATTAAGCGAAACAAAAACATTGATATGGACGACGAGCTGTACACGGCAAAGATTTCTGTCACCAGAAATGGTCACCTGGACAAATACCAAGTGTCTAAAGTAAGATAAAAGAATTTAACGATCACCCTCTGTGAGGTCTAAAAGTATTTCGACCGATAACAGAAAAAAAATTCCGAAAAAGATAACTCCTCCTCTTTCTTTTCTTTCTCCTCAGAGTGTCAATGTAAGCTAACACCAGCCTAGCCACACCCACACCACCAAGAGATCACTTGGCCCCAAATAGGGTAGCATGAAGTGATAGGCAGAGGTGAAAAATATGGTAAAGAAGGAGAAACTTGTTGACGCCCATGTGGAGGTTGGTATGAGGTACCAATGTGAGGAAGGATAAGCCTAGGGGGATAATGCTCCTCCGACCTCTCTTCACAGAAGGTGAAGATATGAGAAGGAAGGGAATTGTTGTTGATACCCCTCAAAGGGTTTGGTATGAGGTACCGGTATGAAGAGGAAGAGTTTTAGGAGGGTAATTCTCCTCCGACCTCTCCTCATGAAAGGGGGAGGACCCCTCTAAACAAAGAGCGATAGATTTCCAAAAATGGAAAGTGATAAATGTTCCTGTCTGAAAACAAAGAAAATCCTTATTGGGGATTTGAAATTATTGAAGAACCCAGACCGCGTCTGGCCCTACACCGGGTTTTGGTCAACGTTTATATAAACGAACGTCCCCGGTCGTTCAGTCAGTGAGTTCAAGTAAAGAGTTCGAGTCAAGAGTTAGTGGAGAGTTAATTACGAGTTGAGAGTTAGAGAATAATGCCTCGCAGCAGGTGACCACACGAATTTCACGCATTTTGACTTAGACTTCTAACCAAGCACGAGTTCAGTGAAGTCCGACTTAGATTTTCCACCAAAGCCAGTTTTAACAAATATCAATTGAAGATACCAAAAGCCATTTATTGAAACACAACTTGGATGCACTCCTGTATCCAACAAACAGATAGAAAGTAAATTGTTATTCCTTAATGACAATTGAACTCTTTGAATTGTTCCTTTATTTTTCTTCTACATTCATTTGTGCAGCATCACCTTTGACCCAAATATGGCTCACACTACGGCCCGACGCCTGATTGATTTCGTCAACCTAAGATCAAATCAAAATGTGGGTAGGTTGGACTGAAATCAAAGTAGTTGCTTCGGTAACCAGACATTGGAGGCGAGCTGAGGACAAGCTGAGGACATCAACTGCGACCAAGACAAGAGTTAGAATCTCACATCCGATGCCGTGGTAACCAGCCGGGTTAGGGTGTCACATCTGTCGTCGCGATCAGGACTTCAACAGGTGTCCCAGGGTTACACTGACTCACATACAGTGTCGTGATTGCAGGATCACACACCCACCCGGGGTCAGTGTCACAATTGTACACCCACAGTTTTAGGAGTGAACTAATGAATAACATGAAACTTGAGTCTTTCATATCTAACATTACATTTTATTTCACTTTGCTACTTTGCCAAACACTCTCAGATAGTCTGTGGTATGTGGATCCTAAAGACGTTGTTAAGAACGTGGGACTTTAAATTCATCTCTGTGTCTGGGTAGCTGTCTAAATCTTCTCTGGAGTTCTCTGCAGGTTTGAGATGACTTACTTCTCCATTTGTCATCCGAGAGTAACCACAGGTCAACCCTGCACCTGACTTCCTTGGCAATTTAAAATTTGTATCCTTTAAATAGTGAGACATCCAAATATCAAAGTGATTCATGTATTCAAATATTTTCAAATGCCTTAGAATGCTCAGCAGGACTTGAACTAAGGCACTAAAAATAAGGCACTATTCAACTTTGCTTGATCAACAGTGCGCGCGCACACACACACACACACACACACACACGCACACACACACACACACATATATTAAAAACTATGTTATATGAATAGTATAATTATATAACATATATACATATATACATATCTCAAATATTTACACTATCTTAGATATTATTATGCAAATCAATACTTTCACAAAAATTAATATTAACTAATTAATATTGGCAAAATTTTCAGGTTATACTTATATTTATGAGCTATGTAAACTATATATATATATATATATATATATATATATATATATGTATATATATGTATATATATGTATATATATATATGTATGTATATGTATGTATATATATATATATATATATATATATATATATATATATATATATATATATATATATATGGGCAACTCACAAGTGGTAAGAATGTTTGATTTCTAGCTATGAGACCAATGTTCAAATATCACCATGGTCAATTTGTTTAATATTATTAGTTTTTGAATTTCTATGAAATTAAAATCACCTTTATTGATGTTTATTTTCTTGATTGAAAACAATAGTTTCTAGATATTTAGTTTAAAGGTCATAATGCAAATTTTAATGTGCAAGATGTAAATATACTGTGTTTTCAAGTTGGAGATTGCAAAACTATAATAGCACCTATGACTGTTGAAACTTTTTATTTGAATGGCATGAATAGGCTTTTAATCATCCAATGGCAATATTTAACCTTCATGCCTGCAAAAGACAATGTGGTCAATAGACAGTTATTCCCTTGACACCACTATTACTGTATAGACTTTTATTTTATTTCTTTATAAAATGGAAAATAATAAATCTTTATAAAAGTAAATAATAAATATTGCTTTGTGTTTGGCTCATTTATTTTTATAATCTTTTAAATAAATATTGCTAAGGGTATATAGAATAATAGTGGTGTCAAAGGAATAACCATCTTCTTGCCACACCATTTTTTGTGGGAATGAAGGTTAAACATTGCCCATCCAACAATAAAGTTATTGCCATCTTTAAAGAATTTAAGTCAGTATCAATTTGTGAAAAGAAATACTCTTTTCTGAGTTGTAAATAATGGCCTCACTTATTAAGTATTAAGAATCAAACTCTAAGAGGAGGAAAATATTTTGCCTCTTGCCATTTTGATATCTTAATTGGGAATACAAGACATGTTCTTGATTTGTACATATAAAGAAACTGGGACATTCAAGTCATGATCAAGGAGGTCTTGGCAAAAGTTACATTTTTCTCTTGGCTTGAATCACAAGAACAGAACTGGACAAGTGCCTCATTGAATCTGTTTCATTTAATTTGGAGAGTCTATCAACATGGCTTCATTTTACAGTCTGACCATCATTCCCAGATTCCCTAGAGGTCAATATGTCCTACTTTCTTTTAAATATCTGTCTTTTTGATTGCTTGATTGATTTGTTTCTTACGGTTTATCAACCCTTTGCATGTTATTTAAAGCCAGAAAATATTTTCAGAGTGTAAGAACTTTGTTTTATTTTTTGGAGATAAGAATGGTTTAGTGATACAAATCTTGCTAATTAATCCATAGCTAGGAGGAGAAGATGCAGATTCACACATTTACCAAGGGTATTTGCACGTAAGTGAATATAACAAACCCAACAGGAAATGAAACTTGGCTCTCCAGTTAACAATTCCAAGCCATTATCCATTCCCCACACACACATCCAAGCTTATAGTGCCTGGTATTCTAAAGCAGTCACACATCTAGGTACTGACCAGGCTCAATGTTGCTTAACTTTGGTGATGATATGGGAATCGGTGTTTCAACATGATATGGCCGTAAGTCTTGTCTTTCCAAGAAACATTGTGCAAAAAACAGTTAATAATAACAGTTTTTTTAGACTTTTTTTAATAAAGTAATCTTAACAATTATTTCATGTTAATCTGATTATTTCTATATGACTGGCAATGAATATATGAATAAAGTGACAACCATGTAGTCAGTGGTAAAATTCACATACACAGTCTAACCATCAATCAAACCTATTTCTATTAAGCTAAATATAGTATTATTTGGCAGAATCATAAATAATTTCTATTTTTGTTTTTTAACTTTATTCTTCAAAAAATAAAGTAAAATTACATTTTTATTCAATCATATATTCACCGTTATTTGCAATGATTTCTTGCCACTTATCAGGTAAATAACTTTTGAGTAAAATTTCCATAGGTTTTGATGTGAAGAAATTTTCAACAAACTCTTGAATCTGGTTTTCATTAGAGAAGATTTCCCCCATCCAAGCATTTTGCAGTGACCAAAAAAGATAATAATGAGTTCGTGCACAATCAGGTGAATATGGCAGGTTGGGTAAAACAGTTCAACCAAATTCCAAAATGTTCTCCTGTCTTATTCTTGCTGTATGCAGCTTTGCATTGTCATAGAGGAGAACAACATTTTTCCTGATGACAACTGCAGTTTTGACCAAACTTTTATGGACACATTGCAGCAGCTGGATGTATAAATGTGCATTTAGTGTCATATTGTCTCTTAAGAACTTTAAATGAATAATACTCCGATGATCCCACCACACACACAACATTACCTTTATTCCATTGAGCACAGTTTTTAGAATCAATTGTGGCGATTTATCCATGTCAATCTACTCCTTTTCATGTTGAACATTATTGTATGTAACTTATTTTTCATCACTTGTTATGATATACTTAAGGAAGTTTAGCTAGGATTATATTACACTTGGTTCCCAAATATGTAAACTTCATACGGCTCAACTTGATATTATTTATATATTCTTATAGAATTTAAAGTTTGTATATTTAGTGTATATTGTAGGTGGCTGCATGTTCATATGTAAACATTTATTGTAGACGTATACAAAAACTTGGATTTCTACTACAGACCATTTATTCTCTTTTTTATATACATACTGTAGTGAAACAAGGTTCTCAATGTCTCTTGTGTATGTCCGTTTTCTTTTGGGGTCAGAAGTTACAGTAAATATAAACATCATTATAATGGTAGCACTCAATATATATCAGAGAAAATGAGATATAAATTTTTATATACCAGGAAAATGTTAAGAAAATTAATAACAAAGTGGGAAAAGTTTTTAATATGATGTGTTCCATCCTTTAAGAATTTGAGAATAATGTTAAGCAGAATTTTCCACTTTTATGTTGTTTATATATCATATTCACTTTACTATATTTTGGTGTGACATGTTTTGTCCTTTACGACTTCATTGGACTAAAATGATGGTTCTGTTGATGTAACTACATAAGCATATGAAGCAGAAAAGAAACGAAATTCCTTAACTTATAAATTTAAATTTAAATTTTAAATGTGCTTGTGTCTATAGTCAAGCCAATTTCATTTAGTTTCTTTTTCTTTTTGTTTATGCTTTTATCGCATTTGTTATTAAGTTTCCCACATTGTGATAACAGAAGACCTACCAAGAAAGGCGAAATGTTATTATAACCTGGATGCAAATTTATTGTGGATGATCTAGCAATTAAAGCACTTTTGTAAATTACTTCCACTTTTAATTAAAGTAGCATTTTTTAAATGAAAATTATGATCAGATTTATTACAGTGAGCAACCAATGTATTGAGTGTATTGTGTTGAGCCTTCATATTCAACGCAAAACTAAGGACTCATAAAATATGTTAAAATAGAAGAGTGGTCCATTATATCAAAATATATTATGA
>OZ038504.1:19230335-19267835 GCA_964036315.1 Acanthosepion esculentum
ATATTGTTTGGGAAGGATTATTGAAATGTTAAAAGGGAAAAATTCCTGAAGAACCTCTTATTAACCCCAGCTCTACAGTAAATGTGTGTAGAAGGTGGGGGGCATTTATGTGTTTGCACTTGCAGTTGAATCAAGCTCTGACAATTCATCCCTGTTTTTGTTTAATTATTAGATTTGTGAATAATGCCATACTAACTGAAAATTATTATGACCATAGGAAATTTACTGAATATCTAAAATATTGAAACAATTTAACCCCCAAGCAATGATCACACAAGAAGGTTTTATCAATGGAATTCCTTTATTAAGAACAATCAAACACTTTTGAAGGACATACCATAAAAAAGATGAGTTTTGTAGCTTAGTATGCCAATGGATGATGCATGCAAGTAGGGATGTAGGCAGACATTTCTAGACAGGGAGTGCAGGTATACAGGGGGTGCAATTATACAATTGCAGCAATGTACACCTGAGCAACACAAGCATCTAGACCAAATAGTCAAAAGCATAAATAGCAGTGATAAAATACTAGTTAAGTCCGACAAAACAGTCAACTTCTACAAGTTGATGATTGAAGACTACAACAAATTAATTTTAAAAAATTTAACTAAGACTTATAAAAAATCCCATAATAACAATATAAATATGGTTGACAGTATCAATAGAACAAGTAAAATAATTACTGAAAAATTAAAAATAAGTGATAGAGTTGGAAAACTGACTGAAAAGGAATGCTACATCACTCTTAAGGACACAAACAAGATTTTGAGGAAAACCCCACTACCACAATGATAAACCCAACTAGACCCAACATAGGAAAGATAAGCAAAAAAATCCTAGAAAAGATCACCAGCCAAATTAAAAAATGACTCAGATTAACACCCTGGATGAATACCAAAGAAGTCATCAACTGGTTTACCAACATCGACAATAAGCCTGATTGCACCCTAATTCAGTTCGATATTGTGTATTACTACCAGTCAATAATGAAAGACCTTCTTCACAACTGCCCTGGAGTTTGCTAAAGTATATTCTGACTTAACTAAGGAAGAAACAAACATAATTCTTAGTGCCAAGAAATCTGTCTTCATCCATAATGGGGACCAGTGGATTAAAAACACTACTGACAATTTTGACATCACCATGGGATCTCTGGACTCTGCAGAATCTTCGGACCTTGTCGGTCTATTTATACTGTATAATAAGCACCATGAATTATACATCAAGGACAGCGGGCTATACAGAGATGACAGTGAGGAGCTCCACAAATTTTAAAACAGATAAAATTAGAAAGATAATTTATAGTGAATTCGGAAAACTAAATCTAAAAACTATAATAAACACTAAATTAAAAAGGGTAAACTTCCTCGACGTAACTCTAGACTTAATAAACAACAATTACAGACCCTACAGAAAACCTAACACTAACCCCTCGTATATACACCTTAAGTCAAACCACCCTCCATCTATAATTAAGCATATACTCACATCAATAGAGAAAAGAATAAGCATGAACTCCGCAAATAAGGAAATATTCCGACAACACAGTAATTTTTATAACACAGCCCTGAAAAATAGCGGATACAAAAGCGCTGACATAAGCTATAGAAACAATAGTACCAATAGTAAGAAAAACAGGAAAAGAAAGATCATATGGTATACCCCTCCGTTCAACCAAATGGTCAGTACTAAACTTGGGCATAAGTTCCTAGCTTTAATTGAAAAACACTTTCCCACTAATAGCAAACTTAGCAGGATCTTTAATAAAAACACCTTAAAATTAAGTTACAGCTGCACTGAAAATCTAGAAAGAATCATAAAAAAACATAATAATAAAATCATGGAAAACCAAGCATGCCAAAACAGTATCAATAAAACTGCAATTAGACAAAAATAATGAAAAATTATGTGATTGTAGAAACCCTAATGACTGCCCATTAGAAAATAAATACCTCACAAAATCCGTGGTATACCAATGCACTATCTCATCCATTGAGAGTCCTAACACTGACAGCATATACATTGGGTCAACAAAGAATAAATTTAAAATAAGATGGAGACAACACAAGAGCTCCTTAAACAATATCCAAAATAGAAATCAGACATCTCTATCCCAATATTTCTGGCATTTAAAAGAAATGAATAAAACACCAAAAGTAAAATGGAAAATAATAGAACAAGAACTTGTAAAACCTGGGATGACCCATGCCCTTTATGCCTACATGAAAAACTACTCATCATTAAGTTTCTAAATAATGAAAAGGAAAGCCATAGGCAGGAGTTAACGTTTTTTTGCCAACATCAAAAAATTTTCACATTAAATAATTAACATAAAAAAAACAAAAAAAAAACAGATAAACAAATAAATTCTATAGTTTAATAAAAATCTTAAAAGCTTAGCCCAATCATTAAATAGAAAAACCCTTTGTGAAGTCGTCAAAAAAACAAATTGTAATCCATTTCAACACGTTATTATAAAAAATAGCCATTTGAATAAACAAATAAATAAAGAGATTAATAGATAGATAATAATAAAACAGAATCCTCTCGACACTTAACGACCTGTCGCAACACCATAAAATACCTTTCACTTTAGACCAACAAGACGGCAACCGCTACTATCAGATTTGAAATAGAGACCCCAACATAACCTGACATAAACTTTCCGAAGGGGACTGGTCTGTAGATAAAAATTAACTCTTAACTCTTTGACAACCTAACCAATATGGGCGCCCCCAGCCGTTTCCATAGTAACTAATGTTGCAAGAGACCATACTTATAAACACACGCAAACCACAAGATAGCTTATTCCTAAATTTTCGCTTGATGATGAAAGACACCTTAATTCAACTTAATTTCAATAATTATATTGAGGGTCTCAGCTCTCACTTTTGAAACATAAGAACTCTTATGTAGTGAAGGAATCATATTTTTAAAAAAATATTATAATATATTATATATATATATATATATATATATATATATATATATATTTATAAATAAATGACAATAAGAAAACAGTAACTGCTGATGCGTTTCGTCCAATGCGGACTTTTTCAAAGCAAGAAACGAAATGAATTTAATTAAACAAAGAAAATTAATAAAAACAAAAAACAGAGTGTTCTTAGCAACGGGAATGTAGGAAACGCTATTTTCATATTGTTAACTGAAAATGACGTCAGTTAATGTCACGCGTGGAGAATATTTCATTAATCTGTGTTGATGGATTCAACCATTTTCTTTTGATTTTAATATGTTTTTGTGTACATTTGTTTGTGAGAGCAGTAATTTTGTTAGAAAAGGTGAAATAGGGAAAAAACCTGGGCGTAGATTAATATTTGGGTATTGTTCGATGGCGGCACTAAATATTATCTTCTCTAAAAGTTAACTTTGAGAAATTTTCATATATATATATATATAAGGGAAAAGAACAGTAAGATATAAAATCCGGTGTTCTTATAGATATTTTTATTTTTACACAATAGTGCTCAATGTAAATTTAAATTTACAGAGCATTAATATTATAAATTAATAGATTTAAAATATGGTTTTACCGCTACACAGTGATAACCATGTTTCAGAAATGGAAGCTAAAGCCCTTGAAGTTAATTTTGTTATTAAACCAAAGACATTAGTTCCATTTCCTCATAGGTATTACATGTGCATATTTAAACAATTAATGGATTTATTTTCAATCTGATATTTTATTCAACTATAATAATGTTTGAAGTAATAAAAATATCAGTCAGTGAGTTAAGTGTCATATGTGATACCTGCTCAGGCGATTATGTCTCTTTCAATTTAGGACTAACTAGGCAGAAGATTTTCCCTCAGTAGGCAGCAGTAGATTAGTTGCCAACCAAGGCTATAGTTTCCCAAGGATATTTGCACTTTGCACATCAATTAACATAACACACCCAACTGGAATATATATGTACATAATCATGCATATATACATATATATATATATATATATATATATATATATATATTAATAAAGATAAAAGGAAAATTTATCATAGCCAACGCATTTCGGACTTTATCATGGCAAATGTAAGGAATTTATTTTGTGACAAGTATTTATAAATAAAAGTAAAAATGTTGTGAAGTTTTTCAAAATTTTTTGTATAGGAGTGCTCATGAATATACAAAAATTTTTCAAAAACCAATAACATTTTTGCTCTTATATATAAATACTTGACACTGAAGAAAATTATTACATTTGCCTTGATAAAGTTCCTTAGAGGATAAGTTAGCTAAGATAAGTTTTCCTTTTTCTTTATTCATATTTTCCTTTTGCAGATATCTTATTTAATGTTGGCTGCTTCTCTTTTATGAAAACAGTTTCCAGAATTTGGAGTCTTTCTTTGCACTGCGTCTTATATAAAATGCTGGTGTTATCTAATAACATTTGTCTTATGTTCATTTGTATGTGCATAAATTGCACAAAATTTTGAGAAATGACAACTCAGCCTATGAGAGAGTCTGGAACATGTATGTATAAAATCATATATATATATATATATATATTACATAAAAAGTTATGGGTCAGAGTTGAATCAGACCAGGAAACAGTAGTATTAAAAAGTGCTCAATACATGTGTGAAAAAATAAAAATAACATGTAGAGCTTTCAACTTTAAAAATTAGGATGAAACCAAGGTAGCAGATTCAACTGATCTCATAATTTGTAAAGTATATATATATATATATATATATATATATAAATATAAAAGTGGACATGGAAGTCAGCACTTAGAGGCGACAGTCTGTTTCATGCTAGTGCAATCGTCAGGTGACTAGTGCTGTTATTTTTCTCTTCTATTTATATATAAGGGTTAGTGGTGCATTATGGGTAGTCTATTTTGGCGGTTACTTTTACCGGAAGTCGCTTATTTGTTTATTTATTTATGTCAAATTATTTTGCTTGTTTTTTGTTTGTTTTTTTTATTTTATTTTTATTTTTTATCTTATATATTTATTTATTTATTTTTTATTTTGATTGGTGTTTTTGTTAATGTAGTAAAAATTTGTTTATATAGCTTATTGTTGGTAGTCTATTATGACGGTCATTTACCGGAAGTCGCTTGTTTGCTTATTTATTTGGGTCAAAACATATATATATATATGTAAGTATTCAACCATGCATGTTTGCATGCCTGCTTATATACAGATTAATTAAAATAGAGATGTTAAAACTGATATTGACATTAAAAAGATAACTGATTGCTCTTTCTTCCCTCATTTAATAATATCTGTATACATAAGTAAACAAATATTAATAAATATATAATTCATACATGATTATATGTGTGTATGTATGCTATATGCATGAATATAAGATCGTGGACTTTTCAGAATATACTTAAGCAAACTACTGACATCAGGGAGTATCCAGATCCTTCAGTTTAAATGCAGTTTGGAGGTACTATCTGGAGGACAGGTCCATGGTGCTCAAGACATTTAATTTGTTACTGAGACAAGAGTGTGAAATTCTGAATGTATATGCATATATAAATATTACATCTCTTTGTTCATATCTATCTATTTATCTGTCTGTTATTTCATTCATATCTGTCTATCTATTCTGTTCATATCTATTTTTCTATCTACATTATTCTGTTCATATCTATGTTATTTTGTTTATATCTGTTTATTTATGTTATTTTGTTCATATCTATGTTATTCTTTTCATATCTACCTATATATCTATTTACCTGTCTATGCTATTCTCTTCATATCTAACTATATTATTGTGTTCATATCTATCTGTCTATCTATGTATTTTACCCTCAGTATCTTCATCTTTATCTAATAGGACCAAAATTAGAATCTGCGAGTCAAGTTTCAATTTTGGCTTGAGGCAGCTTATAATTCACTTAGATTCTTTACTCTTGGGAAAGGCATAGATCCACTTCCTCTTGCCTTCTTTCCCTTCTCAAATAGAATCACAAAAATGACTCATTGTTAGCATACTGCAATGATTGACAGAGAAATTAGTGTGCACTTGGAGAAACCACTCTTCCATAAATACATTACAGCCCCAGCAATAGTAGCTTTCATTGAATTTGAGAGAGGTCAATCACATTTTTATATATAAAAGATTAATTCTGTCTGTCATAAAATCACCCTGGAAGCAAACAGGTGTCTCTTAACAATAAATATTAAATTTAATTAAATTGAAATACACAAAGTTGTGATAGAATATCATTTTCATCAACGACTTTCCTGATGGCATTAACTCTGTATCTCTGCTGACAGCACAACCATTTATTCCAATCGTAAAAGTAAATCTGAGTTGTTCAATATTGTCAAATTGGCAGCTGATCTCTCAAAAATTATCTACATTCTGTTGTTAAATTGGGATAGGAATGGCTTGTCAATTTTAATGCCTCCAAAATGAAACTGCTCTCTTTTAATAGTCTGAGAGAACCCTAACCCTACCATCCATCAGTATGGCTGATGCTAACCTCCAGGAGAGTGACTTGTTGCATCTTCTCAAACTAACGTTTTCCACTGACATGAAGTGGAAAGATTAGCTTGAATCAATTGCTGGTCTGTTGCTAGGAAAGTTAGTTCACTGTGTTGTGCTAGACAATTTTTCTCACTAGAATCTGTCTTACATATTTATAAGTCTACCATTCAACGTTGCTTTGAATATTGCTGCCACACTTGGTTAGAGATTCTTGATAAAATCCAAAGATGAATCTGCAATGTCATTGGTCCTAAACTAGCATCCTAGCTTCAGTCATTTTCCCACTGCTGTAATGTAGCTTCCCTGTACCTTTTCTATAAATACTTTTATGGTAATTGTTCGGATGAACTCAGCTCTATGACACCTAAACTTTATAAACTTAAGCACAGTACTAGATTGGCAAGCAGGTTTCATCATTTTATAGTTAAAATGGCTAAATTTAAGTGTAAGTTCTATACTAATACAGTGTAACCTGGATATAAGAGACCCGGATATAAGAGAGATTTTATCTGGTCCCGTATTAGAGCCTGTGTTAATGTATATATAATAGACCAAACCCTGATATAAGAGAAACCCGGATATAAGAGACTTCTTCTCCAGTCCCGGCAACTCTCTTATATCCGGGTTACACTGTAGTTTCTTTTCTTGCACTTCTCACTTGTGGAACTCTCTTCTGGCTTCTTGCTTTCCAGTGAAGTTTGATCTTCAAACATTTAAATGCAATGTCAATCATTATCTTCTGTCTTCTTAATTCTTGTTCTTTTATTATTCTCTCACCTTAATATTTTTTCCTCATAGTCTCTAACACTTCCTTGCATCATAATGGCAGTATTGCCTTGCTTGGGGTGAAATGATTCTTTTTTAAATTCTTAATCTTTTATATGACATGACAGGACAGGACAGTTTTATCGTAAATGGAGAAAAGTTTTTAAGCAACAGGGTGTGGCTTTCTGTTAAATGTTGAATATCCTCATGGATACATTATGCGAGACAAAAGGACATTTTAAAGAGAAAGAAATTGTTGCTAACAATAAGAAAGAGAGACTTGAAATTTTAGAAACAGATAATGAGGAAAGAAGGTTTGGAGAAATGAACAGTCAGAGGGCAGTAGAAAACCTACTTGAAAAATTGTAACAAATGAATGGTGGAACAATTAAAAAGAAAGTGAGTGATAAAGAAGAAAGTATTGTAGAGAGCAACGAAAGACAAGAAGCTGTGGAGAGCCATGATCACTCATGTCCTGAAGGGACAGAACACACACACACACATATGTATATATATATATATAGTGAGAGAAAGTGAAAGAGAATGATTTGCTACTGACATTTTTTTAAATGCACATATTAAAAAATGGCCTTGTACTACATTCTGCATTCTAAAGATTCAAATAAAAATGCATTATTGATATTACCAATAGAAATTGCCTTTACTGTGTAACAATGATTTTTGGAATGCTGTTATAAAATATGAAAAGAAGTGAATTGCTACCATTAAAAAATCCAAGCTGTCATATTTTCTACAATTACACTTTTTAATTCATCTTTTTAAAGATTATGGCTATATCATATGAAAATACCAGTTCCCATGCAATCACCAAAGTTAAGCAACATCAAGCCTTGTCAGTACCTAAATGGGTGATCTCTTGGAAATACCAGGTGCTATAAGCTTGGATGTGTGAGTGATGTAATGGATAATGGCTTGGAATTGGTAATCAAGCAGCAGAGTTCTAATTCCACTTGGGTTTGTTATATCCACTCACACACAAATACCCTTGAGAAAACTGTGAATCCATCTCTTCTCCCCTCAGGTATGGTCTAATTAGTAAGACTTGTATCACTAAATCATTATTATCTCCCAAAAAAAATCTTAGAATCTAAAAAATATTTTCTGGCTTTAAATAACCTACAAAGGGTTGATAAACTGTAAAAAATGAATGAATCAGTCAATCAAATATGCATTAGCTACACAGGCATGTCTTTCAGATTTACTTACATTCTCTAGAATATAAATGTATAGAAACTGCCATGGTCACAAAATGATGGATCAGTTTATATACTGATTGTAATATAAAATTGATCCCCCACTTTATATCCTAATTATAATTTCTTGTTTGTTTATTACAATTCTGAGTAGGTATGAACCCACCTCTTCTCCCCTAGCTATGGGTTAATTAGTAAGTCTTGTATCAATAAACCATTATTATCTCAAAAAAAATACTTACAATCTAAAACTATTTTTTGGCTTTAAATAACCTGAAAATGGTTGATAAGCAATAGAAAATGAATTAATAAATCAGTTATAAAAGAAACAAATAAAAAGTTGTTGATGAAATTTTTTTGTCTTAAATTCTTTCCTTAAATTTTACATCTAAATAATATTATTTTTTTGTCTGGATATTATTAATTCCCAATGCATGTTTCCTTATTATTCGATGACAGTTATTGCAAATTGAATTAAATTTTGTGCATTAATAATTCATAGTAGGATGTGTAGTGTGGGGGGTGTAGTAGATAATGGCTTAGAATGAGAAATCAGAAAGCTGAGTTCCAATTCCAGTCGGATTCATTACATTCACTTACACACAAATACCCACGGAAAAGGAAAGAATCCATCTCTTCTCCCACCTCCAGCTATGGGTTAAATAGCAGAACAGACTGGGTCCTATAGCCTTGGTTAGCAACCAGTCTATTACAGAAAAATGGCAATATACCTCAAGAAAATCTTCTGGTAAGAAAGTCATGTATCAAAAGAGACATGATCGCCAAGTTGTATCAAGTGATGGCACTTAAGTAACTGACTGAATGAATAGTAAATAATACTTTTTCCCATTATTTTCACTATATTTGACAAAATTAATTAAATGTTTATAACTTTATCCTAGCAACCATGGTGGTTATTGTGGAAAGGAAAACGGTTTACCTCCTGGAACAAAACACACTTATACATGTCTTGCGTGGAAAATACGCAAAAGAAAACATGGCTGATCCAAAAGCTACAATTTCAGAACAACTTGATCTTGTAGCTCAAAGATTTTTCAAGACAAATTTGTGGCTTATGTAAATTTCTTAGCCTCAGCCACTTAATAAAATGAGCATGTGTGAGGGAACATCAGAGGTGGGCAGCAGAGGCCAATGAGACAAGTGGTTTGTTTGTGGAGTTTCGTGGCAGTTTCATCACTTGTGAATGAAAAAAAGACAGGGTACAACTAGTACTCCAAACAACCCCACTTTTTTTGCTACAGTTATTAACATTTTGGTTTTTTGGTTTAAGATTTCTTGACCCAGTGTAAAACTCAAACTCTGATTTTTAATGATTTTTGAGATGAAATACACTGTGTCAGAGTTTAGTATTATTTTCACAGTAAAATTAGTAATAACCAACCGAGGCTGGTGAATTTTTCAGGATATATTTATTTCAACTATATATCATGTGACTTACAATATATAATATCTACACTTATTACAAAAATATTGATAGTATCATGGTTTAGAAAGATCAGGCTTTATTTTACAAATTACAAAATTTTAATTTATAATACAAAAAAATCTTTACAAAATCATTCATTTATAAATAAATCCAAAATATATAGGCAATAGAAACATATTTGATTAACACAATATCCCATATACCTGGATAAATTAATATTTTATGATTTTACATGTTAATATTGACTCTTTGACATTCTATAACCTTTCCAAATTTAACATTATTTGCTGCAGTTTTTATTGCTTTTCAGAGATCATCTTTGCTTGAAAATTGTTTTCCTTTCTCATAGACATCTTTTAATGATGAAATGTAGGTTTTCTGTTGAATTAATATCTTATCTGGAAATGCTGAAAAATATTCCATTAATTTGCTTTGAAATATTTTTATTTTGAGGAGAGGGCATCAATCCACTTGCTTATTAGTATTTTAATTTCTTCCAAATCTCCTTCTGTGACATTTTAAAGCCAGTTTTGTTGTTGTTGTTGTTGTTGTTGTCATTCTAATCCGGCCAATGTTTTCAATTACATTTTCATTGATCTTTTCTTGTTTTTTTTATTTTACTTCCAAAATTTTAATCCCAATAACTTTATTTTACCTTCTGAAGCTATACTATTCTTATTATGCATGATAATCTTTCTTAACTCTAAAAAATAAATATCTATAGCCATGCTAATAGACTTCTTCTTCTTCTTCTTCTTCTTCTTCTTCTTCTTCTTCTTCTTCTTCTTCTTCTTCTTCTTCTTCTTCTTCTTCTTCTTCTTCTTCTTCTTCTTCTTCTTCTTCTTCTTCTTCTTCTTTCTTCTTCTTCTTCTTCTTCTTCTTCTTCTTCTTCTTCTTCTTCTTCTTCTTCTTCTTCTTCTTCTTCTTCTTCTTCTTCTTCTTCTTCTTCTTCTTCTCTTCTTCTTCTTCTTCTTCTTCTTCTTCTTCTTCTTCTTCTTCTTCTTCTTCTTCTTTCTTCTTCTTCTTCTTCTTCTTCTTCTTCTTCTTCTTCTTCTTCTTCTTCTTCTTCTTCTTCTTCTTCTTCTTCTTCTTCTTCTTCTTCTTCTTCTTCTTCTTCTTCTTCTTCTTCTTCTTCTTCTTCTTCTTCTTCTTCTTCTTCTTCTTCTTCTTCTCTTCTTCTTCTTCTTCTTCTTCTTCTTCTTCTTCTTCTTCTTCTTCTTCTTCTTCTTCTTCTTCTTCTTCTTCTTCTTCTTCTTCTTCTTCTTCTTCTTCTTCTTCTTCTTCTTCTTCTTCTTCTTCTTCTTCTTCTTCTTCTTCTTCTTCTTCTTCTTCTTCTTCTTCTTCACCACCACCACCATGGCTCTCCACAACTTTCTACTTCATATGACACTTAGGAGTTTTTCTCCCTTTGCTAAGGTCACTTCCACACATTCATCAAGTAAGTGACTCACTATCTACCCCCACTCTCTTGCAGTTAATATGCCCTCAATGCAGATAGATAGATAAATAGATATTAACAAAGCAAGACAAATATGAACAAAATGAGATAGCTAGATAGATAGATAGATAGACAGACAGATAGTATACTAAGTGACATATTCTAAGGTCTAATTGCCTAGACATTTCAGTTAACCTGTTATTGAGCATCTTTAAATTTAAAAATTTCCTTTCAAAGACGCTATATGACATAATCTAGGATCTGACACTTAAATCTTTTCAGTTAACTTTCTGAATATTTATGACTGTTCTTAAATTTTGATTAACTGAAAAATATATACTTGTTGCAAAATAAAACCATTGAATGATGAAACATGTTGGCTAAACTAAGTATAGTTTTCCTCATTTTTTCAATTATAGATAGATAAATAGATATTAACAAGCAAAGATAGATAGATAGATAGATAGATAGATAGATAAATAGATAGATAGATAGATATAAAGAGAATGAGATAGATAGATTTAAAAGAAAAATTCTAATAGATATTAACTAAACTTGATAGACAGATAAATAGATAGATATCAATAAGATAGATAGATATTAACAAGCCAAGATAGATAGATAGAGGTGAACAGACTTAAATAAATAGATAGATGTGAACAGACTGAGATAGCTATATAGATAGATATTAACAAACCAAGATGAATAGGTATGACCAGACTTCAAAAACTATAGTGATAAATATGAGCTTATCTATGCTTTGAATGATCTGTTGTTGTGTCGTGGTGAGCAAATTGGTCTGAATGTTTCAGTGGCGAGAGGTTCTACCTTATCATGCATTCTTCCACTGGGACATTGTATAAGAAGAAGCTGAATGAATATCTATCTCAGTACGTGTATAGATTCAATAAATAGATTTTAATGTATCAGGAAATTGTTTTTCTCTGACATCAAGGTGGAGGACTAAAGAGATGGTGTGTAAAAATAACAGAGTTAAATTTTCATTAATGTAGCTGTATATTTGCTTAAAGAGAGTTTATAAAACGTGTGTGTATGCATATACATATGTGCATATATGTATGTTTGAATATTCATGCATTTATACACCTGTGCATATATACATACATATATGCATGAACATTTAAACATTAATTTACACATACATATATATGAATTTGTATATTATACATATATATATTCATTGCCCCATTATTAGAATGTTTGCTTTCCACCCATGGGACCTAGGTTCAAATCACACTATGATTGATATTTAAGGGAGATGATTTCTTCAGATTATTGACATAGGGAAGTGATCCCAGTGTGCAACACCATTGGAAAGTGTCTGAAAGCATTCAATGGTTGTGGTAACACAAAGTTACAAGTCATTGTGACCGAGGGTTTGAGTGTTCTGGCCTTGTTCAAACAGTTGATCATGCCAGATTATACACACTCTACCAGATACTTTAACTAAAGTCCACTCAGTATAGTTTAGTATAAACCACATTTTGGTTTGATAGTTGTTGAAAAAACTCAAATGATCCAGAATAGACATCTACGAGAGGGAATAGATAGCTGCCCTAGCAGATGAGTGTATTCAGATATGAGTAACCAGTCATTATATATATATATATATATATATATATATATATATATACAGGGTGTTCCAAAAATCTTGGGAACATTTTGACATTGAATATCTCGAAAACTATTAAGGATATAAAAACGTGCCTGACATATTCTGAGAGAATTTAGTCTCAAGTTTTACATGGAATGTTCAAAGATGTTCAATGTGAGCACCGTTGGTCACACGGCACACATCAAGCCGATGGTACAATTCATGACAAACGTGTTCTAGCATTGCATTGTCGATGGTTGCAACAGTTTCCGTTATTCAGGCCTTCAGTTCATCCACGTCTTTTGGAAGGGGAGACACATAGACCAGTCCTTTCACAAACTCCAAAAAAAGAAATCGCAGGGTGTGAGATCTGGAGACCTGGGAAACGTTGAACAAGTGTCCATGATTCAGTTTTTGCAAATTCAAGGACGCAAAACGCCTTTTCTGGTTGAGTAAACGCTATTATCAGATCTGAAAAATATGAAAAAATCATTAGCATTGCAAGAAACTTAATGAATTTAGCTTTAAAATGGTACCAGATTCATCTTACTACCATTCATAGTTTAGCAGATATGAGGACTTGAAATGTGCCCAAGACTTCTGGAACACCCTGTATATATATATACACTATCGCCAAAAGTTTGGAGCCATCCTCTAGATTAAATAATTAGTAAGTTTCATGCCTTCTTTGGTGTAATTAACTCCTACTAAGCTAGGATTCTGAACCTATTTAACCCATTAGTGCATAGTGCCCAATTTTTTAGAGAGGGAGGTCTCGTAAAAATTAAAATCTGCCAGCACTAAGATTTCCGAGATTATTAAAGTATTTATATTTTATGCTTTTCAGGTTCATTAAGCTCTACATCACAGAATTGATCACTTTTACTGAACTGCTTTTATATTAGCTATCATTGACTTACTATAAATGCATTTAATAACAGTACTATATAGTACTATAGTGCTATATGAGGTTTGATAAATAAGTCCATAGCCTATTGCAGTAAACAGTTGGATTTTATCTGAAATTTTCACAATATAATGATCAATCAATTTACTTGATACAGATCAATTGTGTTAAGTTGGTTGATTTTGTTTAGTGGCATATCAACCCCTAATGCCAAATATTCTGAACACAGTTGTATGCCTTCAACTACAGATAAAATGTATTGTTGGTCATTTTGTTATAAAATTGTATTATTGGTAATTTTACTATAAATATATATTGTTTGTAATTTTTTTTATATAAAAATGTATTTTTATACTTTCATAGTCTTTTTGATTTTAGACTCAATCCGGCCCAGAGGTTTTTAACATTAGTGTGGCCTTAGTGACAACAGCTGGATTATTGATCTCCACCTCCAGCTGGTGGTCATCTTAGATTAATTCTACACATTTGACAGTCTGGTGTGAAATTGAGTTCAAGTCTATTTCAAGCATAATACGTCCTAGCTCTACTGATTTGAATCCTTTTGCATCACCAAGAGGGTGACCAGTCAGTGGCACTACAATATCAAGGATTCATTGATGGCTGTCATTGTAAATGTGATGTCCAACATGAACAAAGTCCCTTCTGTGGCTATATCAAGAACAGTCTCAAGTCTGAGGTTGATTTTATGAAATAACATTCTGCTTTTCTAAGTTGAGCATATGTACAGTTTTTTTCTTTCCTAAATGTACTGGTTTTTCAGATTGAATAGCTTTTTCTTTATATTATAATTTGTTCTCAGTTACCTGACACACACTGTATAAATATGCCTATCTCAATCTATATTTATGTATAGTTCTGCACATACGTGTGCTTTTCTCTTAAGAGATATTGTGCATCCATTTTAAACAAAAATATTCTTTTCTCAAAGTCAATAAAGAAAAAAATTGTTGCTTCCTCATAAATAAAATAAGTTTTAAGAAATTTAGAAATTTTTCTTTGTCTAAGTAAATGCGTAAATCTTTTTTCTGTAAAAATATTTTGAAGGGCATATTAAGATATTTGCTTGCTACTAAAGATGCTTATCTTTCTAAAGATGATGCTGATTACTTTGATAATATCATGGCAGCCACTGTGATAACAGGGACTGAAATGTCTTCCACCCTAAATGTACATTATGTTAAATCCTTTCAAAACTATTGTGCTAGTTAAGTTGAATCTAATAATACGATTCATAATAATGCCATGTCTGCAGAATCTTAGGAAACTTAAATAGTTCATTCCATGGCCCTCTTTTCTCAACTGAGATCAAGAAGAATGTGTTGCAGGAGATACAATGAAATAATTTCAGAAGATTTAATCATTATATTGGGATATTTTTACCACACATTCCAAACTCAACACACCTTAAGATTTTAATTTAATCAAATCTTTGGAGCAACTCTGTTGAGAAATCTTTATAAATAAGGACAAACTCTTTATAGTCAAAATCCCAGTTTCGTTCAATACAAAGTAAAAGTATTAGTTTTATAATGAGTTTGATACATGCAAAAGGATTTTCATTGCCTCAACAAATATAACTTGACTTTCTTAATAACCTAATCTGTCAGCCACTGTCTACATTTTTGACATGAAGTATGGTAACTATTTACACTATTTATACATTGTTTGAACTGTTGTCATCATCTTTATTGCCATATTCACAACATACATGGCGTGTACAATGGCCAAAATGTCATGCATGTGGCAATAAAGATGAGGACTACAGTTCAAACGATGTAAACAGTATAAACCTAATCTGCGTGTATATGTACATGTATGTGTGTATGCATGTGTGTGTGTGTGTGTGTGTGCATGTGTGTGTGTGTGTGTGTGCATATGTGAATGTGTGTGTGTGTGTGTTTGTGTGTGTTTGTGTGTGTGTGTGTGTGTGTGTGCATATGTGAATGTGTGTGTGTGTGTGTGTGTGTGGTATTATGCTTGAATAGGCTTGCCACCTAAGTACACAGGTAAAATCCAGGATCTGAAATATTCATTTTCAAGACATGCAGGCTCTTCCCACTTGGAAAATTGGTGCAACACAATCTTCACATCCTCCTATAATCTCTGTCATTCAGTCTAAGTTTAGTAGACGCTAAAAGGTGCATGTCATAGCAAGTCAATCTTCACTAGTGTACTGATTATGACCCTCATTGAGTGATTCAGTTAATGAGTTAAATAGACTTTGAACAAATACAAATTACTTATATATATTTATATGTTCTCAAGGAGAAAAAAAAAGTGATATCCTGTTTTAATCCTATAGAAAGTAATTGACTACTTTTTACAAGCTTCAATTTTATTACTTTATTTTCTCATTAAATTTCACTTAAATTATCTTAAGAATATGAAATATTTGACTCTTATACAAAAAAATACACATAACCTACACTATAGCCCAAACATTTGGGGTCACCTTCTCTTATTTTCAAAGAATCGCCTAAAAATTGAAAGTCTTATGCCATTTTTAAAATTAATTTACTAGCTCATTTCAGGGCAGAGGGACTTTCTCTTCCTGAAGGATTTTCTGATACTAGATTTTTTTGTTGAAATCCTCAGAGTATTTAGTATTGTTGAAGTTATTGCTAACATTTTTTGTTGAGATTTACAAACTCTACATTTCATTCAATTTCACAAACCAATCAATAAAATTTTAATAAGCTGATTTGTTTGGAATAAACCCTACTTCATGTTTTAATCATTTCTTTAATTTAATCTCATTTTATAGGGCTTCAAGGTAAACAAAATCTTTTAAGAAAATTTCTTTTTTACCTTTTCAAAAGTGAAGAATAATTTTTTAGGATTTCTTACTCTTGAGCATGCAACATACAACTGGTCATGCATAAATATCACTTTTTGGAGTCAAATTCCAATGTTTTAAAGCATTTGGCCTTGTGATTTATTTATATTTTTCACAAATGCAAGGCAAATTGGAAACTGGATTCTCGTATATATAAAATCATAAAGGAAAGATATGCAAAAAACAATATTGCATTTTTATTAGATAAATAGTTGCTATTTTAATCACTAAATTGTTTTTAAAATAGTGGGAGTATTTTGCATGTTAAATAATAAAAATTAATGAAAATTTATTGTACTAAGTTATGCACCCTACTAAACCAACTGTACTTTGCACTCCCTTACCTGTTTGCACTTTTCCCCAAAATTTGGTTTTGATTGGTCATTGTATGGATATTTTAGAGGATGTGATGGACAGATGGATATCACAAAATTTTATATATAGATATTCAATAATAATAATAATAACAAAATTAGCCCCTTTCTGCATAAGTTTTCCTTAAAAATTTAGCTCTTTTTGCCTAATGTCCCTTGCTGGCTAATCTTAGGGTTGGTGGATTTTAAATTCTAGTTAACCCTCTCTTTAAAAAATGGGATGCTGTGCACTAATAGGTTAAATAGTTTCAATATCCTAGCTTAGTAGGAGTTCATTTTAAAAAAAAGAAGGCATGAAACTTACTAATTATTAAATCCAGAGGGTGGCCCCAAAGTTTGTCCAACAGTGTATATTGATATAAAAAAAGAAAGAAAAGGAAAGTAACACATCTTTTAGTCTCTTTTTCGTTCACTGCCTTTGTGACAAGAAAATAGTCCAAGTCATATTTACACTTGTCTTGAAGAAGCATGAGATTCTGAAAAAACATTGGTTGGTTGATTTGGGCCTTGTTGGATTATTTAGGGCTGTATTTTGTGTGAGGATCAAACTCACTTCTCAATAATAATGATAACCAGACTAGCCTCATTAACCATTACACCACACCAAAGCACCTAGGGAATCATAAAAAAGTGTCCATTTGGACAGTTGAAGTGATAAGAAAATACTACACAGGGTGGAAATAGGAGGCCATAAAATAATTTTATTTTTTTGTGTTTTGAAGGCTTTTTTTTGCTTTTTGGAAGTGTTATACAGGGGACTGAAAATGTAGGTATACAGTAAGTATTACACAAATGTTATAATAGTGATTCATTTAATACTAGAATCCATTTAATTCATTAAAATCATGTTTAATATTTTTATTTACATAATTTTTATTATAATATTAAAATTCTGATAAATCAAAGCTATATGGTCCAACAAAATTGATGATTTTACAATTGAAATTTAAGAGAAGGAATCTTGGATTTGTTTTTAGTTTCAAATTCTCGTTCTCATTTTTAATTTACTGCAGTCAGAATTACTAGTCTCTTAAAGATGAGATGAAATGTATAATTTGTCATACTGAATAGATTACAAGTATTGCAGATATTTATTTACTTTTTAAACTCAATATTTCATTTGGGGTTAATGCCGATTTCATTTACTCATTCACATCATAGTCCAGCCAGAGTTGAGTCCCCTTTTCCCTCCAATCATTAGAAAGCCTTGAAAAAAAAGCAACAATTTAATAGGGAACATTTTTCACCTAATTGGAGATCTCATTTTGGCTTTGACAGAAATAATTGTAATCATTTTTCTGGAGAAAAAAAATTTCTTTGCAGAATTTCAATAAATAGGAAAGAAATTATTAACTCTCTTGATACTGGAGGAGAGTTCATGTGATCATTATTATCATTATTAATGAATGTATAGATAGATAGATAGATAGATAGATAGATAGATAGATAGATAGATAGATAGATAGATATGAACAGACTGGGATAGCTAGATGTGAGCAAACTGGGATAGATAGATAGATAGATAGATAGATAGATAGATAGATATGAATAGACTGGGATAGATAAATGTGAGCAGACTGGGATAGATAGATAGATAGATAGATAGATAGATAGATAGATAGATAGATATGAACAGACTGGGATAGATAGATGTGAGCAGACTGGGATAGATAGATAGATAGATAGCCAATCCAGCCTCAGTCTCAACATGGAGGCCTACATCCAGTGGCTTGATGAAGTAGTGCTGCCCTGGATTAAGAGGGTGTCTGCTGGAAGACCCTATGTCTGACTACAGGACTCTGCACCATGCCACACACGCAGGAGAATCTAATCATGGCTGTCAGACAATTTCTGCAATCACATCACCCCTTACATCTGACCACCTAACTCCCCACACTTGCAACCCCCTTGATTATTATGCATAGTGTAGTTGTGCGAGAGACTAACAAAACTCCTTGTAACATCAAATATGAATATAAGGATTATGGCAGCATTCACATGGAGACCGCCCAGAAGAGTTGCACAAGATTCTAAAATCGTCTGGAGGCCAGGGTTGGAACCAATAGTGATTTTATTTTATATAAATTTATTCTTTAGTATTTCAAGATATTTTTGTATAATTTTGGTAAATATATCTGTTAAAATGAGATGTCAGTGTTATTTTCATTTTTTTTATGTAATTTAGATGAGAATTTATCCATCGCACCCTATAGATAGATAGATAGATAGATAGATAGATAGATATAAATTTGTAGCCTTATGATGAAAATGATTTTATACAACAAATATTTATTTTTCAAAATAATCTCCTTCCTTGATAATGCACTTAATTCAGTGATGAATATTAAATGACACAGCTCAAACATTATGCAGTGCAAAATTCAGATGACAAACTGATATACAGTATTTACATTGTCCTCATCTTTGTCGCCATATTTGTCACAACGTTTCGGCCGTTGTATGCTCCGGCCTTCTTCAGGTGGTTGGAATTTCGAACCGAACCCTTTATTTCGATCACTGAGGTAGACTGTTCTAGTTCCACGTGCCATGTTTGATGGATGTCAGTTATCAGTTATCTCCTGCTAATTTTCCGAAAGTTCTCCACTGCCTTAACCGGGTATTGAACTCAAACTCTTTGGGTCTGTCACTGGATCTAACCAACGCATTTATCCACTGTGCCATGTGTCCTTGAGGACATCTGGATATGAATTTCTGGGTATTATAAACCTAATGTTTTCAGCAACCATTTTTTTACCAGTGCTCATATTGCAATTTTGTTATCATTGCTTTTTTCTGGCACTCCTTATTACTGGTTCCCATATTGTATTTATTTCTATGCTTGGTCGGCTCAGGAGATTTTTGTGGCCTAGCATATGTGCTGATTCCTTAAGTTTACGAATTTTCTAATGGTGTTCCCTGTCTATGATCTCAACATGATCCCACAGGGGACGGTGATCTCCCTTCTCTCTCCATATGTGGTCAGCCACGCCTGATTTTTCTACTTCCCCTCGCATTACAGTTTTGTGGTGTTCTTGAAGCCTTACCTTGAAGCCTTACCTTGAGGGGGAGGCTTGTCTCTCCTTTATATTCCTTTCCGCAGCTGCACGGGATAGCGTACACACAGTCTTTAGTCATGTTCTCCTCTATGGGGGGTCTCACTCGGGAGAGATATCTGCGAAGTGTTGTCATGCTTTTGAAGGTTGTCCTGATGTTATATGGACTGCAAATCCTTTGTATTTTCTCTGATAACCCCTTCACATAAGGCAGGCAGACTGTTTTTTGAGTGTTGTTGTCCTCCTCCTCCTCCTCTTGTACCCGCCTATCCCAGTTTTGGGGGGCTGCTGCCATGTACCCAGGGTAGTTGTTATGTTGTAGGGTACTACTTATACTGACCAATTCCTTATCTAACATCTCTGGGTCGCCACTTATGACTTTTTCTTGGTGTTGTAAGCAACGGACGATCCCTTTCTTTACGCTGTATGGACGGTGGGAGTTGAAATAGAGGTACTGTCCGGTGAATGTCTGTTTACGGTATACGGATGTCTTGAACCCATGCTCTGTTCGAGATATTAGTACATCCAGGAATGGGAGTGTGTTGTTACTCTCTTTCTCCATTGTGAACTGTATTGAAGGTCTTATTGAGTTCACATGGTCCAGTAGAACCTGGACATCTTCCCGGTGTGGCCAGAGTATGAAGGTGTCATCTACATACCTTAACCATATAGTTGGCTTTAGAGATATGGATTCTAATGCCATTTCTTCAAAGTATTCCATGTATATATTCGCCATTGCTGGTGATAATGGCGAGCCCATTGCCAAGCCCTCATCCTGTCGATATATGTGTGATCCCATTCCGAAGTGTGTTGTTTGTGTACAGAAAGTCAACATCTCCATCAGATTATCTATTGGAATACTGAGGACAATAGTCCAACTAATGTAAATACTGTACATAATACCTCATCTCATCTATATAGACACACAAACTGATATGATTAGAACATTCGTGTTCCAAAAATAAAAACTGGGTTTAAATCTCACCTTGGTCACAACAACAAATATTTATCTTTCAACATAATCTCATCCCTTGTTAATATACTTAATTCAATAGTTATTATTAATCACATAGATAAAATATTATACAGTGAAAATTTGGGATCTAAATTCATGCAATAGAGTTTTTGATCCTCCATAGTATTTATAAGTTATGAAAAAAGTGGCTTTAAAAACATAGTTTATTAAGTAAAGTAAAAGTGGTGTTTAAGAAAGAAAAATCATCACACAAAATTAAAAAATTACATTTCAGTTTCTTGTATTTAATTCTTTTTCAAGACAAAATTGTTTATTCCTTGTGTCTGCATATTCAATTAATATTTGCTTAAATAAAATTACATTGTTGTTATTTGAAACCAACCAAAAAACAGATGTTTATACTTGTGTACATAACTGCACACATGTACACATATATGCATGCTTGCACACAAAATACGTCTCTCTCAAAAATTACATGACAAGATGTTAAAGTTTCTATTGAAGTCTGAAGCCGATAAAAAGCAGTAAAATTTAACAAAGAACAAAACTGCCGAATGGACATTAGTAAAAGAAATCTTCTTTTTGCTGCAGAAGAAAAGCCATTTGAAATGTCAGAGACTGGAAAGGAATATCCAAGTTTTGATACACGACCTGTGAGTAAAGTCAAAGGTAAAAAACAAAGTCTTCAAAGAATTGAATAAAACCTTTTTCAGTAAGTAATGTTATCAGCCAAGTTCAAATTCCATTATAGTGTACTGCATTTATCTTTAGGAAAGATATGAATCCATGTCTTTTCCCCCACTACCCAGCCATTGGTTAAATAGCAGGGTAGACTGGGCTCTCTATCTTTGAGCGGCAACCATTCTAGGAGAAGGAGTACTCTGAATCAAGCTCCATGTTCCAACCCTGCAGAAATTGGCATTAGAAACTGTCAACATCCTGCGAGAGTTGCTCCGTCTGTGGTCAGATCAACATTCAGTTTCCTTTCATTTCTGTTGTAAACCCAAACAAAAATGTAACCAAATAATCAAACTTAAAATTTTTTTTTTGGCAGTGCTTCTTGTTCAGAACAAAAGCTTTTTAGCACCCCCCCCCCCATCAGTGTTTTAAACATTTTGAAAATGGAAAATTTGCTAATCAGGTCAATTATAGATAAGTAAAATTACAGTTGGTAATTTGCATTTGGCAAAATACTATTGGGTTTCTGGTTCCTTCAAATGTTTTCTCATTCTATTTCACTCCCAGTAGACCCTTGTGTCATAGTGGCATTATCACCTTGTTTGGGGTGAATTGATTAAAATAAATATACATACATATACTGGGTGCGATGGATAAATTGTCGTCTAAATTATGAAACCAAAGAAAATAACATTGACATCTCATTTTACCAAAATTACACAAAAATATCTTGAAATATTAAAGAGTAAATTTATTCAGTAAAATTACCATTGGTTTCAACCATGGCCTCCAGATGATTTCGGAATCTCCTACAATTTTTATGGACAGTTTCCTTATTTAAGTTGGTGAATGCTGCCATAATCCTTGCCTTCAGTTTATCTTTGGTGTTACAAAGAGTTTTGTTGGTCTCTTGCTCAACTGCACCCCAACCATAATAATCAAGGGGATTGCAGTCTGGGGGTTAGGTGGCCAGATGTAAGGGGTGATGTGAATGCAAAGATTGCCTGATGGCCAGTTTTTAAAAACACACGCACTCTGTTATAGTTGTCAAGGCAGTGGGGGGGGACTTGGAGGGGGGGGAATTAACAGGAGATAACTGATAACTGACATCCATTAGACATGTCATGTGGAACTAGAACAGTCTACCCCAGCGAGTGAAATAAAGGGTCTGACATTCCAACCACCTGAAGAAGGCTGGAGCATACAACAGCCGAAACGTTGTGATAAATATGGCAAAAAAGATGAGGATAATAGTTCAAATAATGTAAATAGTCGAAAGGATCAGTATAAAAATAAATAGACACAATATGTCTATATTATTCAATGAAACATATATATATATATATATATATATATACATAATGTGTGTGTGTGTGTGTGTGTGTGTGTGGTCCTTCTCAGCCAATCTACAGGTGTCATTCCACCTTTTATTAACCAAGGAAAATGCTAGGATCTATCCCTGATGGGATAGTTTTCCCATCTAGCATTCAAAGTGTACAATTTCTTCTCTTGGTTGGTTTTGCAGCCATAGAGCATCATGTATATTGACTATAAAAAAGACAACAGTTAAATTCAGATTTTATAACATACTAGTCATGGTACCCAGTATTGCCCAGGGGTACATGGCTGCAATTGTATAACCACATCCCCCCTGTATAACTGCACTCCCTATCTAGAAATGTCTACTTGCATCCCTGCTTGCATGCATCATCTGTTGGCATTCTAAGCTAATCCCCCCTCCTCATTTTTTATGGTATGTCCTTTGCAAGTGTTTGATTGTTCTTAATGAAGGAATTGCTTCGATAAAACCTTCGAGTGTGGTCGTTGCTTAGGGTTAAATTGTTTCAATGTTTTAGATATTCAGTAAATTTCCTATGGCCATAATATCTTTCAAATAGTATAGCATTGTTCACAAATCTAACAATCAAATAAAAACAGTGATGAAGTGTCAACTGCAAGTGCAAACACATGAATGCCCACAGCTGTCTTTGTACATTTACTGTAATCTAGGGTTAATAAGAGGTTCTTCAGGAATTTTTCCCTTTTAACATTTCAATAATCCTTCCCAAACAATATTTGCATCAAAGGTTGTTCAAATACCAATTTAGGATGGAATCATATGAAGAAACTATTGGCTAAATAGCAAAAGCCCATTTTGTACCTAGTTTGTCACAGATTTCATCTACTTAACTGAAATAATCTAAACCAAACAT
Organism: Acanthosepion esculentum; assembly: GCA_964036315.1. Taxonomy (NCBI): domain Eukaryota; kingdom Metazoa; phylum Mollusca; class Cephalopoda; order Sepiida; family Sepiidae; genus Acanthosepion; species Acanthosepion esculentum. The sequence continues at coordinate 19,254,347 of OZ038504.1, forward strand.
TCACACAATTTGTGTGTCATATGTAATTTACATGGCTAATTTGGAAAGCATTGGATGAAAATCCAGGGAGTTGTGGCCGAAAAACGGGCTTTTTGAACAGTTTTTCGTGGTTTTTCATTATACATGTGGAAGTGAGTAGGACTAAAACCACACTTGCATGATGTTTGAAGAAAATTGAATAAAAAATGAGTAAGTTATTCAAGTTTTTATTTTAAGTAGTATGAAATACCTGATTTGTTCACAGTTTTATGCAATTTTCTGTGTGTAGCCAATGTCGCAGGAAAATTTTCTACCTAAACCTCGTAACATGAGCTATGATTTGAATTAAGTGCAAAGAACATCAGCTCATCCAGTAAAACTTTTGTTTGTGTGTAACTTTGCCTTGGGTTTTTTACAAAAAGTCGTACCCACCTTCAGTTTTATCGATTTTTCTGCCAAACCTTGATGGCTGGAAATTGAAAAGTTGGTATTGACCTATCTTGGTAAATTTGCAACATGTATGTATATTTTCACACACACACACACACACACACACACACACACACACACACACACACACACACACACAGATCTCCTGTTTTATAAGTAGAGATTGTCAGAGATTTAGACAACTTTTTGTTGTTGAGGAAAACTAAAATCAGCAGATTTTACAAAAAAATCAATATTTTATCAAAATAATTCAAAATTACAAACAAATATGGAATAAAAAAATTAATAACAATTTTTGACAAGTTTAGAGAGAATTTCAGATTCAGACAAATTTATGAGACGAAATATAACAAATTTTCCAAAACAAATCATATGTACATGCTTGTCAATGTATCTGGATCTGCAATCTCATTTGTACCTTATCTTCCACCAGAGATTCCGAGTACATGCAAAATATTATTCAAAGCCTTATATATCAAATCTGAACCTTATATATCAAATCTGAACCTTATATATCAAATCTGAACCTTATATATCAAATCTTACTGTAAGCAGGAGCAGTTATTAGGTCTTAATGTTATCTGCTTGGGACTCATATTGCTAACTCTGATAATTATTTCCTCCTAATTATATTTTAATCATTGTGTACAAATTTATGATTGTACTTGAGCTTTGCAAACCAAGAAGCAAAAAGTATCTTTCCTGTCACATTTTTAATAATTCTTGAATTTACTGTAAATATATTTTTCCTTGCTATCCTCCCCTTATCTTAATATATTTATATATATTATGTATTTATGTCCATTTTTAAATCTATAGTAAAAGGAATTTATAAAGAAATTGTGAGACTTTCTGGCTGAATTTCTGGGATGAGGAGGGTTAGGGTTATTTACATTACTTATATGTTGACTGTTACCCTCATCTTTGATGTTATCACAACATTTTGGCTGTTCTGCTCTCTGTCCTTCCTCCCAACATGTCCAAACATTGTGATAACAACTACAAAGATGAGGACAACAGTCTGAATATAAATAGTGTAAAGAGAAATAAAATGTTTTAGTGATTTAATTCAATTAGTACAACTTTTAATGCTGGAAACAATGTTATATTTGTAGATTGTAGAAGAGTTCTGAATAAGTCAGCTCCTTTATATACGCTGTGTCTCATACGCAGATACTTTAATATTTCATAATTCTTAGCAGAACTTCAGAGAAATAGATTTCCCACAATATCTATGAATTACTGTTTACTGAAAAAACTCCTTCAAAATTATGTTGTAATTAAAAATTATGATCACCGAATGTGTGCAGCAGCAGCAGATATTTTGATTAGAATGACAGTATTATTGTGAAATGTGTGCTTCATGTTCTGAAACTAATTGCATCCATTGATTTTGATTGTGAACTGATGTATTTCTTTATATAAAACACTATAGCATCATAAATAGCATAACAAATTTAATTTCATTTGTAAATTGTTGTTTGTCAATATAAACTTTCATATCTGTCTGAATTCCTGACATGAGGAGTTGTTACTATCACCTGATTGCCTGCTATATGAATTGCTGGGATAAAGAGTTGTCATTATTCACTATTTTTTTCTCATCTTTGTTATTACTATTTCTTGATTGCCTTTTGTATGAATTTCTGGGATGAGGAGTTATCATTATTTACAATATTTACATTGCGGACTATTGTCCTTATCTTTGTTGTTAATATCATCTCATCATCTTCTATGTGAATTTCTGAGATGAGGATTCATTATTATTTACATTGCAGACTACTGTCCTCATCTTTGTTGTTATTATCACGTGATCATCTTCTGTTTGAATTTCTGAGATGAGGAGTAAATTACAACGTTTATGTTGTGGACTATTGTCCTCATCTTTGTTAATGTTATCACAACGTTTCAGCTATTGTGCCTTCTGGCCTTCATCAGATGTATGTTGATCCAGTGTATTTTCAAAATTGCCTGTAGGTTACCCAGACATACATTTCATGAAGGCCAGAGAGCAGAATGGCCAAAATGTTGTGATAATAAAATTAATGATGAGGACAATAGTCTGCATGTAAATAATGTAAACATTCTTTGTAAAAATGCTTCTCGAGTTTTCAATTGGGTTAAGATAGGGCAAACAAACTGGCCACTTTGTCAAAATATTTCATCTTTGAAACCCATTTTAGTCAGCTCTTTATCTTCATCAAATGTAATGGAGCTTTGTCACACATTAAAATCCTCTTTCTGAAAGTGTTCAACTTCTTGAATGATAACTTCATATGTACCTTCAAAAAATCATTCTATACCTGAGCTGTTATCTCTATATCACCTGAAACTCACCATAGGCCCACCACTTACTACCTATAATCTCACCTAAAAACATCAAACCACACCACCTTTGCCTTGTTGACATCTCAACCTGTGAAGATGGTCTATGCCAGTAGCCACCTAGCTTTGCTCCATCCATCTGGGCCATTGAGAGTAGCATGGTCACACTTTATGAATGCAAGAAAAATTTCATTAAACGCTTGCATTCATAAAGGTATTCTTGCATGGAACTTTTCTGTGTGTAAAAAGAATATTAATGATATAATAGAGCCATAGACTGTTTGAAAGTCATCAACTTTTGGTCTATATTTCAAGGAACAAATCAACATTCTTAAAACACTTAAACTATTATTATAATATTTCATTCTTGAGTCAGTCAGAACAATGATGTTAACTGACAGATCTTCCATCTTTTTTTTACAATGACAAAAATTTAAATACAATATCAATAATTATCTTCCGTCTTCTTAATTCCTATTCTTTTGTTGTCCTCTCTTTTAAATAATGTTCTCTTTTTCTCATATTCTTTCACATTCAATAGCCCCTTGCATCTTAATGGCTTTATTGCCTTGCTTGGGAGGTGGGAGTGGGGAAATGATTAAAAATAAAAGGTCTGATCTAATAGCCTAGGTTTGTTAATCTAATGTGCAATCTACATATCATTGTCATACTACTTTTTTTCCTAACTCATTCAGTTCTGCTGGACGCATCTTTTAAGGTAGTGGTACCATATCTATCAATTCCCTCTAGTTCAAATTTTATTTTGTTTTCTCCCAAGTTATATTTTTATCTTCTTGTGGCATGGGTTATCTCCCTCTATATGTATTCTGCATTTAAATAAGTCCATTCAGACACCCTTCATTCTAAGTTGAATAAAGCTTCAGATAAGTTATGTCTGCAATTGTTTTCTCACTACACCTCCAAGACTTTAATTATCCTTTAATTATGAAGCAAAGTTTTTTTCTGTCCAAAGGTAATTATATATTTTTTTTTTAAGCTTATCACCCCAAGCAAGGCTGGAAGCCACTAGTGCGCAAGGGGTTACAGAAGGTTTGGAGGAAGAGCAGATAGGAGTGGTAAAGGAGGGGATGTGGAGAAAGATAGTGGATCGATCAAGGCAAGGGGGTTACAGAAGATTTGGAGCGAGAGCAGATAGGAATGAAAGGTGAAAGGATGTGGAGAAGGGAAGTGGATAGATCAAGGCAACTGGAGATGTCGATTGACGTTACACTTAAATAGTTGGAGATTATATTTGTCAGGGAAACAGGAATAAGGAAGGGAGTTCCACAGGCGAGATGTGCGAGACATGAAGCTATTGGGGTAGAAGAGACGTCTACATCTAACGTCTACATCTAACAGTTTCAACAGTGAAGGGGTGGGAACGGGATGCCAGCCTCATAGGACGCTCAAATTCATGAGGCCTGGGAACCAGCGAAAGCAGCTCATCGGAGCAATTACCGTGAAAGTATTTGCAAAAAAGACAGAGCAAGGCAACGGCGCGTCTGTGAGAGAGCGACTGCAGACGAGATGACAGATCAGGGCCAATTACATTGCATATCCGTCTCTGGATCTTATCAAGAACCCTGAGGCAAACAGCAGGGGCTCCAGACCATATATGGCAGCAATACTCCATGCAAGGGCGAATGGTTGATTTATAGATTTGGAGGATCGATTCTGGGGAGAAAAATTTCCTGGCTCAGCACAGGGAGCCAACTTTCCTTGCGGTGGATGAAGCAATTGACTTGATGTATTTGTTCCATCTCAGATCAGCGGACAGCGTGAGACCGAGCAGCCGCAGAGAGGAGCTCTCGAGAAGTTGGTCTTCAGACTTTCTAATGGGATTCAGGGATGGATCCCTGTAGTGGTTAATAGAGTATATTTTAAGTGTGAAATAATGTTTTCAAGATGTTTTTCAAATTGATTCCTTTATCTCATGTGCTTTTATTCATGTGAAAATTGAATTATTTTGACAAAAGACTGAATGGCAAGTGGGAAGAAGATTGCTTCTTAAAACTGTGAAATCCTCTGGCATCAAATACTGATGCATACATTAAATAGAGCACGAAATAAGATAAACATGTTTCTTTCAAAATGGATGTTTCATTGTTTAAAATAAAAAGCTATAGCTGACCTGTAATAAAAAAAATTCAATGATATTTATCTCAACAAATCAGAACATTTCTTTCTAGTTTAAATTATTTTTACTAAATTCAAATCATCATTTCAGGCCACAAAAATACCTAAGTTGAGAAAATATTTCATTTCAAACAAGAGTTTCTTCATAAAGTTTTATTTAATGAATTTCTAGAATTTAAAGATATTTATGTTTACTGTTATACAAATCATATGCACAAATATATGCGAATTGGGTTATCAACTTGTCTCATTCTGTAGTCTATACTGATCCACGTCTGTCATGCAGTGCTTTGTTTCCATACTCTCAGCTGCCCAGTGATGTGGTTCCAAAGGAATATCACTAGTCTTTCGACCATTTTGCATCTTATCATTTATTGAGTTCACTTGTCATTTTCCATTACATGGCACCAGTTTACTTGTGGGTGGAAGTGCTCAAAATCTTTCCAGAGCTTGCTGGACATATATATTATCTATCTATCTATCTATATATATATATATATATATATATATATATAGGATTAATACAAATATAAAATTTGTCACTTAGCTGATTGATGTTACCTTCAGCATCTCAACTCTAGAGTTTTTTAGAAAAACCATCAAGCAATCTTTCCATCCATTCATCAGGAGATTACATCAGAGGACAAAATACTTCCACTAAAAAAAATTTTCCTTTTGTCTTTATTCAAATATATATATATATATATATAGTTGTATATTTAGGCAGCAATCCTTCTTTTATGCAAGTTTCATTAAAAACGACAGAAAAGGTACTATGGTTAGGTTTTTTATTTAATTTTTCTTGTGTACAATCAAGAGCTTTCTTTGCTGGACAAAGGGTGTGTAAGAACTGTCCAAATGTTTTATTTTTCCAAGCTCTTTCGGCTATACCTTTAGCCATTATCAAGAATGATTTGATTTTTCAGCTTAATTGAGTGTGTGCATTATGTATATGTCTTAGTGTGTAGTAGTGGTGTTTTAATTTCCGAATACGGTTAGCACGTTGTGGCTTTGTTCGTAGTTAATATTGTTGAGGGTAGGCTTTTTCTTTTTTATTATTAAAGCCTCCATTATTTTTAACCTTTTTTTACAGGTAGAAGCAATTAATATATTTGTGTTTTCTACTAGTATATTTCTAATGGAGTCTGGTAAATTTTTGTGTGTGTTTAAATGGGTTCTAATGGAGCTGTGATCGGATAGGTGTAACGTAAGACCAATTAATCAGGGTGGAACAAATTTGTTCATCCTAAAAAATAACAACTCACATAAATACAGGGAGGGGGAGTGCTGCAAAAGTAGGTATACAATAAGTATTGCCAGTACTATAATAGTGATTCTAGAATTCATTTAATAATAGAATTCATTTAATTCATTAAAATCATTTTTAATATTTTTATTTTCATCAGTTTTATTATAATACATTTATTAGAATTTTTATTTTTTAATAAATAATAAATGTTTTGCAGGTAAAGAGGGGTGTGTGAATGACAGGGGTAAATAGTTTGATCATTTAAGGGATTGATATGTTTATATAACCAATACCATATGTTTTGTGCAGTTTTTCATTACTGTATACCTACTGGTGATATTTGATACATGCTTTTACGTTTCTCTGTTACATATGACATAACTTTGAAATGATTCTAATTACAATTCCAGTGATCTAAAAAAACACCAGGTTAGAGGTAACAAAATCTTGTCTATTATACTGGCAACACCCAGTTCTTCATAATGACTGAGACTTAAAGAAAAAGAAAAAAAGCCATGAACTTTGGACAGTTTTCCCATAATTTTGATCTTGATATAAATCTTATTTGAAAATTGGAATAATACAAAAAATTAAAGGGAAAGACCTTGTGGGTCGAATTTAACAAAACTTGGTTGAATATATAAACTCTCATAAACACATTCATCTATGTGGAAACATTCTAGTCTGCCACAGAGCCACCTGGTGGTAGGAAGAGTGTTTTACACCAAATTTCAAAGTTGTATAGATATGACTACCTTATTTAATATCAGCAATTTAAAATCCTATTTCTTTTTTTGTTGTTGCTGTTTTTACCCCTGGGAAATTCATGACTATCTCAGTCGCTAAGCTTGCCTCCCAAACTCCAAACATATATTCTGTCATAAAATTATATTTTGCAACCTCAATCGAAGACGTGCGAAAATTTCTGAACCAGACAAAGGGAGACAACTTATGGTAGCGAATGTCATCTTTTTAACGTCGAAGATAATAAATTAGAAAGTAGTATTGTTAAATGAAAAATTACAACTGGCATTTTTTTTTTATACTTCTCCGATGAAGTTTTGTTACTAATTGATTCTTTTCTTAATTTAATTCATAGCTGTGGTGGTGCAGATATATACACTGGGTTCGTGGTTGCTGTCATAAAAAAAAAAACTTTTTGTAATCATCCAGTCTTTTTTTTTAAGAAGTCTAGTCACTAGATGATTCAGGTGTCAGATTGGAATTGGAAAATGAAACAAACATAGCTCAATGGATCAAATTATTGACTGTGCTGAATTTCACTCAAGAAAGAGTCAGAAATTCAGACAAAAACCGTAAGCTTGGTTGCAACATTGTAAAAAGACCCAGAAAGTAATCCAAAAGATTCAATAAGAACATAAAACTTCATTCTTAATGCCAGAAATACAGAAAAAAGTAAACTCGTCAACATAATGCCAAGGAGATTGAAACAAAAAACACAAAGAAACTATCTTGAAAGAATTATTGTTAATTGTTGATGCTGTTGACTTCACTAAGTTGGTCACTAAAGAAAGTTCTTACAGTCCTTTGTAGTTGTTTTCCAAAATGAAAAGAAATGTGATTTCTTCCTGTGTATATGTGAGACAGAAGAGACAAGTGAGGAGGAAAGTGTAAGTGTCCCATAGCTTGATGAGGAAAATGGGTGAATGTGTAAGAGAATTTCTTTTAAGTCCAGCATCACCACTTGTTGGTGTTGTCTTTCCTTACTGGTTTGTCTGTCTAGAAACTTTGCTTAAATACCCTCCAAAAGGATCATGAAGCATGTTTTTATTGTTGGTGTGTACACAGACGTTTTGGCTGAAAAATTTTAAATGCTTATTTTCAAAGCATTAATTTATTAACTGTGCAATACTCAGACTCAGACATCATTTTTTGTCATTTGATGTTTGACCATCTTGGTGTTTATTTCCATTTTCACTCCACAATCTCATTTGGTTTTCTGAGTTGGTATCCACTCAAAATGTATCTGCTACATCTGTTTTGTTGTTTCTTTTTGTGTGTGTGTGTGTGTGTGTTTTGGCTGTGTTGGGGTGAGGTTAAAAATATTAGCTTTATGGTGACTAATGCTTATCTTGTAGTCAGATGCTGGTGTGTCATTTCCACTTCACCCTTGATATATCTAACTTTCCAAGTTGATAGGCTTCAAGATTATGGCAAAGTGAGCATCTCTTTTCCTAGTGTTTTTAGGTTAGTGGCAATAATGTGTAAACTGTAAACCCAAGATCATAATCAGTCACATACAATTGCTGCAACCAAAAAAAGTTGTAGCAATTGTTGTATGAATTTATTTACCATGCTCAAACAAAAAAATAAAATGTATTGCCTAGTACAGAGATTGAACTCACAAATTTCACTCAACCAGCTAGAGACTTTAGCTTCTAATGGAGATGACCCCCTTGTTAATTGGAATAAGATCGCACAGTGGAGCTCTATAAAAATCAAGGCTTTTCCTTTCTAGTCAGTATTTTTTTTTTTTGTTGTTTGCTTGTTGCCTGGAGAACCTTTGTCACTCAACCCCACTCAGGATCGTGGAAGAGAAGCAAAGAGAAGACTAAGAAGTCAAAACAAGCAGAGACTATAAAAACAAAGACTATTACTTAATTGAAATGACATTTACTTTTTTTGATTGGTTGCTTGATACTAAGTCTCTTGTCTGAGACCAATGAGTTTTTCTTCCTTATTTTTTTCTTAGTAAGTTACCAAAATATTGTATTGAATCATCATCATAATCATTATTACTATTTCCACACATTTTTATGTTTGCTCCAGATATCTGATGGTGATAACTAAAAACTAAGTGACAGCAAGTCTCCTCAAATTTCCAACATCCTCCTCCTCCTCCTCAGAGGCAAAACAAGGAAGTGCTAATGTCTATATACCAAGAAGATATACATGCCACTTCACCATCTATACCACGCTAATGGTTTTAAAAAAACAAGACAAAACAAAAGCAAAATACAAGTTTTAGAAAATCTTTATTCATAAAATAGGAATAAAATTGGCTGTTGAAAAAGAACACCTTTTGTTAAGAGCAGAGTCTTAGTGTTTATATTCCTGAAACAAGAAAGATTTTACTTACATGACCAGTTATAGAGAACTTTTTGTTAGACTCAGTGACCATAAACATTATGCAAAGGGAAAAAGAAAAGTTTCTTTTTGAAAGCATGGGTTAGCTGCTGATGTCTCTACTAGACTGCTGGCTCTTGCTACTATGTATCTCCTCTACAGCCAATCATTTGTGTTAAGGCCTAAACTCACTACTTTAGCAATACAGTACAATCTTATCCTCACATGGATTTCTAAATAGGCTGAATTTGATTAATTTTTAAAGATTATATTCATCATGTGATGTATATCATACCATTCATATAATCTTTAAAACACAATCAAATTCATTCTATTTAGAAAGCAGTTACTACTGATCTTTAAATAAGCTGCTGCTGCTGCTGTGTGTACATATTTCTCATTCAGATAAATTAGGTATTATTCATTTCAGGTTTTCTTTTATATGAAATTTGTGAGAATATTGTTTAATTTTTAAAATAGTGTCTCATTTTTGAAGCAGAGAATAAACTCTATAAAACTGAAAGTTAAATATATTTGTCAACAATATAATTATCATCATTAGAAGCAATAAATAAAACTAATTCTTTTGTAGTGTTTGTGAAGAAAAATTCTAAAAATCTATATAAATTTGGTAAGATGAAGAAATTAAACAAATTCAAATTATAGCAAATACATTTTGAGTGGATATCAACTTAAAATTTAATTAACTTAATTAATTTACAGTGAATGATAAAAATTACACAGCATTTAAAACAAATATAAACTTTTTATTCTGCAAAGTTTCAACTTTTAAGCATGTACACTTATTAGTTATTAAATTATTAGAAATTTTATGCTCTTCAAGTAGCACAATTTAAAATGGAGCTAAGCATTTTTCTGTGAAATATTTGTATATGTTTTTGTGTTTAATACTGTATCTGCAAGTCATATATAAATAAAAGATAATGTATCAAGTAGCCAGTCAGAGTAATTATTATAGTATTTTTTTATTCAGTCGAATTAGTTCATACATTCATGAGTCTATCACGTCAACCATCATCATACATCAAGGTCAGAAGGTCATTAGGGTGGAATTCTGTGTCATAACATAGTTGGTTAATGTAGGCGGTTACTGTGTGACCAATCCATCTTTCTCCATGGTGTCCAAAACTGTAAATCATTTGTGAGTTCTTGTTTTTCTCACCATCAGTGTCCTTCAAAGTGTATTCTGGGTTCATGTAAGAATGTAGAAGCATCAGAGATGGGTCCATAGAGCTGTGATTTAGTTGGATGTTGTCTCTGGGAGATGTTAAGTATAGATCTCATCATCTGAGTGTAGGTTCCACCAAGCTTAGACTGTAGGATTTTAGTTAATGTCCAAGTAGTGCCACGATAGATTAACACCACCTGTACAGTGGTTTGAAAGAAACTCCACTTGAGGTTGTCTGGTAAATCAGATTTCCAGATTTATTCAAGGAAAATTCTGAGTAAAAGTAGTAAGAAGAGTCATTAAGAAATTTTATTGTGTTAAGACCTTGTGTTTCCCAATGTGGGTGCTAGTGCCTCCTTGTGGGCTCTGTTATTTTGAAAGGAGACACAGTTTTTATTTCATCTGAACATACTCAGTGAGGCAGTAAGCATTTATCCATTTTTTTTCAAATCTTCAAAAATTATTAAATATTGACTACAAAAGATCATTTCTGAAAGGTATCTAAAGCTGTGGGAAGCTATCAAACTTTTCTTCATTGCTTTTCCAACTTCCAATATGGCTGTATGGGGTTTCAACACAGTTACACAGTTTCTTACTAAACAAAGAAACCGCATGCAAATTACAAAAATAGAACTACGATTACTTCTAAGCAGATGGATCCTAGAGTAAGAGCCTTAGCCAGTAAGCACCAAAGTCAGCCATCGCATTGAAAACATTGAGATAAACTATCAAATAAAAGTTTTTTTTTAGCATTTTAATCATTGGCATTTATAATAGAAATGAAAACAATATTAAAATTATTTTTGCACTAATACCTAAGTGTTATTTTGCTATGAAAGATCAATTCAGTATAATATTTTAAATTTAACTTGACATGGGGGCATTGACAAAAAAGTTTGTGCCCAAAGCGGGTGTTGGTTGAAAACATTGGGCTAAACTATTTCCTGTTCCATGAAAACTCTCTTCATAAGAAGAAACAGGACTTTAAAAAAAAGAAGAAATTTGTAAAAATCACCTTGATTATAAAAATTTTGGATTTACAATTTATCTTTCTTCTTTTCCTTTTCATTTCTCTTTTCTTTATGGACGTTGTCAAATATTTTACAAGGCCAAATTTCCACCACCCCAACCTTCTCCATATTCATCCCATAACAATCTAGAATTCCTAATGGAAACAATTCTAGCTGACAGTATTATTGATTTATTCCTTACTCTTTTTAAAGGTCTTGCTAGGAACTTTAGAAATATTCCAATGATCTGATTAAATGGTAATCTTAAGCTGCTTAGCTGTTTAAGTTTGGGAAAAGTGGTAAAATATTTCAAACTAATGATTTATTTCATCATATCTTAGTTTTACTACCGAGTGTGGACTTGCCTGATCATTACAAAGTAGCACATTATTCCGTTAGTCTTTGCTACTGATGATTTACTTTTATATATTCTTCTTCATTCATTCAAGTTATTAGTTCTGCTTTTGGTGTTATTTACTTAGTCTAAAAATCTCATAATAAATAAAGCAAACTATATTCTAAAAGCTTACCTAAAAGATTTATTTTAAATAGGAGTCTTAACTATTCAGTCAAGGCTACAAGGATCCCCTTAGTAGGCCTAGCATAGAAATAAATAAATATGGGAACCAGTAATAAAGAAAGAAAGAGAACTGCTAGCAAGGCTTCAACAGCAGCAGCAGCAGTCTCATCATCAGGCAGATTAAGTTTAAGACTCAGTTCAGTTCTACACTCAGGATTGTCCCACAGAACAATAACCTAGTGGATTAAAGAATCGGTTTATGAATTTGATGACATAGTAAGTATGAGTTCTTCCCTGGTGCAGACAGATTCAGTGGAAATGGGTGAGAGTAATAACTGCTCAGCACTAAAAAAAAGAACTCGATATAAGATATCCCTAGACATGGTCAGTGGAATGAGAACAATCTACTCTGTAGATTAAATAAAGGGTTCAATTTGAAATCCCCTGAAGGTTAGCCAGATCGACAAGGAAGCAGAAGGGCACAACTGTTGAAGCATGATTACAAGAACAAAGATGAGGACAATAGTCTACATGTAAATAATGAAAACTCTTCATCCTAGAATTCTAAACAGATCTATTCAACTGTAGAAAACTTGTCCATTTCTCCAGAATAAATGAAACTCAACCTCCTTAATAAGGAGAAAGAGAGCTATGTGATGTTGGCCGAGTATATACATTAAGTGACAACTCTCTACCAGATGTCTTCTTCTTTTATGTGCTGTGGCCCTTCATAAAGTGGGCAATCATGGCTCTCCACAACTTACTATCCTTTGCAGCACTTACAAATTTTTTGTATGTTTACTATCCCTCCCAACTCCTGTTTTGCCATCTATTTACACAAGCTTGTTAGGTAGATTACTTGCTGGTTCTCTCTGCTTTCAATATGTCATGTGAGTGTCAAATTCTCCAAACCCTCATTCCTCATTATAGGTCTCAGAATTTACAACTATCTCTTTCTGATACTAAATATAAGTGTCCTTTTTGTTTCCATTTTCCTTAAAACTTCCTCATTGCTCAGATACGCCATGTGTGGTATTCTCAGCATCCTTCTGTAGAACCACATCTCTGCTGCCTCAAATCTCCTCTTCATCTGTGGGAAAATTGTCCAACATTCACTACCATATAGGAAGATTGATATTACATAGCAGTTCAGCATTCTTTTCTTTGTTTCTAATGAAATTTTCCTGTTTAGAATTTGGGAGACATCTTTCACTATTCCAATATGCATTCAAGTTTCTCCGTCAAATCTTCTGTTGTAAATAATCTTTTTATATTTTAACACACCTTTCATTATTCTGTGACATCAACCCACTGGCCATGAGATGTTATCTATCAACTTGAAATATTGAAACAAATATTGAAACAAATATTGAAAGCATAAAATCACAATGTAAACACACCCACCTTTTTTTTTATATCAGTCATTCTTCTTTGACCACTTTGTATGCTGGACATATTTCTCTGCAATCTTAATATATTGTTTCCCAGGTAGGTGCTTTAATAGGATCGGTATTTCCTTTCACTTATGTCTTTTTCTTCTGTTG